>JH720342.1:415192-583893 GCA_000231825.2 Tetrahymena elliotti 4EA | reverse complement strand
CCCATCTCACCAATATTATTCTACCTTTTCAAAAATATTAAATAAATATTTAAGAGAGTCAAAAAAACATAAAAACTTGAATAAAATCTGTAAATTAAAATATTAATCAATATTGAAACTCTATTTTTACTCGAGGTCAAGAATCAAATTTTAGAGATTAGGACATTTTGATAACTCAGATCCTAATCTTTATGAGCCCATTTCACCTATTTTATTCTCACTTTCAAAAATTAAAAAATAGTATTAAGAAATATTTCAAATAATAAAAAATATTAAAATTTTAATTAAATATCAAAAGAAGCAAATAAAAAAATGAATGAATAATCAGGCCAAATAAATATTAAGTAAACTAACCAAATTTAGTCTTCAGTTAGTCTGTCATTCCTAAATTAAAGTCTTTCTTTATTCATTCAAAAATGCATAATTAATATCAAAACACTATTTTTACATTAGGTAGAGATTCAAAGTTTAGAGATTCAAGCACTTTGCTAACTCAGATCCTAATCCTTAGGCTCCTATTTCACTGATATTATTCGACCTTTAAAAAATTATCAAATTAGATATTTAATAAATGAATATTTAACAAAGTGAAAAAGACATAAAAGTTTGGATTCAATCAGAAAATAATAAATAAAAAATGAATGAGCCAAAAAAATATCAAGTAAACCACCCAAATTAAAAAATAGTCAGTATTTAATAAATTAAAGTCATTTTTTATTAAAAAGTATATAATTATTATTTAAACACTATTTTTACTATATGCTAAGTCTTAAAGTTTAGAGATTAGAGCATTTTGCTAGGGCAGCTCCTAATCCTTATGTTCCTATATCACCAATATTATTAAGCCTTAGAATGAGAAAAAGAAAAAAATGTGAATTAAATCTTAAAATAACAAAAATTAATGAATGTCCAAACAAATAACAACTAAATCAAAATAAATTATTATATTGTTCTAACATTCATAACAAAAATCTTAATAATTCATTTAATCCAAAATGAATGATTAATATTGAGCCAATATTTTTACTTTAGGCCTAGAGTTAAAGTTTAAAGATTTTTGCATTTTAATAAGCCAGATCCTAATTTTTATATTTCAATTTCACCAAGAGAACATACCCTTTTCAAAATTATAAGAATAAATATTGAACAAATAAATGTTTAAAAGATTAAGAAAAACATAAAAATGTGAATTAAATCAACCTAAAATAGTCTATATTAGTTCATAAAATAAATTCGTTGTTTATTAGAAAATGTGTGATTAATATTTAAACTCTATTTTTACTTGAGGTTAACAGCCAAAGTTAATAGATTTGATTATTTTAAAGAAAAATTAATAATTTTACCTTAAAACAATTTGGAGATTTAAGTAAGAAGTTAAATTAGAGCTTAGAAACTTTAAAAATATAAAAATTAAAATTTATTTGTATCTCTAAAGAAATTGAAGTACCTCTTTGAGACTATTAAAATATTTTTTATCTTAGATCAACATTTTTTTCTTTTTTAAAATTTGTTTAGATATTATTTTGAATTTAAATTATATATATATATATATAGTACCCTAAGGTACTGCCTTTTCGGCTACATACATTTATATAGTTAATAGCTTAATTTTGCAAAATAGAAAAAAATTGTATTAATTTTTAAAATTTAAATATATTTTTATTTGGTGATTGGTTATATTAAATTAGTTGTATTAACTCAATTTTATAAGTAATGGTAAAGTAAATAAGTGAACAAAGAATAATAAAATTATTTAAAATAGAATATTCAATTACATCATGAAACCCATCAATTCAAAACTATTAAAAAAATCTTAAATAATATGATAAGATTGTTTTAAAATATTTTTAAAAAATTTGTGCTTCATAAATAGAATACTTTAAATAAACAATAAATACGATAAAAAAATAAATCAAAAAGAATTAACAAAATTAATGAAAAAATGGATAAAAAGTTTTAATAGATGATGAACTATTTTGAAATATTTATTTAAGAGAAATGAACTTAATTTTATAAAACAATAAAATATTGATTACAATCTTCTTAATTTACAAAAAAGGATTAATTTTAGCTTAAATATTTTGAAACTATGTAATATTTTATTAAAAAAATATCATAAAATAAATAACATAAATAAAAATAAATATCCTGTTTATATAGTCTTTTAAGTGTTGATTTTTATGTTTTTGAATTGAAAAAGATATTTAGTAAATGAATGAAAGCAAAGAAATCTGACGAGTAATTAATTTAAGAAGAGATATTGATAGATATATACACTCAATTTTGATTATGAGCAAAACAAAATTTAGTAGAAAACAAAAAATTATTAAAAACTGTTTAAACATATTTCAAAAGTAAATGAATAGATTTTTAATTAAATTTTAGAAGGAATTAAAAATATTAAGTAATATTATTATTATTTAATTAATCAATATCTTAAGTTTTTTTAATTTATTAGCTAGCAAATAAGCAAAGCAAGATATTTACTTAGTTACCTAGAGATAAATTTAAGCTTTATAACTAAATAGAACACACTGAGATAGATAATAGAAAATAATAATAAAGGAACTAATAAATATATTTTTATTATTTTGGTTTTGAACACAGAGAATTAGATTCAGATAATTAAAGAATATTTTGATTTAGTGGAAATAAAAAAATGGACGAGGGAGTTTATGGTTTGACAACAAAGCAAAAAATGTGCATTTATGGAATAGTTTTAGCACCAATTTTGCTGACTCCAATTACTCTTTTATTGATAAAAGATGCTTTGATTACGATGATTGTGTTATAGATAGTTTGTTATTTTGGATTGCCATATCTTTACATTAAGAAAATCAGCAAGGAAAAAGAAGTCAGTATTTATTTTATCAGCGAATTTTAGAACAGACTTCAACAAATTAAGTATGGGATAACTTTCTCTTTGGTAACTTTCTCTTTAATGGTTGCTTATTACTTCTTTTTATATGAGTTTAAGCATAACATGCTTCAGCATTTGGATATTCCTATTTAATATAATGCATTCTATTTGTTCCTCTTTTGTATATTTCTTGCTTTTGTCAATCCTGTTATGGAAGAATGGTTTTGGAGACTATTTCTTGAGAAAACTCTTGGTTAAAAGAAAATAACTTTTATTCAAGTTAGCTACATGGTCTTCCACTATTCTATACTTTCCTTCTTAATGAGCTGGTAGATGTCTATACTTTTTACAACCACTTTCTTCTAAATTGCCAAAACTTTTAGTTATATCAAAGAAAATAAAGGAATTATAAGTTGTATTATTGGCCATCTAGGTTTATCTATAGCCTGCACATTTTCTTTGCTTGATGTGCTTTATATTGAGTGGGATCACAAAATGTAAATTAATCACACATCTCAACCTTGATTAATTTCATTTTTCATTTAAAAACTAAAAACTGATAACTAAATAAATAAATTCAGATCTCAAATTATAATATAATGCACTTCTAATATAATAATATAAATCAAACGCAAGTGTATTTTAAAATATATTTCAAAAAAATATACTAAGTAACCAAAAATGATAGTGAATCTATCTATTTATTCTAATATCCTCTAATACATGATCTGCTTTGCAAAAGAAAAATAACAAAATAATTTAAAAAGAGGATTTTTCTGATAAGCAATTGATTAAAATTGAGTATTAATTTAAACTTACTATGAACTGAGATTGAGATTCAAATAAATTTAAAAATATTTAAACTGAAACCTAAAAAAATAAAAAAATTTTGACAAATGATAATCAAATGGAATAGAACTAAAATATCATCAAATCTTGAAATAAAATTAAAGATTAACAATAATATGGTAGACAAGACAATTTTATATATTTTAAGTTCTTTTTAAAATAAAATCTTTAAATTAATATAATTTATTAATTTTGATCAATTTGTTTATCTATTTATGCTTAAGAATTATTTCTCTTTATTTTTGAAACATTTACTATATATAGTATAATACGGGGTCTGGCTCAACCCGTAAAAAATTATTAATTCAAAGGGTAATTATTATTTGAGTTACAAATTTAAAAATTTAACAAGAATTTTAATAATTTGAGTAAATGTATTAAAACTACAATATATTCTAATTAAAATAAGCTTTTTGATATATTTAAAGATGGAAAAATAATATTTTATTTTTTTAATCTAAATAAATATTAAAATTTCGAGTCCATTTATTTTTGTAAAAAAAATATTATTTAAATTTAATTTTTTTGAAGAGTTCTTTGCTTTATTCATAGAATCATAAAAGAGTGCTTGATTTTGTTTTTTTGAGTTTAGTTACAGATTTTAAAATTTAAAAGAAAATTCTAAGAGAGAAAACTATTTGAACAATGAAATCTTTTAAGAACTAGATTTTAATTAAAATTAAATTTTTAAATTGAAATAAAGTTGGTAGGTAAAATAAAATATGATTTTATAATTTAATGAAATAAATAAAGAATAGCTTAAATTTAAAGGTCAAGTTGAATGAATTAGAAACAAATTACACATAAACAAGTTACATTGATTTTTAATTTAAAGCTAAAATTGATGACAAAATAATAAAACTTGAAATGAAATTCTACCACTTAAAATTGAAAGTTTAATTTTCAAAACGAATGATTTAAGATTGAAAAAAGCATGAATAAAAATTTTATATATTTAAAACCTATTTTTTTTAAAATTAAAAATGATATTTCATTAGAATATTACTTTTAACATGAATTTAAATGACTTTTCTTGATAAATATTAGACTTTTAATTATGAACGTAGTCAAGAAATGGAGTTAAGTTTACAAAAATAAATAAATTTAGGTGGTTTTAATTTTATTTGTTATTAATATTGTTTTAAGATTTTTCAAAACAAATAACCAGGCGGAGGTAGAGGAGGAGGAAATAAACTAAGCTAAATGTTATTTATTACCAATAAGATATCTTTTGATTGTAAATTAATTTCTGATTTGTTATTTTATTTAACAATTCTTTTGTCAAAAAAAAGATATTTTGATGTACTAACAAAACATAAAGAAATTTAATTCAAATACTTTATAAATTTAATAATATTTCAAGTTAATTATTTTTTATTGATTTGTATTTCTTTCTATGGGGTAGTCTTTGATTGATGCAAATCATCCAGAAAAGATAACCGCAAATCTATATTATGTGTGTGATTGAATATTTTTGTCTATGTTAAAACTAAAGCATTTAATTTATTCATCAACATCAACATCAATTTTTTTATGCTTACGATTGTTTTATGCATATTGTTTGATTGCAACTTAATTTTTTCTTTTATAATGAATAAAAGAAATTGTTTAATTTTTAATTTTGTGGTCGAAATCTGTCTACTGATAGAACGTGATGAAATGTGCGTAATTTATTTTACTTAGACCAGCATAAGCTACTTCTGGGTATTTTATGTTTTAAGGAAAAAAAATTAACATTAATGACAAATAAAGATAGTTTGAATGAAGAGAATTAATTGGTTATTTAGGTTAAAGAAAGAAAGATTTTATTTATGCTTTTAGACAAAAGAAGAGGCGAAAAATAAAAAATATATTTGGCCTTATGTGCTATTAAATAATAAAAACAAAATTAAAATACAACGAATAAATCAATTAAGCAGATTTTGTTGACGTAAAATTAAAAAAAGAAGTAGAAGAAATAAATAAAAAGAAAATAAAGTGTAATTTGATTAATTTCATCATAAGGGAATCAATCAATATCTATCAATTCATTTATTCAAACCTTATTATCAAAAATTATGTAAAGATAAATTAATAATTTCGCATTTTAAAATTATCTTTATTAAAACTGACAAAAAACAAAAAACCATCATTAAACGATTAAACGGATTGGCCAAAAATATGTTCTTTTTATGGGGTTTCTATATATTCAATTTGGAGATCGCAAAGACTAATATTTATTAAGCTCCAATAATTGGAAGAATTTCATTCATTTTTATTGTTGTTTTTGATTCCTTAACAAATCTTTTCAATTTTATTTTTGCAAGTAATTAAAAATCAAACAATTTGCTTTGATTTCGTAGTATTTTTGAATTTTTTCAATTAACCAAAATTTGTTTACAAATTATCTGTTTGAAATTATAAAAAGATCAATCAATTAATTGAAATTTAAATAATTTACATAGATCTACTCATAGCTTATAGATATTTAAAATATCTGCAAATACATACCAAAATCTTTCACTTACATTCATTTATTAATTGACTCAGTTATCAGCTTCTTATTTTTAAATTTTTAGCATATTTATTTTTTGTGCATATTCTAAAAAATAAATGGTAGGTACAGTGGTGATTTGAAAATATATTTATATTTTAAATATAAATTAAGTTTTTAAATTTAGTTTTACTCTTATTTATTTATATTTAATAGTAAAATAAACTCTATTAGCAGGAAATTAATGGAATATTCTGTTTAGCTTTTAAATGTTTATTATATTAATTTGGTTGATTTATTTATTTGTGAGTAAAAAAGTGAATTAAAATAATTTAAATTTATGTTGTGAATTTTCTGAATTAGTTTTTATTATATTATAAAGAGATTTTGTTGTAGAATCTAAGGAAATAGTATGATAAGTAAAATATTGTGTAATCTAATTAATAATGGTAACAAAAGTTGAAAATTCTATTGGTAGATATCCTACTAGATAATTTACATTTAATAATTAGTTGATATTCGTGCTAAATTAAATAGAGATAAAATTATTTGTCTAATAAAATTTTGTAAGATTTTCATTAAGCAGAAATCAATCTGACACTTTCTTTTATTGTGGTTGATTGCTCAATTGATTTACATTGATAATATTGATACTCGAGGAATATTAATATTTTATTTTTTAATTGCTAGTACAATTGCTAATTCTTAATGGAACTTTTACTGCTTTTGTTATTCTTTTAATTTCAAATTAATAGATCACAAAGCACGCATTAATGCATGGTTCTAAAGTGTTGTAGTTTACTAACAATTTTTGAGGGGTTACGAAATTATTCTTTTTAATGATGCTTAAGAATAAATTAAACAAAAAGAAATTCTTTAGTGGAAAAACAATTGCCAAAAACAAGTGTTTTTATTTACTAAATCTTTGAATATAAGTTAAGCTTTTGCAATTGATTTATAGTTTTTGTTTTCAAATCAAGGGTATAAAAGATTTTGGGCCTTTTAAATTCTTTAATTTTGTTACTCACGTCAATCGATGATGATTCTAGAAAAAAAATCAAAAGATATTTGCAATCTTAATTTTTTGAGGAGAATTTATTTGTTAACAAATTATTATATTTACTCTACTTGCATTAGTATTAATAAGATTTAATTACTCTATTATTCTTCTACTATACTCATATTTCATTTATACCTAAAACTCAATATGAGATTCCATTTCAGACAGTCTTTTCTTTCTTTCAAAAGATATTCAGCTTGATTAAATATTTTTTTGTGATCACGATTTTATTTCTTTTATTTCAATTTTTTAATAGCTCCTTCTATTATGTCTTATTTTCTTTACAAAATGAATAAAAAAATTATGCAAACAAAAAGTGACAATATTTTTTATTCTAAAAATGAAAAAATTTAAAAATTTGCAAATCAAAATTCAATATCTTATGATTTTCGATTACAAATAATATATATTATTAGTTATCTGTTAAAACACACGCATCTAAGGATTTGAATAACAAGGAAAAAAGATATATTCTTATGTTTATATGATGATCTATTATTTATATATAAAATGACCAAATATTTATGATGTAAATTTAAAAAGAAGTTGAAGTTGTTTGCTACTTGAAAAATAATAAACAATCAATCAATAAAAGAAAGAAAAATAGAAAAGGCTAAGCTTAAATAAACTGGTTAAAAAAAGGAAATAAAATAAAAAGATTATATTGAAGTGAAAGAGTTGGCATTTAAGAAGCGTTGGTTGATTGATAGATAATTAGATATTATGAGTGAAAAAGTGAATTTGTTTTGCAGCCTAATTAATAGTTGATTCAATTTATTTGGTATTTTGCATTTAAATTAATAAGAATGGAAGGAATTCGATAAGGATTTTAAGATAATTGAAAGTAAGTAAGATAGAATAAAAGAGAGAGAAAATAATAGGAATGAAATTTATTTGTAAATTTGAAGGGAATTAAATTCGCTTGCTTGAGTGATTGTTTGATATTGAATTGGAAATGATTGATTGAATAAGAGTGAAAGTAAAAAAATAAGAAGTGTTTAAAAATTTAGGTGAATCAAAATCTTATAAATTAAATTTTGTTAAAAAAATAAATAATTAAAAAAAATCAAGAAATTAAAATGACAATTTCATACGGTGCATCTTTAGGTATTATTTTTGCCTCAACCGCATTAGGTCTTGCTTGGGGTGTTTACAATTGGTTGACTGTTAAGAAAGTCAACTTAGATTAACAGTCTGGTGAAGAAGCAAACGGATTGCGTACCAGAATGTAAGACGAAGAATCCAAGGATGGCGTTCATGACATTCTTTATATTGGTGGAAAGATTAAGGATGGTGCCAAGGCCTTCTTACATGAAGAATACAAGTTCTGTTCTATTATGTTAGCTGTAATGGGATTAATTGTTTACTTAGCTGTCGATTCTCAAAACGAAAATGCTGCTTGGAGACCCTACGTAGCTATTTCTTTCTTAGTTGGTGGTGTTACCTCTATGGTCTGTGGTTACATCAGTATGATGATTGCTACTGAATCCAACTACAGAGTCTCCCACTCCGCTAAATCAGGACTCTCTGAAGGTTTCAAGATTGCCTTAGCTGCTGGTTGCTCCATGGGTTTCATCTTGGTTTCCATTGCCTTAACTATGATTACTTTACTTGTAGTTGTCTACAAAGCCATCCATGTTTAAGATGATACCAAATACATTCCTGCTGGTAATTAAGAAGATGTTGTTTCTTAACTCTTTGAATTTATTGCTGGTTTTGGGTTGGGTGGTTCCACAGTTGGTCTTTTCGGTAGGGTCGGAGGTGGTATTTACACCAAGGCCGCTGATGTTGGTGCTGATCTTGTTGGTAAGGTTGAATAAGATTTACCTGAAGATTCTCCCAGAAACCCCGCTACTATTGCTGATAATGTCGGTGACAATGTAGGTGATGTTGCTGGTATGGGTGCTGATCTCTTTGGTTCTTTTGCTGAATCTACTTGTGCTGCTTTAGTTGTCTCTGGTCACTCTCTTTTAACATCAGATTTTGAGAGAGACTTAGACACTTTACTCTATCCTTTGATGGTTTCTGCTTTTGGTATTATTTGTTGCATTCTCGTTTCTTTCTATGGTGTTTATATCAACAAAGTAGAATAAGAAAGCGATATTGAATCTTCTTTGAAGAAGCAACTTCTTTTCTCTTCAATCCTTATTACTCCCGCTATCATTGGTGCTGCCTTCATTAACCTTCCTAATGACTTCACTTTAGATGGTAAGGAAAAGCATGCTTACCAAGCCTTCATTTGCGTTTTAGTAGGATTATGGGCTGGTTTGGCTATTGGTTACATTACTGAATACATGACTTCTCACTCTTACAGCCCCGTTAGAGAAGTTGCTGAATCTTGCAAAACTGGTGCTGCCACTAACATCATTTATGGTCTTGCTCTAGGTTATCTTTCTACCATTATTCCTATCTTCTGTATTGCTATCTCTGCCTACGTATCTCTCAAGCTCTTAGGTTACTATGGTGTTGCCTTAGCTGCCTTGGGTATGCTATCCAACTTAACTATTGGCCTTGCTATCGATGGTTATGGTCCTATTTCTGATAATGCTGGTGGTATTGCTGAAATGGCTGAAATGGGTGAACACATTAGAAAGAGAACTGATGCTCTTGATGCCGCTGGTAACACTACTGCTGCTATCGGTAAAGGTTTTGCTATTGGTTCTGCTGCCCTCGTCTCTTTATCTCTCTTTGGTGGTTTCTTGACTAATGCTAATGCTAATACTGCAGGTGTTAGTAGCCATAATCCTTTAAATCTTGCCCAAACCACTGTTGATAATCCTTTGGTATTTGCCTTCCTTTTGGTTGGTGCTATGTTACCCTACGCTTTCTCTGCTTTCACCATGAAGTCCGTTGGTAAGGCTGCTCTTGAAATGGTTGAAGAAATCAGAAGATAAATCAGAAACGAACCTGGTATTTTGACTGGTGATAAGGAACCTGATTACCAATCTTGCATTGCTATCTCCACCAAGTCTTCCCTTAAGGAAATGATTGCTCCTGGTGCTCTTGTTATCTTCTCTCCTATTATTGTAATTTATTGTTTATTCTTTCCTTTTCTTATTCTCAACTTGGAAACAAAATATATTCAAATTTATATATTAATTTATCTAAATTTTTCTTTTAAATTTATTAGACTGGTGTCTTCTTCGGTCCTCTTGCTATCGCTGGTTTATTACCAGGTGCCTTGATTTCCGGTGTTCAAATGGCTATTTCTTCCTCCAACACTGGTGGTGCTTGGGATAATGCCAAGAAATATATTGAAGGTGGTAACCTCGTCTCCAAAGAAGGTGTTGCCTTGAAGAAGGGTTCTGATGAACATAAGGCTGCCGTTATTGGTGACACTGTTGGTGATCCTCTCAAGGATACCTCTGGTCCTGCTCTTAACATTCTTATTAAGCTTATGGCCATTCTTTCTCTCGTTTTTGCCAGATTCTTCTGTCTCACTGGTTTCTTAACTCGTGATAGCGTTCTTGGTACTGATTGATATTTATATTTTAGTGGATGATTACAGACAAACATTACTAAAATCAAGTCAATAAATCATTATAAAAAAATAGTTATAGCATAACAAAATTTTAAGTTACATATAGCAATTTAAAAGCTATTCTTAATTTAAATCTTAATAATTTTCTCATTTAAAATTTGCATTTAGAACTAAAATCGTGTTGTTTGTTGTATAAATTATTAGTCTAACTGTTTATTATCTTTTCATTAAGATCTCATTTATAAAATCACTTATTCTTTATTCTTTATTCTTTCACTCATTTTGTTAAATTCAATTTGATTTTGTTTTTTATTCTCTTTTCTTTTTACAAAAATGTTGAATTTATTTTCATCTTTTAAAATATTAAATTAAATTGAAAGTAATTTAATCTAAGTTTGAAAAAAATATGTTAGTTAGTAAAATAAATAGTTAAATCAGAGCTTGAATAAGAGAAAGAAGATTGATTTAAATATTAAAATGTAGGTAGATTTCAACTAGTAGAACCACTAACTTTTTATTATTTTTTCTAAAAAAAACAACATATTTTAATCGTTTAAATACCCAATCAGATAATTTGTTTAATTTAGTTAAAAGCCAAAAGAGTTTAATCTTTTAAAATAAAATATACATTTTATTGGCTTAATATCTCTTAAATAATTAAATAATATTTGGAAAAAATTTTAAAAATTATTTCATCCTTACATTTGATTAAAATTATTTTGAAATACAAACCTTGAAAAATATTTTTAATGTAGAATAATTGGATTTTCAAATAGACCAAATAAAGTATTTTTTGCTTTACACATATTTTAGAATTACACGTTAAAGAAAAATCACTCCAATTTTCTAAAAAAATTTATATTTTAATGATTTTCAAGTGTAAGTGTGGAATTAATTGTGAAGAATTTTTTATTTTATTATGTTTTGATAATTTCTTCATACCTATCATAAAATACAAAATGTTAATAACACTACAAAAATGCACACCTTCAATTTTTTTTTACAAAATGATGAAAAAATTGAAAAGAATAATTAAACTATTTTAAAAATAGTCATTTTAAATCAAGCAAATAAGCAAATATTTTTTTTTAATATTAAAAAAATCATATACAAAATATAAATTTAAAAAAAATGATTTTTAAAAATACTTCTAAAATTAACTTAAAGTATATTATGATATAAATTTTTTATATTTCAAGTTTTTAGCTTTTCAAAATGAGAAGATTGTCAATAAAAGCATGAAAAGCAAGGTAAACTTTTTAATAGAGCTAAAAGTTTTTTAGATATTTATTGATACACAAACCTAATTTGAAGATGCAGTTTACCCTTCTGGACATTAAGAAACACATTTTTGATTAGAAAGATACTTTATTTAATTAATAAAATATTATTAATAAGGATAGTTTGAAGAAAAATTATTTTTTTTTACATAATTGGCTGTACATGCTGTACAAATAGTGGAATCTGTGCAAGTTTTACAGTTTGAAGGACATTAGCTGCATGTTTAGTTGGATTAATTACCATAAAATCCTTAACTACAAGTAGCAACACACTTCTAGTTGTCTAAATAAAAGTTTTTGTTGCATGTAGCACAAGTTGTTGGTTAGAAAGTACCCACACAAGTAGAACAAGGTGATAGACAAGTTGTAGAATTGATGCAAATTATGACATTATTTGATTAGAATTGCTTATAATTAGCATTACAAGTAGTACAGGAATTACCATTTGAGCATACATCGCATTCAGTAACACATGGAGAACATTAATAATTGGGTCCTTTATAAAATCCAGTTGAGCAAGAGGTTACACATTAGTTATTTTAAAGATACTTGAAATCTTCACATGACAAACAGGAATTACCATCTGTGCTAGAACAAGTTTTACAAGTTGATGAGCAATTAGTACAACTACTGCCTTAAAGTCTATAATTATCATTACATTCAGTGCATGTGGTTGCGTTTGAGCAATTTTTGCATCCAGTAGAGCAAGGAGAACAAACCATTTTTGAAGAATCCTAGAAAGTGCCTGATGGGCAAGAGGTATTACAAGTTTTGTTAGGTTAAAGATATTAACCTGCTTTACAGGACAAGCATTCAGTTGGAGTAGAAGTACAAGTAGTACAAGGATCTGTACAAGTATTTTAAACACAAGAATTTGAACTTTAATTATAACCAGTTTTGCAACTAGTGCAAACACTATAACTAGAGCAACTAGAGCATCCGACTGGACAATCTTAGCAAGTTTTAGTTGCTTCATCAGCATATTATCCATTAGGGCAAGTTGCAACACATTAACCTTAACTCAAATATGTTAAGAATTAGCAAGCTTAACAATCATTCTTATTAGGACCTTTGCATAAAGAGCAAGAGAAATCACAACTTTTGCATAAACCACTAGCTTGATCAGGATAAGTTGCATTTTTGCAAGTAGATCTACATACCTTTTATTTAAAAAATATTAATTTTAAGATCATTTTTCAGAAAAGAGAAAAATATTTTTTGCTAAATTTAATATTGATTAAGAAGTAGAATTAAAAAGGTATTTTTAGATAAATTTTTAATAAAATTAATTTATGTAATAAAAATAAATACTTTATCAGTATTTGCATATGTTCCATTAGGACAAGCATTCACACATGCGCCAGATGGGTCTATAACACCGTCACATTTAATGCTGCAGTCAGCACCTCCAAAACCACTATTACATATGCACATTCCTCTAACACAAAGACCATTGTAGGTACAAAAGTTAACACAAACTTAATCATCGCAAACTCTTGGAATGTTTGATGGACATGTAACTTAACCTAAAGTTTTACCATTACTTATTACATCCTTTTAAGTATTTTGATCAGAAATTTTGCAAACTACTTCAATTCCAGGAATCTTTGAGAAAGAAAGAGTTAACTAAGATTTGTCTGGAGAACATGAATAGAAATGGCATCTAAAATGATCATCATTGTATGTCTATTTAGCATCAGGACTTAAAACTGAAGATGTAAAACATCTAGAGTTATAAGAAAAATCATTAGCAGTATCACTCATATAAGTAGCAGGATTAGTTTATTGGTTCTGATTACTTATATCAACACACAACTTTTTACTCTCAATTTCAATTACATTACATCCATCGCCATAAGTATCAGTCTTTTATCCAGTTCCATATCCTTCACCCCAAAAAGAGCAGCTTTAAACATTGGGAGTAGTGAATTCTTCATATTTAGACTAACTTTGACAAGCTTTATCAACAAAATCACAACCTTTACTTTTCCCCCAATAAATAGGGTCGGTTAAACTTTCATTAATTTCATCCCAATATCCTGTGTCTTATAGAAGGGCACTAGTAAAGTAAGTTAAATTTACACCTTCTACAATGTCAGATGGACTCATTATTTCTGTCCTGATGATTGTTCTTTCCCAGTGGGAGTTTTTTGAGCCACTATCACCCTAATAAAAATGAAGAAGATTATAATTATGATAAAAAAAAATTATTTACCTAATTTTCTAACTACATACCTTCTAGAGTAGGGCATCCATAATATTTCCTTGCTGTAGCTAATACCTGAGGAGATTTTAAAAGTTTAGTATCTAGACCTCTAATAGTTTAAGAAGATACATATTTAGTAGAATCTTATCCCAATTATTTCTTGTTTACTCTATCATACCAATCTTATATGCCATTATAAGAAAAACCCAGAACATGAATGACTTCATGCAATGTCGTCATCACATCTTCTTTAAATTTCTTCAAATTATCACCAAAATTACTCATTTGAGCTATATTAAATACAGCAGTACCAAAGCTAGGTCTTATATAATTAGATGTTTTCTACATAACACAATTACCTGCATATGCTACATAGGTCTCTGAAGGTTTATTAACAAAATCGAAATATAAATGAAGATCTGAGTTTTGAATACCCGTTGTTTTATCAGCATCACTGACAACAACTTCAAGGCATTTACCATCTTGATTTTGTTAAGTATCAAACACATTGTTACTCTAATTAGGTATAACTTTGATGAAGTTACTGAGAAAGCTAACTACTGTTTTTGATACAGAAGTTATGTAAGTGCTTTATTAGTCAGTAATTGCAGCACCTCCTTATTATTGAGATAATCTAGTATAGTCAGCAGTAACTCTAATTGGTTAAGGAGTTAAATTAGCTAAATTTCTATTCAATTAACTTTCATCATTGTTTTGAGGATTGTTTTTTAAATACTCTCTAATATTTTTTTAGGTCTTTTTGATTATTTCATTCTTATCATGGAAGCATTTATGTCCTTAATGAGCTAGCACTTGAGTACTATAAATCAAAAAGAAAAAAAGAACCAATATCTAGAAGGATTAAGTCTTCTTATACTTATTCATTTTCTATGTTTTTTTATGTTTTTTTTTTCTTATTTTTTAGTTTAGAATTATATCTTTTGATTAAACATTATCTTTTGTGAATTGGTCATCTTATATTTAAAGTAAAAACTTGGAGCCTTTATTGTATTTGCAAAGATACTGAGCCTGTAATATTTCTAAATATTTTGTGATAATTATTTTGAGGTTTTTTAATTAGTGATGTTTTGGCCACATAAAAAAGACTAATATTATCCACAAATTAATAATTCAAAGGAGATAATAAAATAAAAGTAAAAGTTTCAACTTTAAAATAAAAATATTCAAATTTAATTAAAATAGAAGAAAAATTCGAATTTCAATACTGCTTGATAATTTCTTACAATAGAATTTCAAAATTAATTTTTTTAGATTTAATCAGTAGTCTACATTTCTACACTTTTGAAAAATAAATTAAATTACACAAATAACGTATGATTAGTTTCATTTAAATTTTAATTTTATGATATAAATGATATGAATCGCGATTACTTCACTTCCTAATGAAAAGATGAAAATCTATGCAATTACAATGATGTGAATGCATTATCAAGTTTTGTAATTATTTGTATTGAAATTATTTAGATGTGCTTAAGAAAAAAGCCATTAAGAATTAATAAATCGAATCTTTGTAAATAATTAATTAAATACATAATCATCAATCAGTTAAACTTATATCATAAAAATGATTAATAATATCATTGATTATTTTGTGTATTTAAACAAATTTCATTAATTTCACAAACTCATTCTAGTTCATCTTAAACTTCAATTACAATGAAAATAGTTTGATATTTTAAATGATAGTTTATGTTAATAAAGTGTTGAGTGTTTTGTTAAAAATGTAACTTTGTTATCTTTTTTTGAATTATAATTTTCCTCGTAATTTAATTAACTCGTATTTTGATTAAAATAGCAAACACTGGAATAATTAAACATTAACAGATAATTTGCATTGTCTGTTTATGAAATAGAAAAAAGAGAACCCTTTAAAAAAAATGAAAACAAAAAGCATCTTATCATATAAAAAGAGCATTTTCTTTAAAAATGTTAATATTTCAGTTAACATCATCTTAAATAATTATTTATATAAATTGAATAGAATTCTTCTAAATCCTTTACAGAAAAATCAATTAATATTTAAGACTGTATGTTTTTTTTTGAATTTGATATCTTATTTAAATTGATATTAGAAAAAATCAGAAAAGCTGTAGTTCAATAAAAATTAAATTCTTTTGAAAGTAATCTTTTTAATTAATTCTGATTCTTATTTGTTTAATCTTAGCCATACATCTTAGTAATTTTCAATAACAAAAAGTAGATATTTTAACTTAGAAAACAAAAAACCTATATAGCCACTAATTTAATTTAATAAAAAAAGCTACAATACCTCAAATAACATATTTTATCTTGTTTAGCATCAAAATTTTCTAGAAACTAACTTCCTCTTCTCTTGTTTACTTTAATACTTGTCATTGAATATTGATATTGAGAGAAGGAGACAGTTTAAGATTTTTATCTATTAATTTAATTTGATCTTAAAGATATCATCTTTTGAATAAAATTTAGTTAGTTACATTATTTTCTACTAATTAAAATGTAGAAACCTGATACATTTGTATTGATTAATATTTTTTGTAAAATAGTTAATATTTCTAAACAAATTAAAAACTAATTGTAAACATTAAAAAATCTAATATCAATATCAATATCCTTTGATTGAAAATTTAATTTCATAAATTTATTTTTGAGTCCATTTTATTGTAGTTTGTAACTTTGGAAGGAAGTATTTCTCAATGAAATATATTAATTTCTTTTATTTTTATTGCTTGTTTCTTTACTTTAAAACCAATCAAATTGTAAAACTGTGTGTTTTTATTTGAATTTGATAATTTATTCTAATTAAAATAGAAAAGCTCAGCAAAGTTTACTCCAATTTAAATTAAATTCCTTTTTAAATTTATGTTTTTAATAAATTCTGATTATCCTTTGTTTAAATTTAACAATACATAGGCAACAACAACTCCATATAAAAACTAAATACTTTATTTTTGAGTGCAAAAAACAAAAGAGTTAATTTAATGTATTAAAAAAAGGTTATGGTGAAATATTCAAAAAAGACAATAAAATTAAGTAAAAGTTTGAATTTATTAATAATATAAAATTGATTGATAGTATTTATTGTTATTACATAAATTTGAATGCAAATTCTTAAGTTTTAATTTTTTTCTCTTGAAGACATATTTCAACATATATAGAAAAAGGGGGGGAACGGCATCAATTTTAAATATCAATATTAAAAATAATAATAAAATCATTATTGATTTTATTATTATTTTTAATATTGATATTTAAAATTGATGCCGTTCCCCCCTTTTTCTATATATTCCAACACTCAGAAAGAAAAAATAAAAACCTGAATCTTTGTAAATCAAAACTTCTCAATCCATAAGCTTCAAGCTTCAATTAAAATTATCTCTATAAATAAATAATATCTTATATTTTTGTTGTAGATTTTCAATGAATTCTATAAATTTCACAAAATTATAAAACAAGAAGTAAAATATTTTCAAATAAAAAAATAAATAACCTTTTGTTTTCGAAGGTAACTTTTTACCTTTTTTATTCCTTCTATTCTAATTGACTTGAATTTAGATTAAAATATCTAAGCCTAAATAAATCAATAATCATAATATATGAATAGAAATAAATGAATGAATGACATAGAAATGAGAGTTTTAATAAAATAAAATCTTTTAAAGTTATATTCTCTGAAGAATAGTAAAAATCTGTCTTTAGAGCATCGCAACAAATTTTTTAATTATATTTTAAATAAATAATTTTTAATAATTTATGAATCCCTTTGATTTTTATTGATTTCCTTCTCTTACATTCAGATAAGAAATACTCAGAAATGCATAATCAATTAGAAATTTATTTTTTTTATTAATTCACATTTTTAATCAATTCTGATAGAACTTTTTAATCTTAATCACACATATTTTTTAATAATTCAACAGTAAATACTTTATTTTGAAACAAAAATCAATATTTTAATTTATTTTATTAAAGAAGCTTTTTTATCTTTTGAAAATATTTTACATAATTTGAAATAAAATTTTTATTCAAAGTTCCCATTCTCTTCTCATATCTCATTTATTATAATGCTATCCATCCATAAAAATTGAGAAAGGAATGAAAAGTATTCAATTTATTAATTTATTTAAATCTCAAAAATATCTGCATTTTTTTCAAAAAGTTAAAATGTAAACACTTTATGTAAATTTCAAAGTATTAATCAATAACTAACTCATATTAATATTTCTAAACTGATTAATAATTTACTGTAAGCATTCAAAAATCTGATTTTAATATCCAGTAATCTATTATTTTCAACTTAGAATTTCAACCCAAATTTCTTTATAGATGATACTCTACTTCATTCACAAAACAAGTAAATTTAAAAAATGGAGATAAATATTACAGAAGAAAGATAAAATTTATTCTAAGATTTTTAAATATTTTAATATGTCTATTTATTAAATAAATGTTTTATTTTAAATAGCATATTACTATTAAAAAAATTGGTATTAAAAAGAAATATCTTCATATATAAAAATTTTTAAAAATATATAGAATTAATAATTTAATTGAGAACATATTTCTATGTCTATTGTTTTAAGTCAATCAAAAGATAAAAACAAGAAGGAAAATAAGAAAATCAAACAAAGCTTGTTTACAGGGCTTAAAATTTTAAAACTTGTTTGGAGACAAACCAAGTTGAAAAGACTAAATGTCGTTTTGGGGTATTTGGACACACATTTTTGATTTAAGAGATACTTTTTATAATTTAAAATTTTGTTATTAATGATAAGTAAAAGATATTATTTTATTAACTAATTTTTCAAGCATTTAGTATAACTAATCAACCAGTAGAAATTTTGTAATTTAAAGGAGATTAAATATTTATTTATTTGGATTAATGAGCAAATAAATCTTTATTACACTAGGAATACATTTTTTATTTTTTAAATAATTATTTTTGATAGATTTAGAATGCTGTTGGCCAAAAAATACCAACCAAAGTAGAGCTCTGTAAAAGAAAATTTGTTGAATTGAAGCAATTTTGTTATTTTTAAACTGGAATGCTCAGTAATTAACATTTATAAGTAGTACATGAATTAGCATTCACAAGAATTTAAATCTTTTATATAACCAGCTTTATAGCTTTAGCAAAAATTATAATTAGAATAATTAGAGCTTCCAACTGGATGGACAACCTAAGTAATTGTTTGTAATTTCATCAGTGTATTATTGATTAGGGCAAATTGCTACACATGAACCAAAACTTAAGTAAGTTAAAAATTATAAAGCTTTACATTCAGTCTTACTAGAACCTAAACATTAAGAGCAATGCAAACCACAATTTTTGGATAAACCACTAGAAGAATTAAGATAAGTTCCTTTTTGGTTAGTAGGTCTATTAGACCTATTAATTCTAATTATCAGTTTAATTGTTTTGATGTTGAATATATTTTTTGGAAACTTTCAGAATAAAAAAAATTCACCAGATAAAACCATTAACTTAACACCACAATCAAAACCTCTTACATAAGCACATACCTCTAATCTAAATACCATTGATTTTTTTATCAAAAAGAGAAGATGTTACTGTTTATTTTAAATAAATTAAAAAAACTATAAAATTAAAATTGAAACTTTTTTTGTCAAAATCTTGTTTAAAACAAACTGTATTGAAACTATTTTTAAGAAATTTTTTTATCTAATTAAACCAAAAATGAAATTTTTGTATTAAATTTGCTTTCTATTTTTTTAGTGCATTTTTTAATGAAAAAAGTAAATAAAAAAATATCTAACTCAATTAAACTCTTTTTAATTCCATAAAATCAGATATCTATCTATCTATTACTTATTTTTAAATTTGGGTCAAAAAATAGATATTCTAGATTTCAAAGAAAAAATTAGACCAAAAAAGATTGAATATTTTAAACATAAGCTATTCCAGTTAAACCTTAATTTATGTCTTAGAAATGAATTTTATCATTTTTTATATTTAAAAATGCAAAATAGCTAAAATATTACACTTTTAAGGAGCCTTAATATCAAAATAAGAAGATAAACTTTTTTCACTTCTATTTTTAATGCATAAATGACAATATTTATTTCAAAATATACATTTAATAATTTAAAAAATTAGTTTTTGTTTTGATTTATTTTTAAACTTACTCTTTTTTTTCAAAAATATATTTTAATTTCTGAAATTTATTTTACATCATTAAAGCAATCTATTTTTAACAATTTTTAAATACTACTGAATTGATTTATTTAGGAATTCCAACAAACTAACTTAAATCAGGTTTGATAAAGCTGAACTAGAAGTAGAAAAATATAGCGGAAAAAAGAGATTTGGAGTGAGTTAGTGATTAATTATTTTTAAGGATGTATTTTTGATTATTAATTAATTAGTAATAACATTAAGATTAATTAAATATATTCTACAAGATCAAACTAATGTCAAAATTAATTAGTATTTTTACAATCGTATTCTTCATTTTATCAGCAGTTTCTGGTTAATTTTCTACCTGCTAAGGAAGGAATCGTATATAATGTTAATTTTCTACTGTTTGCCAATGGAGTGTAGATCAAACTTGCATTCAAATAGTTACAATTGATTATAAAATAGTTCTTCCATGCCATAGTTTTGAAACTTAAGCAGAATGCCTTGTAAATATACCTTGCTAGTGGAATTAAAATGAAAATAACTGTTACACAACGGCTTGCAATCAAATTGACTAACCTTTTATGTGCAGTCACTATAGAGGCTGCCAATGGATTGATAATGATGGATGCAAAAATTAACAACCATGATCAAATTCATATCTTAAATCAATTAAAATGAAGCAAAAACTAAAAGTGATAAAAATGCAACAAAATTCAATTAAATTATTAACATTTTCTATTATTCTTAAAGTCAATTACCTATAAAAACAAAAATAATTATAAATATGTACAAGTAATTCATAAATATATCTAGTAGATAGTTTCTATATTTCTTAACCATATAAAAAAAGACTATTTTTTACCTCAATTTCTGTAAATTTTATAATTAAGTTTATTTAATGATAAATTTAAATATTTTAATACAAAAATAATTATTTTAAAGCTATTATCAACTCTAGAAAAAAACATCTTTGACTAAAAGAATTAATATTCTTAGTAGATTTTTACCATCTAATTTACATAAAAAAGGAATAATTTGAGTGATTTTATTATCAAGCAAATAAGTAGGCAAAATCATTTAGAAAAATAATTTTTTTCTTCTCAAGAATAGCTAAAAAAGTTAAAAATTATTTGAAATACTTTTTTATTACTTGATGAATAAAAAAATAGCTTAAATGCCAATTAGATTAAATTACTTTTGATGAACAAGTAAAATATAGTTTAAATATCAATTAGATTACACATACTATCATGATCTTTAAATGATGAATCTTCAAATAAAATAAAAACCAAATTATCTTATAAAACAATTCATTTCTTATTTATTAAAAATAAATAATATCTTTAAGTATTTTATACTATTTTTTCTAAAAATAAATATAATTTACTTCAATCAATAATTAATTATTTTAATCAAAAAAAATCTTCAAATTAATTAATGCAATGTTATACATGTATTAAAACCAGATTATAACTGGTAACCTTAGGGTTAATTTCTATATATATAATAATTTTTGAATTTTTAAATAAGCATTTCTTGATCTCCATAATATAATTAATATCAGCTTGCAATATACAATTAGTAAATATTTCTATTTAAGTATTAAGATTTACGTTTATAATTACCTTGATTAATAGCGTTTTCAAAAAAATAAAATAATTAACATATTAAAAACAAATATAATTTTGAATTTTTAAATAAAACACTCCTTAACCTCCATGAAATTATTACAATCATCATCTTGAAATATTCTATCATGAAATATTTTTAATTTAACAAACATTTTAAGTATTTTAAATGGTCAAACAGGAAAATGAAATACTAAATAATATCAAAATTTAAAGATTTCAAAATGTTTAATCATATAAAGTTGGATTTTAAGTAAAATATAATATAATTTTTAATAATTTTAATTTAAGAAAAGATGAAAAAGGAGAAGTCTATTAAAATTAAGTAAGTCAAAAGTTTATTTTTCGGAATAGCTAAAGAACAGAGTGGTTTATAATTTAATTAATTTCTTTAACTTAATTAAAGTATTTTGTTTATCAAAAAAATAAAAACAAAAATGATTTGAAAATGCATAATATGGTGACATAAAATTGTAATTAAGATGAACATCTAACATAATTTTTAATAATTTAATTTAAGAGAGTTCTTATTTTAATTTCAAAGAATAATTTTTTATCAATTAAAATGTTCTTTAGTAAAAGCTTTATTAATATTTATTTAGAATACAAATAGGTATAAAGTAAAAATAGTTTACTTTTCAACATAAAAGCTCTAATGGTTACAAAATTAATTTAGTCAAAAGTTTTATTTTCCCTACATTTTTAAAGATTTTTTAATTTTTAATTTCATTTATTTTTCTCTAATAAAAAAAGAAACAAAATTATTTGAAAATTAAAATTAAAATCTAATTCAATTTATCCAATTTTAATTTAAAATGTAAAAAAGTAAAAAATAATTAAAATTATTCTAGTCATATTTCTTTAACTTATTTAAAGATTTTTATTTGCAAATGTAGTTTTATTAATCAAAATTGAATTTAAAAATTTTTAATTTAATTTGTAAAAATTTTTATATCAAAGAATTTGGAAAATTTTATTTTGTTGTAAAATAACATTACATATAAATCAACTAAAATTTTAATTTTTATAGCTTGTTTAAAGATTTATTTGTTACATTTTAAATTTCTTTAACTTGTTTAAATAATTGCTTATAAGTGCTTACATTTTAAAATTTTTTACAAAAAGATTAATCAGCAAAAAAAAAGAAACCAAAATTATTTGAAAATTTAGAGTAGTAAGATAAAATTATAAAATGAAAATCTAATATAATTTGTTGTTATTTTAATTTGAGAGAAAATAAAAAAGGAGAAGTATGTTTTGTATGTAGTAATTGATGATATTAGAAATTATAATAAATTTTTATTTATTACTGTCTACATGGATATGGGCTTTTTAAATGAATGAATGTAAAGTAAATAAGATTTGTTTAATATTCAATTTGAATGAAAGAATATTATGAATACAAACAAATATTAGTAATTAATTATCTTTGTTTTTTTGTTTGTATAATTCTTGCTTCATAATTATTAAATCATATTGATATAGATTTAATTAACACATTGCCTCTTTATATTTGAGATAATATTTTAATATAAATATTAAAAAATCATTAGATCAATCAATCTACTTTACTTATTAGCATAAATGTTTAGCGTAGCCAATGCATTCCCTAATAACTTGAGTTCTTCTAGAGAAGAGCCAACTCCAGATCCAAAAGCTGATTTGCAATTTGCGAATTATTATCCAGTTAGTGCAAATTTATAGCAATAGGAACGCAAAGAAAGTTAGATAAAAGAAATTGAATAAGCTGTAGAATCAAAAATTAAATTTCTGATAAAGAACTTTTTAGATTAGGAATAGTAGCCTTTAAATATTATCCCTAAAAAGGGTAACTTAGATTTAAAAAAGTTTTTAAATAAGCGTATAGAAAAGCTCAATAAGCGTACTGAAAAAGCCATAAATAAATTAC
This sequence comes from Tetrahymena elliotti 4EA, assembly GCA_000231825.2. NCBI lineage: Eukaryota > Ciliophora > Oligohymenophorea > Hymenostomatida > Tetrahymenidae > Tetrahymena > Tetrahymena elliotti. The sequence continues at coordinate 560,005 of JH720342.1, read as the reverse complement.
TTCGTAAATATTATTTATCTATTATTATTAGCACAAATGCAGCAAAATACAAAATAAAAAGTCTGACTGTTTATTTAATAACTTTAAAAATACAAAAGGTCAAAAATACAATGAGGCAAATGGAATTAAAGAAGAAGAAGAAAATACAGATTCAAAAAAAGCTGAGGCTTAAAATGATAAAAAAGAATAAGAAGTTAAGTTCAATCCCATGTATAATAGAAATGTTACATATGACAGCGAAATGTATGACGAAGATGAAATAGCTGAAAATGAATAGGTTAATGCAGATGGAAACAAACTTATAGAAGGATTTGTTACTTAAGAAAAATTATATTAAGTATATTTTTATTTTAATTCTGATTCAAACAAATTAAAATTTTACTTGCCTTTTCATCTTTCTTGTTAAGAAAATGACAAACAAATTCAACTTAAAAATGATTTCATTTATTCATAATTTAACATATTCTTTTTTGTAATAGAAATTAGATGACAGTGACTCTGATTGAATCAAATAATTAATATCACATATTATTTTATAAATTCATTAATTATTCAATAAAATATTATATATCAATTTATCTTTATTATTTTCAGTATCCATTTAATTTATTCTATCTATCAATCAAAATTAATTTAAATTAATTTTATTTTTCTCGTTTCTTTTTAGAAATTATATTTTCTGTTTTGATGTATTGCTTTAAATTTATTTTATTTTCTCTCAATTGTTTTACGAAAATTAAAAATTAAATTGTTTAATAATCTTATTCAATTTCATAACAAAATTTATTTAAAATTATTGTCTTTAATTCATTTAAAAATAATTATATTTTTATTTAAATTCATTTTATTTTGATGTCAATTATAAGATTCTGTCAGTTACTTTCTGATTAAAAATAAAATTGTTTTTTTATTCTCTTGTGAAATTAATACTGTATTCTAAATGTTAAAGACTTTTATTGTTTTAATCAATCAAAAATAATTCTAAAATTACTTTTTAGTTATTTTTTCTCTTGCTTTAGTTTAAACTGATTATTTAGTTAAAAATTATTTGAATTCATTTTATTTTTCTCTCTTTTATTTGATAAAAATATTGTTTTTTTTTGCTTAATTTACCTTATATGTTCAATGAGAATGAATTTAAATTATTTTATTTTTCGAATTTACTTTTTGATTTTTAAAAATATTTAATCAATTTATTACATTAATTAATCTTATTATTTAATTTTTTATTATTATTTTATTTGGTTTTTAAATAAATATAAATGTTTTTCTAACTTATTTCTTTAAGATTCTAGCTTTTTCTCTTTTCTTTTTTAAAAATAATAAAAATTATTTTAATGATTTATTAAACTGTTAACTTATCCAATAAACAATCCATTATTTGAATATTTATCTATTTTCTTTTGAGAAGTATTAAATTGAATTTTATTAATTTGTTTGTTATAGAATTGTTTTGCTTATTCAATAAAAAAACAATTAATCATTTAAATTTATTTTATCTTTTTTGCTTATATTTTTTAGTTTCACGTAAGTTTATTTTATTTTTTTATCTATTCTCTTTAAAAATATTATTTGATGCGTTTATTAATCTACTATTCAAAATTGTATTTAAAATCTTTTTGACTTATTCAAATTATTTATTGAACTGTTTTTCTTATTTAATGAAGAAGAAACAATGGTATAAAATTTTTTCTCTTTTCTAATTATGAAATCATATCAATTCAATTTACAAGTCTTTAAATTAATTGTCTATTTTCTATTATAAAATAATTGCTTTACTCTTGGTTGAGTATCTTATTAAATTAAAAATTTCTTGAATGCATTCATTTGTAATTGTAATTTGCGATATAAATCACTTAATTATTTTTTGTTAAGTTCTGCTCATATCTTTTAATTATAGTTTTTTCTTGTTTTAAATTTTAAAAATATTTGTCTTTATGTTTAATTATCTATTTGTCTTTTTGTTTCTTATTTTGTTGTTTATTTATTATCTTATATATTTCTTGTTTCGTTTTCTTTGTTTGGTTTTTTAATATTTTAGTTATTTTTTTTCTTTATGTTTTTAATTTGCTTTTGTTTTGTTTTTTATGATTTTATCTAAGTATTTGATTTACTCTATCTTTGTATGTGTATATTTATGCTTTTATATTAAGTATTTGATTTGCTATTATTTCATTTGTTTTCCTTTGCTTGGTTTCATGTATTTGTTCAGTTTTTGTTTATTTATTTTATGCTTTGTTTTTTTAGAGCTATTTAAGTTGTTTTTATGTGTTTATTTGTTTGATTGTTTTATTTGTTTAATGTTTAGTTTGTTTTGCCTTTATGCGGCTTTAAGATGTTTTTAATTTTTTTTTATAGTCTTTATTTGACTTGTATTTAATGTTGTTTGATTTTAATGTCTCTTTTCTGAATGCCTAGGTATTTTTAAAAAAATATTTTTATATATAGGGAAAAAGAATGCCCGTCTGACATTTAATGGTGTGGGGTGCCTTTGAGATACGTATAACCCTTGGAAAAAGCCAATTGGCAGATGTTCAAACATCCAATTTTTAAAAACTGTTGGTAAATGTAGTGAACCTATGTTTGATTTTGCCTCCGATTAAATAAATCGTGGATATCTGAACATCCTTTGGTAAAGCAAGTCTAGATTAGCTGTCAGGTAAAAAACTCTGCCGTCCGCAGCTGGTTCGGCAAGCTAATTCTAGGCCTGGTCCTACTTCGCTAACTCATCTTAATTTTATTAATTACTTTGGGTTTCGTGAGCTTAGCTATTTTTTGTTTATTAATTATTAATTAAAAAGTATCTGTTTGGGTAAAACAAAAAACAAATCATAAAAATTAAACAAGATATTTTATTTCTAATTAAATCTCTCATTCATTTATTAACAAAAAACTCAAAATTTCAAAACATTTTTGAATTCAAAAACAACCAAAATTAAATTGAAATTAACAATCAGTCGTTAAACAAACAAAAAATAAAGAAAACAAATCAAGCAAGCAAGCTTAGAAACAAATAAAGAAAGATATAAAGAAGAAAGAAAGTAAATAGTATAAATAATGTATATACTATTTTACTAATATTTTGTTTATCTATTCCAAATAAAATATCTCTTATGATTATTAAATATTAGATAAATCTTGCATCATATTATAAATATTAAATTTGTTAATAACTATTTTGATTTCAATTCATTTTCAAATTAATTTTATCTTCTTTTTATTTATTTACTTTATATTATCATTTTCATTCATTTTGTCATTTGATCTCCTAAAAGCCTTATCCAAATAAATACACATATTTTTTTCCTTTATTTTTTTGCATTCATTTTTACTCTAAAAATATTAATACACTTATTATCAAATATTCATTAATTTTTCTTTTAAAATCGACATTATTTGACTCAAAAATATTCATTCATTTTAAATTACAAAATATTCATTAATTTTTAGTTTAAATATATTGAATTTTTAATAAAAATCCTCTACATACATATTGGCTAAGTAATTTTTTTTTCATTTTGATAGAAATAAATGTTGTTTTTTTTAGGTAACTAGATTTAAATTTATTTTGATTTAATCTTAAATTTGTATTTACTTTTTTTTTTATTTTTATACAAAGCATCTTCATTAATACTTTTTTGATTATTTCCCCTGATTTTAGTGATTTAATTTTGTTTCATTTTTACTAAATTATATTTATATTTCTGTTAAGACTTTTTTATAATTTTCAATGCTTTTTTAAAGACATGATTAAAATAAATTTGAATTTTGGTTTTTCCATGAAAAATATTGAAATATGTTTTATTTAATAATAACAAATTTATAATTTTTTTTAGCTATCTTTTGAAAAAATTAAATTTTTAATGGTTCTAAGTTAACACATGAACTTTCATTGCATTAAATTTTTTGAACTTTCTCTCTCTCTCTCTCTCTCTCTTTTTCCTTTGGTTATCTTAAGAAAGGGGCTTATTATATTTAGAGATCTTTAAAATTATAACAGTTATATATACCCTGAAGACTTCCATTCACCTATATTTTAGCTTGTTTTTATGACAAACGCATGAAATAGATAGCGTTTAACAAAGTGTTTATGAGAAAAACCTTTTTTATTTGAATTTGAGCTGATTAGTGATTGTTGAGAACTTTTCAGATTTCAAATCTGTAAAAAAAGATGCATATGAGAAATTGAAATAAAAAATGAATAAATGAATGAAAAAGTGGAAGGAAATGTAATGGTAAAACAGCTGAATGAATGTATTGAATTGAATTGAGGTATTATAAGTAGAAGAGATATTTTACATGATATAAAATAAATGCAATATATAATTTATATTTATGAATGAATTGATTATGTTTTTAAACTAGCTATGAATTGTGAAGTGACTAATTTTTTAATTACTAGTGCTTATTGATTGATTGATTAACTTATTATTAGCTGTAGCTTGTTTATTTTACTATTGTTAAAAGAAGATAAATTAGGTGGAAAAGTAGTGTCTTTCATTTCTTTTTGCTAACAACCTTGGAGAGCCAGTCAAGACCTTCGAATAAACCTTCACCACTGAGAGCGCAGGTACCTTGGATGAACCATTCACGTCCTCTGAGGTTGGCAAGGCCTAACTTTTCAGTGATTTCGGTGACGTTCATGACACCCATATCTTGCTTGTTGGCGAAGACAAGGACTGCGGCTTCCTTGAGGTCATCTTCGGAGAGCATTCTTTGTAATTCTTCCTTGGCAATTTCGATACGTTCCTTATCAGAAGAGTCAACGACGAAAATGAGACCTTGAGTACCTTGGAAGTAATGTCTCCATAAGAGTCTAATCTTGTCTTAACCGCCGACGTCCCATACTGTAAATTTAATCTTCTTGTATTCAACACTTTCTACATTGAAACCAATGGTAGGAACACTCTAAACGACTTCACCGAGCTTCAATCTATAAAGGATGGTGGTCTTACCAGCGGCATCGAGACCTAACATCAAAATTCTCATTTCGACCTTATTGAAAATCTTGTCGAAAAGTTTGGAAAGTTGTATACCCATTTTTATTTTTTAGGCTATATCTATTTTTTAATTATCTTAATTCTTTCGAATTTATTTTATTTAAATTTTTTATTTCCCACGCCTCTTTCTTTCGATCCTTTTAAATACATTTTTACACTCATATTCCATTCAATTTAATTAACAATCAAACAAACAAGCAAACGAAATAGAAGAAAACCTTTCAATTTCATATTCCTTATATTTTGTTTTTTCTGACAAGGAAAATTAAGGATCATACACACGTTTCCTTCCAAGGAAAATTTTAATTCTGGTGAATCCTTCCATCGTTCATTATTGTTTTAATTTTCAAATGCTCATTCATTGATCCATTCATTAATTACTTTGATTCTTTTTTTCTCTTTTCTTTCCTTCTATTTATTTTTATTCATTTTATTTAGAAAGAAAGAAAGCAAGCAAGCAATCTTTCTCTATTACTAACAATTATTCATCTTACCATTTCTTTCCAAATTTATTTTAAATTTTAATTGGAACAGATCTAATTATGATTATCATTTTCATGAATGTATATTTATATCAAATAAATAGAAGAGTAAACGGTAAATTAATTAAATTAAATAAAATACAACAAAATTTATTAAAATACCACAAAATTATTGTATTCTCTATTTTCAATTTTATTTATTCTTTCCAAAAATTTTTTTTTTCTGAATTAATTTTTTTTCTTTTAAACTATTTAAAACAGAACAAAAATATTTATTTATGGAATAAAATCAATGTAAATATATTTAAATTTATTTAAAAGTTTTGAGTTATATTTATAGATATGATTGAAAAGAAAGAATCTGCAATTATCAATTAGTATATCAAAATTAAATAATACTAAAGGTTGTTATGGATTGTCTGTAGAGTTGACTGTATGTGAGTTGTTATTCTGTAAACAATAAGATTAACTAAAAAATAATATTAATAAATCTAATTTTAAGATGCATGTCTGAGTGCATTTATATGCAGTATTACATGTATGTATTACCAATTTTATTCTCACTTCTAATAAATATAAATATGAAATATTGAAAGAATAAATAAAAAATGAAAATGTAAATTAAAATAAATTTGCAAACAACAAAAAAATTAATTGATAAGCCAATCAATTAAACCCAAATAAAATGAATTTATAAATTAAATGCTTATTTATTTACAAATTTAAAAATGTATTCTTTATTTTGAAATACTTTCCCTTCATTTAAGAGTAAAATTTTAGAGATTAGACTACTCTAAAGAAGAATGAACTAAATTAATTTCCCTTAGGTTTAATATCAAGATAAATTAGAGATTATAATTATTCATCTATAAATGTGAAAATATACATTAAGTCTACAATTTTGAGAATATTAGTCAGACAATAACAATATTTTATTTTCTAAATTAACATGAATTTATTTTTTAGAATTTTAATTGAATGTGAGTGAATTAATTTATATTGAACATGAAAAATTTCATTAACTTTTTAAAAAAATTTATGAAAAATATATAAACACAAAGAAAAATCTATTTATTTTTGGCAAGATTTAGAATGCAATCAATACCTTCCTTAATGAGAAGCAAATTATATTTTTTAGGTTCTTAAATAAGATTTTAAACATATTATTATGTATTTTAATATTAATACATTTTTTATATTTTCACTTGCTTTTTTAAAGCTATTTTTAAGAAAATAAAAGGGGCTTTTTTTACTAATTATAATTTAAACCTATTTCTACAAATTTTTAGCCATAAAAGATGATTATTTTAAGTGTTCTGGAGAGTTGAAAATCTAAATAAACAATTATGCAAATTAATAATATTTTTGTTTAATATATTTTCAAAGGAAGGAAGGAAAGATATTAGTTGTAATTTTTAATGGGAAAAATTTGATGTGTATTTTAATTAAATTTGATTAAAAAATAAGAATTGATAAATTAAAAGATAAAAAAGTTAAAGTATGAAAGAAAAATAGAAGGATATTTTTTGTGAATGAAAAAATTGAGGGGTTATTTTATCAATTAAACATTTTAATTGGCTTATAAAATAGAGCAGAAGAGTTTGAAAAAATCATTAAAATAAACACTAAAACAATTTTATTCAAAAAAAATCACACCTGATGAAGTCTTTTAACTAATTCAAAAGTTAATAATTTAATGTTAATTATTTAAAGTAACACATTTAATTAAATATTTTATCAATATAAAAAATTTTTAAAATAAATTATGAAACATATAAAATTCTCTACTTTATAATAGGCCAAGCATTTTTAGTATCTTGGATAGCTAAATTAACTTTAAACTAAGATAGTAAATTACATTATTATTGTTCTTTTAAACTAAAATGAATTTTATTCTTTTCAGCTTATAAATTAATGTGAGCTTTTTTTCTATGTGATTAAAATTAAAAGAAGCTTAAAAAATTTATTCCTTACTAAAATCATTTAATTCAAAGTAAAGTTTAAAGGAGAGATATTGCAAATGTCTACTTTGTTAGTTCGAAGAATAAGTTTAAGTTTAATTTAATTGATTTAAATAGATTTTTTTTACAATGTTTGTTATTTATTTATTATTATTGATTTCAAATAAATATTTTTTTTTGCAAAAAATTAATAAATAAAAGTGAATTTTAAACTAGATTCGAGAAGTTTCAGAGTTATACGTAAAGAAATATGTTTTAGAAATATGCATTTTTGCCATTTAATTTTAAAAGGGGTAATTAGAAAATATTTTTTTAGAATGGAGGAATACAAAATATATTTAAATTGATGAATAGACTAAAAATTTAGTTAATGAATAAATCACTCTAATCCATTTTATCCCCTGGAATTTGTTGGGCTTTTATAGACAAGGGTTCTTTTAGATTTTAATTAATCTGGAAATAGTTTTGTAAGTAGGTAATGAGAAGCAACAAAACCAAGACAAGCTGCAAGACAATATTTTCCTTTATTGTTGTTTTTCGCTAGATACAAATCTAAGTATTTTAAGAACTTGATCTTATCATCTCCAATAATAATACGAGGAATAAGACTTGTTTTAGAGCCAGGTTGGTTTTGAATTTTACCAATAAAAATGTATTATTCATTAGGGAGGATAGCATATTCAGCAAATTTAAGCTAGCCTCTCATTACTTAAAATCTTTAGTAAAGACTTAACGGAGCTTGAGACTAAAATTCACTATATTCAAAATCTTATGATATCTTATGCAAATCATAGAGAATTGTGACTTTTCCATGAGTTTTTTAGATGGCTAATTCCATTCCTTGAGGATTTTTAACATCAAAAGAAAATCCTTGAGCTCCCATAAACATCTGTTGAGGATTATGAGATTATGCAATAGTTGAAAAAACAACATCCCTAGATGGATTCATTCTGGCATTCCTCAAAGAAGTTCTTCCATCAGTAGTTGCTCTGACGGCTATCAACTGATTATTTGGGAGCTATTCATAATCAATAATTTAATCAAACTCATAAACTTTCATTAAATTTATATCTTTCATCATCTAAGAAAACTTCTTCTCTCTTCTAAAGTAGATGAACACTCCTACCATTGAGACAGATGCCCCAACAAATATTATTTTATCAAACAATCCCATTTTGCTTTTTCTTTAGTAGAATTAATCACAATTAGATACCTTTATTTATCGCTTTAATTTACAAAAATTTTCAATTATATATATATAATACAAATAGAATACATATGTAGAGTAATTTTCTTAAGAATTATTTATATTTTATATAATTTATAATTAAGATCTTTTAAAATAATCTAACTAAATTACTTAATTGGTTAGTAATCCAATTTTCATATATTTATTTTGTATTATTTTAACTATTAATTGATTTTTTATGATAGAAAAAATATTTTTGATGTTAAATAAGTTTGAAAAAAAATAAATCACAACATCAATTTTTTACCTAAATAAATCTTTATCCAAATTGAGATGATTGAATAAATAAAATAGAATATTTGCATTTCATTTAAATTAAAGATGAAAAAGTGACTTAAAAAAAATATAACTTCTAGTTTCTAATCATAATAATATTATGAATATTTTATTTTTTCAAGGATATTTATTTTTGTGGTTTAAAATAAGCCGATTAAAACAAACAAAAAATTCTTTTTAGATTTTTAAATGCCAATTTTATAAATTAACAATTGTATCAGCAAATATTAAATATGAAATAGGAAAGATTTATTGATACAAGAAATGTAGAAACCTTATTTAAATTATAATAAACAAAGAATTATGTAGGAAAAAATTAAAAAAAGATCGAGTTGAGAAAAAAAGATAAAAATTGATTTTTTAGATCAAAGAAATAAATAAATAAAGCTAGTGCAGCGGCAGCTACTACTAATTTGTTTGAGATAAATATAAATCAACTCAATTAAATAGAAAAGTGTACATGATTTAAAACCAAATAAATTTGTGATAGATAAACAGTGGTTTGTTTCCTGATATTAACTTATTTACAAATTATTATAATTATTATAATGATTTATCACTTTTTTGTTATCTTTTTAGATAGGAATAATTATATGATTTGTATGATATGTATACTTTTTTCTTAATTAATTAATGATTGATTGATCAAATATATTTCTTATCTCTTCATCTAATCAAACCAAATCAATCATTCTATGATAACTCTCTCATTCGGTCTTTCTATGGATTGTCTTATTATTTAACTAGTTAAATAATTAAAAGGAAAAAAAATTGTGATATAAATTTTTTTTATTAATTACTTAAATTTTTATAAAAAATTAAGAATAAAAGGATAGATTGATAGATAGATAAACAAATAGATTAAATAACTAATAGATGTAGTTTAATAAATTTAGTTTTTTTAAGGTCATTGTTCTAAGCTACAGTATAGCTATTAGCTCAGTCATGGCTTTTCTTCCAAAGGAGGAGAGGATTTTAGCAATTAACTGTGGAGAAAATAAATTCTACAAGGATACTTCAACCAAAATACTATACAAACCAGTAAGTAACCACTTATTTCGTTTTTGCAATTTTTGGTCAGAACGAGTTTAGCTTTTTTGAGATAAATTAATGAGAAATCAATAAAGAGTTAAAAAAAGTGACATTAATTGCTTGGTGGTGATTTGAAAAATGCTACCATTATGTTTTAAATTAGGTTTGAGTTTAATTTTTGCATTTTTAGGATACATTTAGGGATGGTGGATAAGTGGCAAGAAGAGAAGATGTTAAATTCATTCCAAGAAAGACAATTTTCGATGAAACTTATGATTGGAGCATTCATAGAACTTATGTTTATGATTAGAAGTCTTTTTCCTACCTTTTACCATTGAAAAGACCAGGCGATTATTCTTTGATTATGATTTTTGCAGAAGTATTTTAGAATATTAAAATGTTTGCTTTTTTGACTATTATTTATTAAAAAAAAAGATCAATGATATAGGAGCTAAAAAAAGGATTTTCAACATCATGGTAGAAGATGAGGTTATAATCCCTAATTTTGACATATATTCTTTAGCAGGAGGAAAATAGTTACCTCATTTCGAAATTATTGAGTTTAGTTTCTAAAATAGAGTGTTAAAAGATAAGTCAAAAGACAGCGTAATTAAAACATATAATGCTACTTACCAAAGTTTAAATGTAACTTTCGAAAGCATTCGTGGATCAGCCAAATTAGATGCAATTATACTTTATGAAGGAACATTTTAAGGTAATTAATAAAATATTTTTGTAATTCAATTGATTATTTATAAAATCAATAAAAAGAGATTAAAAAAAATATGGTTGAACTATTCATGGATAAGTCTAATAATGGAGAGGGCCTTAAAATGAATTAGCTCAGAATTTTCTTATAGGGAAACCAAATTACTTGCTAAAGCGATAAAGACTACATCTTCCCATTAAGATAATATTTCATCAAAAAAATTAACGAATAGCAAATGTAAACTTGCTCTCAAAATATGAATTCCTAATACAATTCAGCTCCCTAGCAAATTAAAAATCAAAACGAATAATAGGAGATATCCAACCAAAGAAAACTACATACATAATAAATGCTCAATACTCGTAAATCACCAGGATAGAAATACCAAGAAGTTATTGTAAATTCATTTTCTATATTACTTACTTATTATCTAAACACTCAAATAAGTAAGGTGTTCTAAATTTATATAAACACATACTAAACCAAAATTTTCATCAATATTACTCATTATCTCAACACTCAAATAAACAGGGTGCTACTAAATTTATAAAAAAATATTGCTAACTAAATTTTTCATCAATATTACTACTTATTATCAAAGCGCTCAAATAAACGGGAGTGCTACTTAATTGAAATAAAAACACACCAAACCAAGCATGTTCGTTAACCAACCCCTACTCCCCCTTTAAAACAAAAATTTAAAAAGGAAATTAGTTTTCATATATTTTGAAGAGAATATAATAGAAAAAATAATTTTATTGATGTATTTTAAATATTAAATTAAAAAAATAGGAATAAATAAAAGAATAAGCGTAGAATTTCTCAAAGTATATAGCAAATAATTTACTGTTTTTTAGTTGCCTGTTTGTACACTATATAATGATATGCTTTTTATTTAGAGATAAAAATAAAGATAAAATAAGTAAGAATAGTAAGTAGCAACTAACTTTTAAACAGATGATTTCTTAAGCAAACCATTTACATCAATAATAATTATTATTACAATAACAGTAGTAACAATAGCAGTAGTAATAATAGTTATCTTCTTCTCCTTAGAAAAATAACTAAAATAGTAATCATGATCAAGCACATGAAACTTAATGAAGTTCTTTTCAATCTAATATGAAATAAATTTTAATCTATACTAATTACTTTCACAAAATTGCTAAATATTTATTCATATTTTTCTGATCCAAAAAAATCCATAATTATGTACTCATTAAACACATGCATCCTCACTTTATTATATGCTTTAGCTTTCTTTGGTTGGTATTAAAAAATCTAATAACGCTATCAAAATAATATACTAATTGTTTAGAATAACTAAATGACATCAACAGCAATAATAAATCAAAGAAATCTTAATATAAATTATAAACAAAAAAATGATTATTTACTTTTTCAAAACTGAATATTAAATTATAATCTCAAGTCTCATGAAACAACTATTAAAAATAACTCTTTTTACAGATAAAAAGATTTAAACTACCATAACTAACCTACTCACATAAAATTAAAAAATATTTAATCTAAAAAACTCCTTTGAATATGCTTAACTTATGTTGATAAAAATGATTAAAGACGATCTTTGTATAATTACTTAACAAAACAAAAACTAAAAAAGTTAACAATTAAAAAAATTTACTTGTACTAAATAGCAAGTGAGCTCCCTTGTTTCATAACATTATACCAACTAAAACAATAAATTCAATAATACTATTAATAATTTTATCATGTTTCTGTATATTTTATTCCTTCTACTATTTTTAGATGAATGCTCTTTGATTCAGCTAATAACAACTACCAATAACAAATTATTTAAAATAATCATATTTCTTTTTATATATTTTATTGATCTTATTAAAAAAGGATATTTTTCCAATAAAAAATTCATAATTAAACAATTTGTTTTTAAATTTTCATTCTTATTTTGATAGAGCAATGAAATATCTAGCTATCTAAAAATGATTTTGCTTGTATTTATGAGAAAAATTTTGAAAGGAACCAATAGCAAGATAGATTTAATTTATTCACTTTGTAAATTTATTTTAACTTTAAAGAATAAATTCAAGAAATAAAAAAACCAATTTAATCTTTTAACTTTAAAAATGAATTTTGAAACTGGAAATGTCTTAAAATTAAATGATTAATTTTTAATAAATTTAAATAATTTTGTCTTTGTTTCATAGCAATTTTGAAATAAATTACAATAAAATAAATAACTAATTGATATGAAATAATATTTGAAACTTTTATTTATTTTTTAAAATTTTGATAAGATGATTCAATTACATCAAAATATTTGAAATTTTTGAATTTAAGATTTTTTTAACCATTTTAGTTTCAAACAAATTATTTTATTTTAGAGAGGCAGGCAATTAATGATGTAATAATTCCAAAAATTAAATATTTTATTTTAATTTTGAAAATGAATTTCGAATAAGGAAATAGCAATTTACATCTTATTTAGAGAAGATAAGTTAGAAACAGGTAATAGTTAAATTGAGTAATGCTGGATGATATTGTTCAATTTTAAAAATGAATAAATAAAAAGAGGTTTATGGTTAATATAGATTTGCATTTTAATTTAGAATTTGGTATTGTTTGGTCTTTATATTAATATTATAAATTGAAGATATTTTCTAGTTAATGTAATAGCTGAATAATAACTCTTAGCAATTATTATAATAAAGAGCTAAAACAGAAGATGGTTCTTCAGTTTCAGTTTTATATTAGAAGAAGAGCTAGGGATAAGGAAGAAATTCAAGACTACCGAATGAAAAAGATGTGTAAAAGTTTGTAACAATGAGGCTAAGCAATTATAGAGAAGTTATATCACCTGGATTTAAGACTGGATAGGAAATTAAATAGTTTGAGAGAGTATATTAGGAATTAATTTCCATTAAATAATTTCAATTTTTTAATGAATTTGGAAATAATTTGGATTAATTTCTACTTATTTTTAATGAAGGAAAGAATTGGCAAGATTAGGAAAGAATCCATTGAAGAAAGGGAAAAGTCAAATGAAAAATGCAAATAATTAGTTAAGCAATTTATTTTATTCAAATCAACTCATTCATTATTTATGATTTATTTTTTACAGCTAAGTGAAGTTTTTGAAAAATCTGGAGATGATCTCAACATGAAAATCTTTGATAAATTTAATTTGAGCAATCTTACATCGAAAGTTGAGAAAGTTAAGATGCCTGAATGCAAAAACTTAATGATTAAATATGGTGAAAAAATTCTTTCATAACAAAATAAAGCCCTAGATCCAAATGCCTACCTAATTAGATAGTAGGAAAATGATTTTAAAACAAAGAAATTATATTCTCTCAATGTAGCAGATCCAAAAACAATTGAAAAAATGATGAAATAATATTATATCAAATCTACTAATATCAACTACAATTATTCTAATGTCAGAAAACCAAGTTCCAGTTTAAACTCATCTAGGGTTACTCAAAATGTATCACAAAGCTTATCAAATTCTTAACTGCCTTATTTAAGTAATTTTTTTGTTGTCAACTTAAAAAATAAGTATAAGTAGTTACTTTAATATCATCAGAAACTCAAATTTGCAATCAAAGAAATTAAATATTTTATCAAAACTATAATTAATTTTCAAATGAATTCAAGAAAATCTAGTTAAACAAATATTAAATTTAATGTTTAAAGAGAAATCGTTTATTTTTAGATTACTTAAAATGGGTAAATAAATTGAAACTTTAACTTTTAAAAAATACTATAAATAAAAAAGTAAATTGGTTTGAAATTGATTGAAGAAGAGAAATTTATTTTCAATTATTTCCTCTAAAAGAAAAAAAAGAATGTAAGAAAAGAGAATGTTTTCAAAATATTTGAACTTTTTCTAATGAAAGAATGCTTAAAAAATATTTGAACAAATTAAAAATATTAAAGAGAAATAGTAAAGTATCTAATCTAATTTTGTAATAGCCAATAGATTTTATCTATGAAAAATAATTTAAAAAAGCATGAATAATGTTTTAAGAATGGAGAGATGAGTCTTTTAAAATAAAGATAGTTTGTATAATAATGAATAATAAACTAATAATTAGTTTAAAACCAAGAGGAGGTATAATAGTATATTTTTTAATTAAAATTGAACAGACTAATTTTTTCAAAAAACCAAATTTAAGTCTATCCCAAATACTTACTAACTACTTCCTCTTAACCTTAACAAAATTTCATTTGTTAAGTCAAATATTTTCATAAAATAACTTATGCTTTTTATTACAAATTGAGTTTTTAGGATATTTTATAAAGTTAAATTATGAATAATTAAAATAGAAATGTACTAGAGACTGAAGAATTTCTAAAAAAGTGATAAAAAGAATGATATAACATAATTAACTTTTATCACATAAGATTCTCCAGAGAGAGAAAGAATTTAATTTCAAAGATTTTTTGAAGAAAAAGAGAATGTTTTTGATAAATCTGAGGTACGTTTAAGGACTAAAAGCTTGAATAATAATCAATTTGATTTTGCATTGTAAGAAACAACAAGTAAAAATAATGAGGAAGATGATAATTAGCCAATAACTCCATAACTTTTAAGTGAATTATCTATTGGGGTCAATAGTTCTGATTGCCTTTCTTTTAGAGAAATTTCAGAGCAAGACAAAAGTAATTTATAAAAATTAAAAAATGAATCAAATTTAATTTCTTTTTTTTAATTAAATCTAAATCTAAAAAAAGAAAGAATTGAATAAGTGAAAGTGGATACTCAAGATCCTAGATATGAAGTCTTTACTCTTGATAATAAAATATAAGGTAAGTATGAGAAAATATATAACTACTTGAGCTTTAAGATTGCTTATGCTGATGAATAGAAGGAATCTAAAACATACAAGATTTATCATAATTAATTATGTAAATTCATTGTATTTATAGAAATTAATGATAAATAAAATATTTTTATTCAAAAATAGTAAAGAAATAACAAAAATTAAATTAAATTAATTTGACTAAGAAAGATACTATAGAACAATTTGATTCACTTGATTAGAAAAGTTAACCATAAAGTCCAATCAATCCAAACTTAATGAAGAGATATAAACATATTTTATAATCTTAAGATAGTTCTCGAACTAAAATGCAGGCTTAAAATTATTCAAAAAATAATTCAATTGAATTTGATGATCATTCATTTTCTTTGTTAAAACGAAAGAATTAGACCTAAGAAGATTTTTATAATCAAAACAATAAAGATGTTTTTGAAGATCTTTCACCAAGATCAAAGGCAAATTTTATTATTGAATAAAAATTAAAAGAATTAAATAAATTAGATGAATCTAAAGTAAAAAGAGTGTAAAGAATTAAACTTCATTCAGAAAAAGAGAAATGGTTTTCACTTAAATAAAATGAATTAAATGAAGATTAAATTAAAGAAATTATTGATTAATATTAAGAAGAAAAAATTAAAAAAGCACAATTCCAGCTAAAAGAATAAGAGAGATTTAAAAATTAGAATGAAGTTGCTGAAAGACCAAATGTTATCAAGCTTAAAGACTTGCAAAATGTTATTAATTAATTAGAAATTAATGAAGATGGAAATCTTTTTGATTAAAAAAATCAAAAATTAACAACTGATTTTTTTCCTCAGAAAAACAATTTGATTTAAGAATAATAAAAAATTGATCAGTTTAACTCAAATAAAAATAACAGCTCTGTTCAAACTCCATCAACTAAATAAGCAAATATGTTTTCAGAGAGATTTGATCAAAGCAAAAATTCTTAAAAGCAAAATAAATAAAAGGAATAAATGAAATTCAACTTAAATCACTTGTATTTAAACAAGTAAGATGATGAAGAAGAAATAAAAAAACAAAGGCAACTTAAGTCAAAGTAGTTAGAAGAAAATAAGAAGAACGGAATTACTGAAGTAGTTGATTTGAGAACCAACATTTTAAGAATCTAAAAAAATATTGTATTTAATTTTTTCTTATTAATAAAAAGAACTTTATTTTAATTCAAATTTCCGAAAAAAAAAAAGTATAAAAAAAAGAATGTTAAACTCTATATGCTCAGTTAACATAAAATGGATCAAGAATTCGATGTTGTTTGCAAAGATATCTTAACAATTTCAGAAAAAAACAATTCTTCAATTATGCCTGCCATGAGTATAAAATAAAAAAGATGAAAAAATCAATTTATATAAAAGAGACTGACTGAATAAATTAATTAAAATGAATGTTGTCAAAAATACACTTTTTGTAAATAGTCTTTAAAATTTTCAAAAATGCAAATCAAGACTTTAATATTTCGATTTAAACCTTAATCTTTTATTTCAATATAGAGTATAACCTCTATATATTGAGTAGCCTTAATATTTTGGGCAAAATTGATATTTTAAATATTATTAAAGATTTCTCAGTCCAGAATTTTATGCATCACCCCTTATACATTTATACAGGTTATACTGTATATTTAATTGTTAGATAATTTGATTTTTATGATATCTTAAGATGAAAAATTTTAAGAGGGAAAGAAGAGATAGAAATTTTTATTGTTTTTAAAATTTGTCATAATTAAAGAAAATATTTATTCTTATTCTAAAAATGTATAGTGCAATTAGATTGAATGACTAAATTAATTAAAATATGTTATGCTTTGAAATATGATTTATTATTTTGTACAAATAAAACCAAATAGTATGTATATATGTATAGTATGACTGAGAAAATATGTTTATAAATTAAAAATATTAAAAACGAAATTGATTGGTCAATGCAATCTTCATGTTTGAAGAAGGTTTTAGAATTAATTATTCTATTATTATTATTATTATTTAAGAATATTAAATTGAAATTTATTAAGATTTCATATTTTTTCAAAAATTTTTTTGACAAGAACATAATTGAATTTGAAACAAACAATAAGGTTACTAATATTATAGAAACAGACAATCTTATTTATATCAAATATTATAGAAACTAATTAATAAATGCCTGAATAAGAAAAAGATAGTAGTTATTTTGATGATTATCTCTCTGCAGTAGGAGCAGCATTTTTCTTAGATACTACTTTTATGGTATTTGAATATCCTATTCGATTGCTTATCATTAGAAGATAAGTAAATTAGATACTATTCTCTTAAGGTTTGACTGAAAAATAAAACAATATTATTTCTACATATAAATCTGTGAGAAAAGAAGGGAAAAGATCTATTTTTAAAGGTGTTATGCCTTTTTTAATATGGGATTACTTTCATACTTTTATGTGGTATCTACCTAAGCGTTAACGCAACGATATCTCTACTTAAGTTTAGATTGATTTAGTTTGTTCATCAGTTATATATCCATTTTAATTAATATCTAATCTAATGGCATGTAAATTAGGACCTCCTGAAAATTAAAGAGAGTCTATGATGTAAATGTTTAGAGATATCAAAAGTAAGACAAATAATCTTAGCTACTATAAAGGATTCTCTTTATATTTTCTTGGATTAATTCCTTATTCTATTTATATGAATACTCTATCATTTACTCCTGATACTTAATAAGTACCTTATTGGGTATATTTCTTAATACCATTCAGACATCCTATTGAAACTATCAGATTAAGGCTAATACTATCATAAAATTCAGATACTTCTTACAAAAATATTTCAAATTACATTAGACAAACACTTAAAAACGAATCTCCTAAATCATTTTTTGCTGGGTGTATGTATTCCATAATATTTGCTCTGTCTAGGTTTTGGAGCTTTCAATTATTTACAACATGCTGGAGCAATAAATGTTGCATGAAAACATGCTAACTTCAATCATTTATTTATATTCTAGTAAAACATTAATATTTATATTTTATCTTAAAAATACTAATTTCATTCAATCTCTTTTATTTTGAATTAAAAAAAAAACATCTTGAAGCAAAAAAAACTAATTAACACTCACTTCTATATTTTTTCATATAAAAATATTTTTTTATCATTTTTATAATAAGTATTGCTCATTAAAAAACTATTAATAAATTTTGAAATGATTTTTTTGGGTATGTGTGTATGTATGTATTAAATATAAAAGCCAATTTTTTAATTTTATACATTCAATGATTGAAAATATTTAGATTTTTAGACCTATATAAATTAATTTAAGATTAAATCATAAATTGCAAAATGATCTAAATGAATATTTTAGCTTTAAATTGTTTTTAACTTCAAATTAAATGGTTAAATTGATTGATTGTTAAAAGTTTTTTATGTTGAGAAAAATATGTTTAGAAATTAAGATTATTAAAAAAGAATTAATCAGATCTGTCTGATCGTATGTTTTTTATTTTTCATCAGAGTTTTTCCAGAAAAAAAAAGAAACTATTTCAATCTATTTCATTTTAATAAGATTATTATTAATTTGAAATTTATTCAGATTTAATGTGTCATCTACAAATTTTTATAGCAGCATAATTTGAAAGAAAGGGAGTCTATAAATAAACAAATATTAATAGAAAAATAAAAGGAGAAGAATTAATAAATATCTATTTTTTAATAAAAAATAATTTGAAGCTTCATTTTCCAAACATTAATTTTTTTAACTAAAATCTATCATTTTTTCATTCATTTTTAAAACATTAAATTTCCAGTTGATTCAAAAAAGGGTAATAGTTATATGTCTGCTATGTAGAGGAGTTTTCTGGGATATCATTTATAGTGCATTTGAGTATCCTTTTAAATTACTTGTCATCAGAAGATAAGTAAATTAAATTCTAGTGTCTTAAGGTTTGACTGGAAAATAATATGATATTATTTGTACATTCAAATCAGTTCGAGAAGAAAGTAAAAGATCTATTTTTAAAGGTATTATGCCTTTTTTAATAGGTAACTGCCTTAGTTTTTTTTTGTATTAAATTCCTCTACGCTAGCCAGATGATGTTCCTATTTAAGTTTTGATTGGTATAGTTGTCTGTCAGTTGTATATCCTTTTGAATTAGTATCTAATCTAACTAATGGCATGTAAATTAGGACCTCCTGAAAATTAAAGTAAAAGTATGATAGAAATGTTTAGACATATCAAAAATAAGACAAATAACCTTAGTTACTATAAGGGATTCTAGTTATATTTTCTTGGACTTATTCCTTATACTATTTTTTTTGAGTACGGTTATTGATTTTCCATGAACCTAATAAATGCCTACTTGGGTATATTTTTTAATACCTTTGAGACATCCTATTGAAACTATCAGATTAAGACTAATACTTTCATAAAACTTAGATACTTCTTACAAAAACATTTTAAATCACATTAGGTAAACACTTAAAAACGAATCTCCTAAATCATTTTTTGTTGGATGCATTCCATTTTATTTGTTCTATCTCGGGCTTGGAGCATTACGTTATTATGGGGTTATCTTTGTCAATAATCGATGATAAAATAATACCTAATAGTTTATTTGTAAGCATGTATAGAGAATCTATTACTATTAATATTTTATCTTAAAAATATGAATTTCATTAAATATCTTTACTTTTAATCTTAGCGATTACTAACTTTTGTCTAATTTTTTGTTGTTTTGCTCACTAAAAAAATATGAAATAAGAAACAAATAAGTAAGGTATGTATGTATTATATTTATTTAAAAATAAATGCAAAGGCTTATTTTTTAATTTGATACTTATTCAATTATTGAAAATATTTAAATTTTTTAGATCATAATATATATAAATTAATTCAAGATGGCTGGCATTCTAAATGGTAAAGTGATCTAAATGAATAAATTAACTTTTAAATTAAATTAAATGGTTAGATTGATTGATAGTTAAAAGTTTTTTAAATCGAAATAAAAATTAAAAACTGAAAAAAAAATTAAAGTAAATACATACTATCATAATAATTTCATATGAGTTTTAAAAATATCTTTTTTATGACCAAATTTTAGAAAGACACAAGAAAAAATAAAAAATGAAAAACATTTGGTGATTTTTTTATTATGAATACCTTTATGATATTCAACAAAAAGACAGACATTATGTTCTTTTACTTCACTTAAAAAAACTTTTAAATTAGTTTAATAAAAATAAATTGATGAAAATCAGATGAAAAAGCTCCATCACATTATATCAAAAATTTTATCCTCGTAAATATTTATTTTATGTATTTGATCCAACAATATATCTAGTAATAAAAATTTCTAATATTACAATACTCCTTTGATTGTTTTGTTTTGAATGATTAAATGAATTAACATTTTTATACTTTATAAAATTATTTATTATTAATTTAACCAAATAGTATAAATAGTATCAAATTGTAGAGAAAAATATGTTTAGAAATTAAGATTATTAAAAAAGAATGCTGATTAATTAATTGATCAGATTTGCCTGATCGGTATCTTTTTTATCTTTTCATAAGGGAGAGTTTTTCCATAAAAAAAAAAGAAAATATTTGCATCTATTTCATTTTGGCTACTTAAAATTATTATTAATTTGAAATTTATTCAGATTTAATGTTGATTCAACAAGTATTCTGCTTTCAAATGAATTAGAAAAGAAGGTAAAAGATATATTTGCAAAGGTATTATACCTTTTTTAATAGCTGATTGCCTACATAATTTTATGTATTATCTTCCTAAACGTGAACGCAACGATATTTCAACTTAAGTTTTGATTGATTTAGTTTGTTGGTTAGTTTTGTATCCATTTTAATTAGCATATAATCTAATAGCATGTAAATTAGGACTTCCTGAAAATTAAACAAAGGCTATGATGTAAATATTTAGAGATATTAAAAATAAGACAAATAGTCTTAATTACTACAAGGGATTCTCATTATATTTTTTGGATTAATTCCTCAATCTATTTATCTGAATATTTATGCGCACACTCCAATGACCTAATAAATATTTCTTATTTGCTTTGAGACATCCTATTGAAACATTAAATTAAATTTATATATTGAAGAATGAATTAAAACTGATTTATTTTATTTTTTTAATTTGGTGCTTATTCAATGTTTGTAAATAGATCTTTATGGCCTATTTAAATTGTTAAAGATCTAAATGAATAGTTTAGTTTTTTAATTAATGGTAAGATTGATTGGTTGTTAATATTATTTAATCAAAAGGGAAAATTAATGTAACTCATGATTTAGATCAAATTTCGAAATATCTTCTTGAAATTTCTATTTAATAAAAAATAGAAGTTAATGTGACTAGCTAGCTCACTGGCTATAAAAGAGTTTTTAATGAATGTACAAATCTTGATTTAAGTTTGTAAAATTAATTCCACATTTTTTAGCAATAAAAAAATTAATATCTATGATATATTTTTTAAAATCTGATAAACAAATAATTATTTCTGAAAATCAAAAAATATCTTTTCAAAAATTTTCGTGAAAGAACTAGTAAAATTTTTATAAATTAATTTGAAAAGAGGAAATTAATATTAAAGAAAACAAAAGAATACAAATTAATAAATGTCTGATTCATAAAAAGTTAGTAGTTTTTTGGATAATAAACTTTTTGGAGTATGTGCAGCAGTATTTTCAAGCATTACTCTCTCTGCTTTTGAATATCCTCTTAGATTACTTGTCATGAGGAGATAAGTAAACTAGGTTTAAGTTTCTTAAGGGTTGACTGAAAAATAAAATAATATAATTTCTACATTCTCATAAGTTAGAAAGGAAGGCAAAAGATCTATTTTTAAAGGTGTAATGCCTTATTTAATAGGGGAATGCCTTGACACTCTTATGTGGTCACTTGTTTAACATTAGCGCAATAATACTCCTTATTAAGTTTTAATTTATTTAGTTATTTCATCTATTGTATATCCTTTTGAATTAGCATCTAATCTAATGGCATGCAAATTAGGAACTCCTGAAAATTAAAGAAAGGCTATGATGTAAATGTTTAGAGATATCAAAAATAAGACAAATAATCTTAATTACTACAAGGGATTCTCATTATATTTTCTTGGATTAGTTCCTTATTCTATTTATTAAGTTATGTTTAATGACACTAAAGATGCTGAATAATTACCTTATTGGACATATTTGTTAATGCCATTGAGACACCCTTTAGAAACAATCAGGTTAAGGCTAATTTTATCATAAAATTCTGATACTTCTTACAAAAGCGTTGCTAGTTATGTTATCAATATACTTAAAAAAGAATCTCCTAAATCATTTTTTGCTGGATGTACTCCATTTTATTTAATTAATCTAGTTTTTTTAGGGATTCGTTACTCTTCTATTGAATATATAAATAAAAGTAAATAGTGAATGAAAATAAAATTATGCAATATTCTATTCCACTTTTTATTTATGTTTCTATTCAAAAAAAGTAATACATTTTAATAAAGGATGTAGTTCATTTTACCTTGTCTTGGATTAAAATCTATTTTATTAATATCTAATAAAAATGAATAAATATTCATAACTTAAAAAATAATCAAACCAAAACAAAAATTAATTTACATACACTTATTCAAATTAAATTAAAAATGAAATAGATATTTGTAAGTTTAATAAAATAATATAGATTATGAAGCAATTTATTTATTGTTGCCTTCTTTATTTTAATAATAAATTTATCCTTATATTAGCAACTTATTTGTTAGAATTTTATTAATTATTTAAAAAAATTTTGTTTAAATTTAATTAAAGTCATAAATTTGTTCTCAAATAAAAAATAACACGAAGTTTATTATATAGAATAACATGGAATTTGATATTTTTTATAATTCTCTCTTTTATTTTTAATGTATGGATGGATATGTTTTATATCTTTTTAAGACCAATTAATCGATAGATAGATAGATAGAATATTTGTGAGGACATATTAATTTAATAAAAATATTTATTTAAATTAAAATTATTAAATTTGCACACAAACAAAAAATAGAAAGTTTTTGTAAGGAAATTTATGAACAACAAACAAGCAAAATAATATTTATAAATTAATTAACTATTTTCAATTGTAATCTAGTTTTAGATTAACTAATCCTAATAAATTTACAATAAATTTATTTTTTAGGCATGACCAAAACCATCTACTAATATCCTTTTTACTATAAAAAATTCATTTTATTATTAATCCATTTCATAAATTATTAAATACCTCAATGTAACTTCTAACGAATTAAGTTTTTTAGATCCTTAGAGATTATCTAATAAGGTAGATATAGAATTGTCTTTTATGTGTTAATTACTTTTAATTTAAAATTATAAATTTATTGCCTTCCATATTTAATTGATAAAATAATAACATTTATTTTAACTTTAATAACAATATTTTTATTCGTTAGAATTCAATTATTTTTTTAATCAAAATAAAAAAAAGAAATCTATATTTGGAGAGAGTATCTATCTCTTTAAAAAATTTGTATATTTTAGTAATAACAATAAGGTTTTTGTTTTTTTCAAAAAGGAATTAAATTAAATAAAGTAAATTTACTTCAGATTTAGATTAAGAGAATAAATGTTTTGACAATTTTTCAAACTACCCAATAAATACTAAACTCCTACTTTATTAATTCCTTTCCTGCTTATTAAAAAAATTAAATTAAATTACTAAAATTAAACCTATTTGGTTGGTAATTGAAATAAAAGTTATTCACATTTTTTTAAAGAAGAATAATTATCTAAATTTAGTAAAAAAAATATTATTTTAGAATAAAATATGCTGTTAATTTTAAATACTAATTAATTACCCTAATTAAAGATTTAATGATTGAATGTTTTAGTATTTATGTAAAGTATTTGCAATACTTACTATTTCCTCATAGTCAATCTTATTATCACTGTTGTAATTAGTTTTAAAATAAACTTTATTAAATACATTTTAAGAAAATTATTTATTAAAACTCTAAAAACAAACATGGTTTTAAAGCGTCTCTTTCGATTCAAAAATAATACAATTTAAATGTAATCTTGCAAATGTTACCATAAAGAAAGACTTAATTAGCTGGTTTTTTGATATTTTATCAAAGAATTTTTTAGAGGCTAGGCTCCTTTTTAACCAATATTACTTTATCGAAATAATAAAAATTATTTTAAAAATTAAATAAAAAAATGAAATTAAAAAATTACTTTAAATTTAGAGATAAATGAGTTATCTTCTTGTATTTTTCCAACAAAATTGTTAAATTTTATGCTCCTGTTTCTTCTATTTATTTATGGCTTCAAAGTTTTATTTAAAGCAATTAACAAACAAAAAGGTATTTTCTTAAATTAAAAAATATAAATTGATT
Organism: Tetrahymena elliotti 4EA; assembly: GCA_000231825.2. Classification (NCBI taxonomy): domain Eukaryota; phylum Ciliophora; class Oligohymenophorea; order Hymenostomatida; family Tetrahymenidae; genus Tetrahymena; species Tetrahymena elliotti. Next base: position 535,090 of record JH720342.1, on the reverse strand, counting down.
ATCTTTTCATAAGATTAAGAACTGAGATACTTGAATTTAGTTGTGGAGAAATAAATAAAATTTAATTATAACTGGTGAAACTAATAAAATAATTTTTTATTTGATATTTTCTTTAAGATAATTATGTACAATTTTTTAGTAAATTTCAAAATAAATTTGGAAAAACAAAATAAATTTCATATAATTTTGAAATTACAGTATTATTGGTACTTCTTATTGTTCGGCATTATTATCTTCTAAAGATTTAATTGCTTAACTTAATTCTTTCTGATTTTATTATAAATAAAATATTTAATTTTTAATGTAGAGTTTACTCATAAAAAATACTTTTGAATCGTATGAAAGATGATTTTGATAGTCTTCGTTGAATAATTCTGGGTTTTCTTTGATAACTTAAGCTAAAGATTTCCTTGATTTTCTATCATAAACAACAAACTATTGAATAAATTGTTTGTAAATCAAAGAGTTTCTATTTATTATGTCTATTTTATCTGGCTGCAGCTATGGATCAAATGGTATTGTAAATTCAGAATCCATCATATTGAAATACATTTAGGAATATCGACCATTAAATGATTAGTAATTATCAATCTAGCATAGCACTAAACCCAACGAAAAAATGTCAGACTATAAATAAGTAAATAAGTAACAATAGCTTTTATAGATAGATAAACTAAAATATTTTTTTACTTCTTTTGAGTAAATTTTTTGATGAGTTTTTGGTTTGGTGTTTTCTGGTGCTTGATAAAGATAGCTTCCTATAAACTAATAATTTTATGTAGATTTATGTAGCTAATATAATTAATTTTACATGATTTGTTTTGTAATAATCTTAATCAGTTGAAAGCATTTCTGAACATCCAAAGTCAACTTTTGTTATGTAGAAATTTATTTTGTTTACTCAATTGATAAAATGTTTACTTATTTTAACTATATTGCTATGATTAATTAAGATATTAGAAAGTTTTATATCACTATGAATGATGTTAAAACTATGTAATTCTGTAAACCTATTAATCAATTACAAACAAAAGGAAATTATTTCACTTTATTTAAGTTTAAAACATTTTTTTGTTTTTGTCTCATCGAAATAATCTCGTAAAGAACCTTTTAAAATTAAAAAGATGATTTTATAATCATTTAAAAAGAATGAATATAAATTTGATTACTTTCACAATATTCTAATTCATAGACAATATATTTTTCTTTGTTAAATCCTTCTAATATGAAATTATCATAGAACTTTAATGAAAGAGGTAAATTCTAAATTTTTTCCATGATTTCTATTTCATTTTCTATTTATTTTTGATTGTCAATTTTCTAAATTTTTAGAGCTATTTACTATTTTTCATTAATTTTTATTGCTTTTAATACTAATGAAATACTTCCTTAAGCAACAATTTGAAAATTAGTATATTTTTTCATCCCATAAAGCTGGTTTAGAATTTTGCAAAATGTTTACTCCGAAAATAGTATTTTATGAAGGTGATTTTACTTTACCTAATTAAACTAATTATAAAGCTCTTTCCATCTTTCTTCTAATTTATCCTTTATTATTTCAATTTTTTTTGTTTAATGTAAAAAAATGCTTTAATTTTTTCAACAAATTATTAATAATTTATTGTTTTGTAATGGCCAAGTAATATTGTCATTTCTTTTTTTAGTTAAGGTCTAATTGTTGATTTTTTTTTTTGGAAAAATTAGATTATTTGGTATATTTAGAATTAAATTAAATGCTTTATCTGAATAAATATTATTTACTTCAATTACTATGTCTTTAGTTGAGAAATTAAGGCTATTTTAGTTCAACTCAGTAAGCATTTGTAGTAAATACGAAGCATTTTTTTTTCTCGAATAACCAGGTTTAAGACAGATTTATACTATTTAATATAGATCAGAAGTCCTATTAATATTATAATTTGGAGCTATTTCTTCGCTTTATTTAGCTTTTGATATTATTTGAAAAATATCAAGTTCTGTTAGAATGTCAAAATTATCTAATTAAAGCAAAACTACTCCAACCTAAAACAGATCTGACTAGTTATATATTAAATTAAATAAGTGAAAAATAAATATCTAAAAACTAATTCCATACTTCAAAAGAAGGTTTACCACACAATTCAAAAGCAAGAGAATACAAATCTATGTTCTAATAAAAATAAACTAAATAATTTAACACATAATTCAAAATATACTTTTTTGTATGATCTAGTTGATAAAAAGATTTATCTTAAATCTAAATCTTTAAAATATTTTAAATTATAAAAAATAATATTTCTCAAAAATGATTAATTAATACCTAACTTCCATGAATTTTTATTATTTTAATCACTAATTGCTAAAATATTTTTAGGATTTATTTAAGAATGCACTAGATTCATGGAATGAAGACTTTTAACTGCATCAAGTAATTAAATTGCCAATAATACTTTAAATCCATTTTCAACATTTCTTTTTTACACTTTTAGAAGTTCAATGATTTTTTACAAACTAATTCTAGCTTCTATATATTATTTGTAAAAAAAATATTTTTATTTTTGATAAATAAATAGTAAAATCCCCATAATACTTTGTAAATTAATATTTTATGATCAAAAACAACTAAAAAATGTTAATGAAATAAATATATTAGTATTATTTTTCATCTTCATATTTGATTTTTAATACGTTTTTTTGGCTATTTATTTAAAACTTTTTTATTTCTTTAATCAATTTAATCAATAAAATATTATTTTTTTCTTCATAAATTTTTATATTTTCCTTGCATCATAATTTAGAATTTTAACAAAAATGATCAGTATTTTTTCAACTTTTTTAAAGAGTGACCTATCAACTAAAAGAAAAAAATATTAAAATATTTTATTAGTTTTCTCATAATTTCGCCAATAGAACAGAACCTTTTTCTTTTTATTTCATTATTAATTTTGTAATATAAAACATTATCTTTTTTTGACCTTATATATTTTCAGATAGTTACAAATTAGTCAGTCAGTTAGTATAATTAACAAATTTACTGCAACAGTTTTTGTTTGTTGTAAAATTAATATCATTTCATATAAATGTTCATTATACAACCACTTTTTGAATAAATTTAGTTTAAATCTTCTAATCCAACATAAAATTCTCTATTTTAAAGGACTGAAGAGGACATCTTTTTAATTTTCTAGATAGTAAAACTTAAGTCAATGAAAGTGATGAAATAAAAAGATGATAGAATAAGAGTTTTAGAAGAAAAAGTAGAATAGCCATTATGAACAAGAAAAACTTTGAATTAAAGCAATTCCAAGAAATTTTCAGAAATTTAATTAATTAAATCATAAAATAGACAATACTGCTTTTTTTGGACTTAAGAGCTAATAATAATAAATTCAGATCTATTCAAGGTCACTGTTCTTTTCAGAATCAAATTACTTATAACTAAACCTTCTTTTATTTTCATTCAATTTGAAATATTTTTGAAATTCCTTGATTTATCAAATTATTCTTCAGCACTGCAAATTTCATGTAATCCCATTTTATAATTTCATTTATTCTCAAAATCTTTAATAAATATCATAAAGAATATTTATATTAACATCTACTATTTATGTAATAAACTGATGTTTAAATATTAATAAAATTAAATCAGTTAAGAATAATCTTTTATGGCATTTATTTAAAATAAATGACTAAATATCTCACTTTTATGTTAATATCATTGAAAAGAGCATTTAAAATCTAATATTATTTTTTAACATCAATTATTTTAGGAGCTTAAAATAGTCGTTTACATATTATGATGTAAAGCTAATCTAAAAATTACAACATAAATAAATTTCATAGTAAAAATTTTGGGCTAAGATAATTTATTTGCATGAAATTTATATCATTTTTTAGTATATTTTTAATCATATTTGAGAAAATAAGTCAAAGTAGAAATTAAAGTAAATTAAAAAATAGTCATTACGCTGCTAATTAAAGTCATATTCAATTACAAAAAATAATTATTGTCTATCTGAAGATATTTTGATAGTATATTCCTCATCTAGTTTATCTATATCTTCATCTTCATTAGTCAGATAGAAATAATCCTTTATGTTAATCAATGAATCTGATTAGATGCGATTTTTGGCAAACTGGCAAATCTATTTTAAGGCTTAAATATTTTGTTTATTTTATTCATCAATCATAAATACTTTGAGAGCCACGCAGTCATCTATTTGGCTATGAAATGCTTTTAAAACGATATATTTAGGATCACTACCCAAAAATTCTAAAATGGAATATTCCTTTTTTTAGATTTTCATCTAGCAAAGAAATGTTTTCAAATCCAATCTTTAGAATCTGCAATCATTAGGAATTTATTCATATATTTTTTGGAGATTATTTTATTACTATCTAGACATTTATTTTCTGTTTAGTTTTAGTATTTCAGTAGAGTCTTAGTTTTTAATACTTTTGTAACAATCTTTTTGAATATATATTTCTCTTTTTTCAATTTTTAATATCATTTAAGAAATTTAAAATTAATTAGATTATTTCCTTCCTTTTGAAACCAAAATTTAATTAAATTCAATTATCTTTCAAAAAATATGCATACATATTCATTAATTTTCTTCCAAAAAATATTTAAATAAGTCAAATATTAGTTAAATTTATGATATTAAATTATAATATTTAGTCCCATACATCCACAAACCTGTACTTGTCCAAAAATATTTTAATAATAATTTAATGTTAAAATACAGCTATTTTACCACCTTAATTATTGGATCATAGTATTCATTAAAGGGTTTCTTTTATATAAGAACTAATAAATTTATAATTCTTTGTAAATCACCTACCTAACTTGGAATATATTTTAAAAATAAGCTTAATTAGTAAATACCTACCTTTTTTCTTCAAATTATTCAACAAATTCCTCCATTTTTTAGCATCTTTCTTATTTTTTATAAAATTAATTTTACTATTATCAAAATTTTAAATAGTGATTGATAATCAGATTAACTCAACTTATTTATTTTTATATTTGCAAAATTTTGTTTGAAAATAAAAAAATCTAAATTTTCATATTATTCTTTCATATTAAATTTAATTCTGAAAAAATTAAAAAAAAATGTTGATATAAAGTACAAAATATTTTAATAATCTCAAGGATGTGATTCGATTTCTTTGAAAATATAAGTATTTAATTTAAATGATAATAAAGTTTAAAAAGTCTTTTCTTTCATATCTTCATTTTTATCTATGTAAAGTTACTAAGCTCTGATTTAACTTCTTACTTAAATCTTGATATTTATCTTACAAATACTTCCTCTAAAGGATTCATGGAAAACTAAAAGGAGCTGTAAAGAGGAAAAAAAAAGGACAGTTCACCCTAATTAAGTGATCTATATACCCTTTATTAATTTGAATGTTTAAAGGTCAAATTTCTATAACTAAAACCTTAGGAAAGATAAAATTTATGATATGTAGAGTATCTAACCTAATGATCAATATGATTTTTATACCTCTACGCCTTCTTCTTTAAACTTGTTGCAAACTAATCCTTAGATACTGTTTCAGAAAGATAACTGCTGTTGTTCTTGAAAAAAATCTTAGAGTAATATATTTTTAATCTTTTGGGTATTCCCACTTATTCTCCTTTCTATATAAATACATATGTACAGTTCAATTCATAAAATAAATAGTTGAGATTATCAAAGATTTATTTATTGATTGTGAAGTAAAAAAATATTAAATAAAATATTCTACTGATGAGAGTAATATTTGCCTCAATAATTCAGCAATTAAGTTTGTAAGGAAAAAGAGATCATGAAGGATGACCAGAAATTAAATCAAATCAATAGAAAAGAAATCATCCAGATTTCTAAAAATGGGCCAGTGATTTAAAGTACAACGAAGATAAAACAGAACAATAGATTGCTGATATTGTGGAATTTTAAGATAATATATTAATAATATTTAGCAAAGATTTTAATAATATGGAGTTGTAGAAAGCAGATATGAACATATCCAAGATAATCTCAAATGAAGTAATGGAAATAATTTTTTTAGGTTATATTTAAAGATTTGAATAAATATTTAAAAATTATTTGAATGTGAAATTTAAAGTATTTAAAAACATTATTTAAACTAACAAATAAGTACTTAAAAAACTTGAAATAAACTCAAATATAATAATTTTAGTTGATATTTATTGATATTTTCAACTTACAAATTCTTTCACTATCACAGCATTCTTTAAAATTAATGTGCTTCCTTTATGATATATGGCAATAAAAAGTCTTAAATCATCATATTCTGTTAATTTTTATTTGTATTTATCATCTAGTGATAGTTTATATTAGTAACTAGGATAATCTACTATTTCTAATATCTACTCTTTCAAACACACTCTCAGCTCTATTATTTTCTCTCTACTTATCTAAAATTCACCATTTCCTTTTTATAGATTCTAAATACCCCAATCTTCACATTTTAAAAAGTAATTATTTTTATATTGCAAATAACAGCTTAGATACTCTCCTTATCCATAATTAGAATCAATATCTGAATTTCTCATAAGACCTATCATAAAAGAATCACCTTCATTAATACTTTCTGCTTGGAACCGAAAAACATATTTCACATCTTTTTCTAAATTTACTCTTGATCTACAATTAACCCAGTTATCATTACTTAACTTCTAAATCTCATATTCACCTTCTCTCCTTTATTTTATCCTTAAGTCAATTTATCCATTTTAAAATTGGGTACTAATAAGCTTACTATTGAAATAAATTTTTTATTTCTGAGTCATTAATGTGAATAATTTATTAACTTATTCATCTGGTAAACTCAAAAAGAGGTTAACTTTATTTTATTTCGGTGATTTACATACTCTTCTATTTTTTCAAGGTTGCTCTCATTGATCTTCTCAAATTCTATCATTTTCTTATTTTCTTGAAAAATGGAGCCAATTTTTTATAATTCAAGGATAGGATACACTCTTTTTAGACTTTAACCCAACTCCTTTAAGAATTCATCGGAACAAAAGTTTGATTTATTAGTGACAAGCCTCATTATTAAATCAGCTGTTATTTTTTAGCTTATTTTATTGCTTTAATTCTCTTAGCTATCATTCATCTAGATTATTCTTTTATGTAAGTGAGCTGTTATCCGCATCTAGAATAAAAAAATAAATCTAGTCAAGAAAAGTAAATATATTCTATTTCATCATGTTTGGATGCTCTAAATTGAAATTCTTTTTGATTTGACAAGCTTAAGAAAGAAGATTTTAGAATAATTAAGTATTTTAGTCTTTTTGAGACTCAATTTATTGAATAAATTACCTACAAGCTTGAGAATGGTCTTGCAGATTATCTTATTACTGGTTAGTAAGAAGCTGCTTAAAATCAAGAATTTTTGAGATTTCTTAATATCTTTTGAGAGTTTACTAGCTATTAGTTGGATATTTTTGAGCTTCATTTATCATCTTTTTTTAGATGATGTCAATTTTATCTGAAAACTCTCTTTTTAGTTGATCAAAGAAATCAGTTATTTACTTTTCATAGTCTATCATCTAGGATTAATGTTAAGTGAATTCAATAAGAGTTGTTTATTAGAATGCTTTGAGCATTTTAGTGTTTCAATGGAAATTGTATCCATTTATGTGATTTAGATAACTATATAATTAGATGTGAGATATTTTATTTATTATCATTTGATATTTTATGATCAGAAAATTAATTAAAATAAATTATAATTAATTCTTAAAAATTCTAAGAAGTATTGTCAAATCTAATTCAAAAATCTAGTCATTTAGATATGATTAGATGAGTGAATGGGACTTAATAAAAAGGCATTCAATTTTATTTATTAAAAGCTTAGCTAATAAGCCAAGTAGAATTTTAAAAAATTAAAAAAATAGTCAAATCTAACATAATAAAAATATATTAAGAAAGCCATACAACAGAGCCTCAAATAACAAGGTCTACTTTCTTGAATTAATTAATGAAACTATTTTCATAAAAATTAACCTCATTAAAAACATAAAACTCTTTTTTTAACAATAAAAAATGAATCTAATAATTTTAAAGTAAATAAAAATAAATAATTTAAACATTTAAATAAATTCTGATTAAGATAGAATATGTTTAATATTTAGATATAATTTTTATTTGTTTTTAGTTTCAATATTATGCTGTAATTATTTTAAGTTTTATTATAAAATAATTTTAATAAATTATTTAAATTATGATAGGCATCAAATTATTTAAAAGCAAGCAATGTCTGTTGTTTCAATAAAAGTAATCATTATTTCAATAACAGTAGATTATTTTCACTAATCTTTTTGCTTTAAATAGTCTTTGTCTAATTCCTTCTGCTCTTAATGGGCCAAATATATCAATATTATTACCACTTTTAAAGAATTATAAAAGTAGACTTGGAATCAAAAAATGTTTAAAATAATGAGAAAAATATAAAAATTTGAATTAAATGTGAAATAACAAATAAAAGCGAATGATCAACCAAAATTAATCAGTCACTCATGAATTTTAAAGTTTTTATTTATTTGATTATTCATTCAAAATGCTTAATTAATATTGAAACACTATTTTTACTGCAGGGAAAGAACCAAATTTTAGAGATAAAAACATTATGCTAAGTAAGATCCTAATTTTTATGCCCCCATGTAACCAATTTAATTCTCACTATTAAAAAATTGTAAAAATAAATATGGTTAAAAAATATTTAAAAGAATGATAAAAACATTAATGGTTGAAGTAAATCTCATAAGAAAAAATAAAAATGAATGAATGAGCAAGCCGAGCTGAGCAGATATCAAGCAAATCAACCAAAATTAGTCAGTAGCTCATGAATTCATATTTTTATTTATTCCATCATTTTTTCAATGATTAATATTGAAACTCTATTTTTACCGCAAATAAAGATTCAAAGTTTTGAGATTAGAGGACTTTAATAAACCGGATCCTAATCCTTATGCACCCATTTCACCAATTTTATTCCCACTTTTAAATAATTATCTAAATAAATATTGAATAAAGAAATATCTAAAAGAAGAAGAAAAACATAAAAATTTGAATTAAATCTCAAAAGAACAAATAAGAATGAATGAATAATCAACATAATTTAACAAATATCAAGTAGGCCAACAAAAATTAGTCAGCCAGTCACTCACTCATGAATTAAAGTCTTTATATAATTCCATCATTTATATAAAAAATATTTAATTAATATTGAAACATTATTTTTACTAGAGGTTAAGAGTCAAAGTTTAGAGATGAGAGCACTATGCTAAGCCAGACCCTAATCCTTATGCACCCATGTATCTAATTTTATTCTCACTTTGAAAGAGTTATAAAAATAAATATGGAATAAAGAAACATCAAAAAGAATGAGAAAAACATTAATATTTGAATTAAACCTCAAAATAACAAATAAGAATGAATGAATAGTCAACCAAATTGAACAAACATCAATATAACACTGTTTTTACCGTAGGGAAAGAGTCAAAGTTTAGAGATTAGAGTACTATGCTAAGCCAAATCCTAATTATTATGCACCCATTTCATTAATACTATTCTCACTTTTAAAGAATTATCAAAATAAATATTTAATAAAGAAATATTTAGAAGAATGAGAAATATTAATATTAGAATTAAATATGAAATAAAAAATAAGAATGTTAGAAAGAATGAATAAGCAATTAACTAGAAAAAATTTCAAGTAAACTAACCAAAATTAGTCAGTGGCTCATAAATTAAAGTATTTATTCATTCATTTATTCAAAAATGCTTAATTAATATTGAAACAATATTATTACTCTAGGTGAAGAGATAATGTTGCAAGATTAGAGCACTGTGCTAAGCTAAATCCTAATCCTTATGCACCCTTTTCTTCAATATAATTCTCACTTTTAAAGAATATCAAAACAAATATTGAATATCGTATATTTAAAACTACCAAGAGAAACATAAAAATTTATTAAATCTCATAGAACAATCAACAATTAATGAATGAGCAAAATAATCCAGCTCAAAAAATATAAAGTAAACCAAACAAAATTAGTCAATTGCTCATGAATAAATTAAAGTTTTTATTTATTCCATCACCCTTTCAAAAATGCTTAATTAATATTGAAACACTATTCTTACTCAAGGTGAAGAGTCAAAGTTGCAAGGTTAGAGCAATATGCTAGGCCAGATCCTAATCCTTATGCCCCCAAATCACCTATATAATTCTTACTTTTAAAGAACGATAAAAATAAATATTGTAAAGAATCAGAAAACACAGAAATTTGAATTAAATCTGAAACAACAAATTAGCTCATAAATTAATTAATATTGAAATATTATTTTTACTGAAGGTAAAGAGTCAAAGTTTAGAGATTAGAACATTATGATAAGCCAGATCCTAATCCTTATGCACCTATGTAACCAATTTTATTCCCACTTTTAAAGAATTATAAAAATAATATTGAATAAAGAAAAATTAAAAAAAATGATAAAAACATAAAAGTTAGAATTAAATCTCAAAAGAACAAATAAGAATAAATGAATAATAAACTAAACTAAACAAATATCAAGTAAATCCATCAAAATTAATAAGTTTCTCTTCAATTAAAGTAATTATTTATTCATTCAAAAATACATAAATAATATTGAAACACTATTTTTACTGCAGGTAAAGAGTCAAAGTTTAGAGTTTAGAGCACTAGGATAAGCCAAATCCTAATCCTTATGCACCCTTTTCACCAATACGATTTTCACTTTTAAATAATATCAAAATACATATTGAGTATAAATAAATACTCATGAATTAAAGTTAATATTTATTGTATTATTTATTCAAAAATGCTTAATTAATATTGAAACTCTATTATTTATTACTCAAGGTGAAGAGCCAAAGTTACTAGATTAGAGCACTATGCTAAGCCAGATTGTAATCCTTATGCACCTGTTTCATCAATTTTTTTCCCACTTTTAAAGAATTATCAAAATAAATAATGAATAAAAAAAGAATGAGAAAAATTTCTTAATTAATCAACTCAAAACAGCCAGTAATTCAAAAATAAATAAAAGGATTTTAATTAAATAATGTTTAATTAATGTTGAAACATTTTTTTTAAATGACTCTAAAAACCAAAGTTTATCAATTTAGTTATTTAATAGAAAGATTAATATTTTTACCTGAAGTCAATATGAAGATTTAAGTAAGAAGTTAAATCAGAGCTTACTAACTTTTAATTTATAAATATTATAATATATTGGTATATCTAAATTAATCTAAGTACTTCACTAAAATTATTAAAATATTTTTTATTTTATATTAACATTTATTTCTATTTTTAAATTTTATATGTTCTTAATTTAGATACCAATTAATTAATATGAAAAATTAGATTAACTTTTTCAAACAAAATTTTGAACTTTTCTTAAATCCAAATAAATTAAATTTTATTTTATTTTTAATATTATTCTTAGATAATTTACAAATATGGAGTTTCACTCTTTTTAGATTTTAATCCAGCTCCTTTAAGAATTCATGAGAACAAAAGTTTGATTTATTTGTAGCAAGCTTCATTATTCACTAGAAAGCAGATGGAGACATCTGAAAAGAAGACTCGAGAAATCTAGAAAAGGTAATTTTACCTAAAACATATGCGAGCGAAATCAAGAAAACTACTATTCTTAAAAAATAAATTTAAAATATTTAAAAGAGATAAATTAAAAATTATAAGGTTAAGGGTGATAAAAAATAGTATCACAAATAAACATAATAATCTAAAATTAAATGATAACAATAAATAATAAAAGTAATACATATAACAAATTCAATACTATTATCATTATAAATTGATAACCTCATTTTCTATTATATAATTTTAAGGAAGAATTTCTATTAAATAAACTCTAACCAGAGTTTTTAATGATGTAATTCAAAATGATGGTGAAAGATATAAATCCAAATGAAAAAATTTATTTTAGAATATATTCTCTATTATTGTATCATAAACGTTTTTATATATTTCTATTTTCTTTTTAAAATTTAATTTGTAATTTTCTATTATTTTTCTAACTTTAATTATCTTAAATTAATGATATTTTTTAGTTAGTGTCGTCAAGCTATATAGAACTAAAAAAGGACTATAAGAATGTTGCAATGTAAATTAAAATATCTTTCATAATAAACTTCATAGAGGTTCTGGAATTATCTAAAAAAATAAAAAATGAAACACCAATTTTAAATATGTTAAATCTCCGTCATTTAAAAACATTGCAAAGTAGCCTCTATATTTTTCCACAAGGAAGATCTAAATATCTAAATATTTTTAGCTTCCTGCTGCTACATAAGAAAAATGAATAGCCAATCATATAATACTAGAAAGAATCAAAAACCATCACTCTGTTTAATTTCAAAAATAAAATATAAATGAAATTAAATATTAAAGTGGATTTTTAGGATAATAATTGTTATTTTTTAAGTAAAAGAGATAAACTGTAAAATGATACAAATTTCTGAATAACTCAAGGATATGTTAATTGATTTTTTTTCATTAATTAATAAATAGAACTATTTCAGTTTCATAAAATTAAGATTACTTAAGATTAATATTAATATTTTTTCATACATTTTTTCAATTAGACTATTGTTTTTAATCTAAGTTTAAAATAAAGTATTTTGATATAAAATATATATAACTGACTGAATGACTTTAAATTCATTAAAATTTCAATTTTTGTTTCATGAGATATAAAGAAAAAAATATCACACTACTTTTTTTTACTAACCATTTAAGTGTTTTCAATTCAATAAACTGAAAGTTTTTTGAAAAACAAAAAAAGACTTAAAAACTTTAAATCAAGCAAAATACCATAAATATTAATAATTATTTATTTATTTTTTCAATTTATAAATTCTTTCACTATTTCTGCATCTTTTAAAATTATTTTGCTTCCTTTATCATACATGCCAATATAAAGTCTTAAGTCATCATATTATGTTAGTTTTTATTTATATTGATTATCTAGTACTAGTTTATATTCATAGCTAGGATAGTCTACCACTTCTAATATCTACTCTTTCAGAGAGACTCTCAGTTCTATCAATTTATCTCTACTTATTTAAAATTCACCATTTCCTTTTTATTTCTTCTAAATACCAAAATTATCATTTTTTACTAAACAATTATTTACATTTTTCAAATAACAACTTAAATACTCAATATATCCTTCATTTGAATCAGCATTTACATTTCTCATAAACCCTATCATAAATTCTTGACCTTCATTTATATTTTCAGCTTTAAACCTAAAAACATATTTCACTTCTTTTTCTAAGTTAGTATTTGATATACAATTCACATATTGATTATTATTTTACTTTTCAATTTCAAATTCGCCATCTTCCCTTTATTTTATACTTAATTTACTTTATCCATCATTATATTTTGTAGCAATTAGTTTAACATTAAAATAAAGTAACCATTTCTGAGCAATTAATGTGAATCTACTCACTTATTCATCTGATAAACCCAAAAAGAGGTTAAATTTATTTTAGTCAGTAAAAATGTTTGTAAAATTAATCTATTTTAAGAAGGGTTTCATTTCTAACAAAAACCTTTCAAACTGCTAAATAAATTAGATATTTAAGAAGTTTGTTTTAGAATTTAGGATTGAATGGATTTGTTTGACTTATAAGCTATTCCTTACTTCATTTTCATATTGTAAATGAGATCTCAATAAAATCTAATGATTAACATACTCTTCTATTTATTTAAGATTGCTATCTCTAATTTTCTAAAATTCAATCGCTTTCTTGTTTTCTTGAAAAATTGAGTCAACTTTTGACTGTTCAAGGATAGGATTCACTCTTCTAAGAATTTGATCAAGCTCCTTTACGAATTCATCTGAACAAAAATTTGATTTGTTTTTAACAAGCTCCATTATTAAATCAGCTGTTATTTTATAGTCCCTTCTATTGTTTTCATTCTCTTATCTTTCATTCATAATCTTTGGATTGTTATTCTATTATGTAAGTGAACTAACATCTGTATCTAGATTAAAAAAAGAAATCTAGTCAAGAAAAGTAAAAATATTCTATTTAATCATATTAGGTTACTCTAAATTGAAATCTGTTTGAATTTAGTGAGCTTCTGAAAGAAGATTTTTCAGCTTTTCAGTATTTTAGTCTTTTTAAGACTCAATGTATTGAATAAACTATCTACAAGCCTGAGAATGGTCTTGCAGATTGTTCTATTACTGGTTAGTAAGAAGTTGCTTGAAGTCGAGAATTTTAGATATTTCTTAATATCTTTAGAGAGTTTGATAGCTACCAGTTGTATATTTTTGAGCTTCAATAATTATCTTTTTTTAGATGATGTCAATTTTATCTAAAAACTCTGTTTTTAGTTGATCAAAGAAATCAGTTATTTACTATTCATAGTCTGTCATCTAGGATTAATTTTAAGTAAATTCAATAAGATCTTAAATAACTTTATAGTCATTGACAGGTGGCCACTTTGGGATTATAGAATTATGAGCTTCTGAAAGTATTTGATCAATCATAAGATAATTAATAGCTTAAAACGAAAGATCATGATTAAAGCAAGATGAACAGTAAAAAAGAGGTTTTTGTTGATTTGGATTGGTAAGAAGTTCATTAACTTAGATGAACTAAAGTTGTTTATTTGAATGTTTTGGGCATTTAAGAGTTTCGATTGAAAAATTATCCATTTATTATTTAGATTACTACTGAATTAGATCTGTAAATTAATATTTGTAATTTCTTTGAAATTTTATGATAAAACATGAACAAACCAATTGACAATAAATTCTAAGATATACTCTACTTCTTTTTAATTAAAATTAAAAATATTTAAACAATTAAATATTTAATTTTATTGATTATTTTAGTTTTTAAAAATCCTAATTTAGAAACTCTTAATTTTATAAATTAAAAACACATTAAATACTACTAAATTTAGAACATATTTTTAATTTCTTATTAGTATATTAATTTATTTTAGCTATTTTTAAAATCAGTTATTTGAATTCAGAAAAATAGTGATTTGAATAAGCATTTTAAAAAATATAAACTGTTTACTTAAAGTATTTCACATAATTAAAAACTTAAAAAGTTTTGAATCAACCCAACTAAGCAATAAATAATGGAACAGTCACTTATGAATGTTTTGATTGCTGTTCAACAAAATAAGGAAATGCTAAAATTAAAAATTTTAATAATGATTTCTTTATATTTTCAATTTATAAATTCTTCCACAATCTCAGCATCCTTTAAAATTATTTTGTTTCCTTATGACCACATGCCAATATAAAATCTTAAATCATCATATTGTGTTAATTTTTATTTGTATTTATCATCTAGTACTAATTTATATTCATATCCAGGATAATCTAAAATTTCTAATATCTACTCTTTCAAACATACTCTCAGTTCTATTATTTTCTCTGTGCTTATCTAAAACTCCTCATTTCCTTTTTATTAATTCTAAATACCCCAATTACTAACTTTTTAAAAGTTATTATTTTTATTTCTCAAAAAACAACTTAAATACTCAACATATCCTACATTTAAATCAGCATTTGCATATCTCATAAGACCTATCATAAAATCTTCACCTTCGTTAATTTGTTCAGGTTTTAGCCTAAAAACATATTTCATATCTTTTTCTAAGTTTAAACTTGATATACAATTTGCCCAGTTATGATTATCATTCAATTTCTCAATTTCATATTCACCTTATTCTCTATATATTATACTTAAGTCACTCTATCCATTTTCATATTTTGTAGCAATTAATTTAATACTTTAAATAAATAATTTATCCTGAGCAATTGTTTTGAAATCATTAACTTATTCATCGGAGAAGCTTAATAAGAGGTTTTATTTATTTTGGTCAGTAAAAATGTTTGTAAAATTAATTTATTTTAAGAATGGTTAGATTTCTAACAAAGACCTTTCAAACTACTCAATAAATTCAGTATTTAAGAAATTTTTTTTAGATTTTATGATCGACTAAATTGATTTCATTTCTAAGCTATTCTTCACTTCATTTTCATACTGTAAATCAGATCTCAAAAAAATTTAGTGATTTATATACTCTTCTATTTGTTTAAGATTTTTTTCACTAATCTTCTCAAATTCAATCGCTTTCTTGTTTTCTTGAGAAATTGTGTCAACTCTTGATAATTCAAGGATAGGATTCACTCTTTTAAGAATTTTATCAAGCTCATTTATAAATTCATCTGAACAAAAGTTTGATTTATTAGCAACAAGCCTCATTATTAAATCAGCTGTTATTTTTTAACCTCTTTTATTGCTTTGATTGTCTTAGCTATCTTTCATAATAGATAGATTATTATTCTATTATATGACAAATCTCACATCTGTATCTAGATTAAAAAAAGAAATTTAGTCAAGAAAAGTAAATATATTCTATTTAATCAGATTAGGGTACTCTAAATTAAAATCTGTTTGAAATTTTTGAGTTTCTGAAAGAAGATTTTTCAACTTTTCAGTATTTTAGTCTTTTTGAGACTCAATTTATTGAATAAACTACCGACAAGCTTGAGAATGGTCTTGCAGATTTCTCTATTACTGGTTAGTAAGAAGTTGCTTGAAATCAAGAATTTTTGAGATTTCTTAATATTTTTTGAGAGTTTGCTAGCTATCAGTTGGATATTTTTGAGCTTCATTGATAATCTTTTTTTAGATGATGTCAATTTTATCTGAAAACTCTCTTTTTAGCTGATCAAAGAAATCAGTAATTTAATTTTTATAATCTATCATCTAGGATTAATTTTAAGTAAAGTCAAAAAGATCTTAAATAATTTAGTAGTCGATAACAGGAGGCCACTTTGGGATTATCGAATTATGAGCTTATGAAAATATTTGATCAATCATAAGATAATTAGTGGCTTAAAATGAGAGATCATGATTAAAGCAAGATGAACAGTAAAAAAGAGATTTTTGTTGATTTGGGCTAGTAAGAAGTTCATTAACTTAGATGAACTAGAGTTGCTTATTTGGATGTTTTGAGCATTTAAGAGTTTCGATAGAAATTTTATCCATTTATGATATTTTTTCGATTAATATCAAATTTTTCTGCAAATTATTATTTTTGAAAAATATTTTCTAAATTGATAAATAAATTGAAAGAAATGATTTACTTGATTATCAAAGAATTAATTTAACAAAATTTAAATCATTTTTGGAATAGAGTTATTTTTTAGAACAAAATTAAATCAACAAAAATTTAAAGTAAATGAAGCAACAACAAAAATCAAAAATTAACATTACAAGGATAAAGAGATTTTAGTATATAAAATAGGTAGGTAGGTAGATAATTTGACCTAATTTTCTTTATTTAAAAAGTGCCAAAAACTATGACATTTATTACTTAATAATAAGATCAGTAATTTAATCTGTTGGGATAGTGAGATGTGAGAGCTTATCCATTGTAAGGATCCTAAACAGGTTGGTTTTTAGAAATAGTGCTGTATCCTTACTAAATAAATGGTACAGGTGGAATAAATTGTTGATTTAAAGCCTCTCTGATTTCAAGATTTTCAGGGTTATATCTTGGTAATAAATGAGGGGTGAACTAAGAAGTAGCTTGTTGGTTAACTATAAATGGTTAGTCATTTACTACGTATGTGGGGACGTGTTTGGGATCAAGGATATAAGTGGGTGCTTAGGGTTATGGGGGTTGCGAAGAGATTAATTATTATGCAATAACAGATTCTCTTTGTTAGATTTCAGGTGGTTGAACAGCAGCTGGAACTAGTCTAATAGGACTCATAGGTGGAGAGGCTATGATTTAAGACTAAACAGGGGATTGGATAATGTGTGAATTTGGTACTGAGAATGTAACATGAGGAGGGAATTTAACAACATGAGGAATTTAAGCTTATTGTTGTTATAATTGAAGGAGTTATTATTTTCTTTGTTATTCTTCTGATTCATATTGTTATTGCTATTTCTTTTATTCAACTTCTCTCTATCTTTTTTAATCTTCTTCAATTTCTCTTTGTTGATATTATTCATATTTTATAACCTTTTATAGCAACTCTTCATTGTCTCTTTTAAGCTTATCATTATCTTTTTGAAGAATTTAGTTCATTGCTTCAAGCACAGCATTTGGACGTCTATCGTTGATTAATTTGTTATCATATTAATTTTCTTATGGTTATTACATAAATTGTTATTACTAATAGGGTGCACTGTTATAATTAGGATCAATAAAACCTTATTATTAAATTTGTGGAGGATATAGCACAGTCTAGGGTGGGTTTTAAACCAAAACGTATCCAGGTGGTGGAGGAGGAATTTCGCCTAAAATTAAGCTTTATTGTTAGCCAGGAATGAAAGGTAAACCAGGTTATGTCTATACAAACTATTGAGTGCCGTTTTGAGAAGGAACATATTAAGTACCTTGTAAAAACACTGGTTATGATTGTACTAATGGTTGATTTTAAATTAATGATGGCTATTGTTAAATGAAAACCGGTTGTTATTATTATTATTATTAGAATACTTAAGATGGCTATTAAACTTATTAGTTGAGGACATAAGTATTCTATTCAGGAATAACTTGACTTGCTCTAGGATCTAATCTTTAAGTCAATCCAATAGTTCCATTTTAGATATAGTTAGTGGAGGTAAGTGGTGTTTCTTATTAAACTAAACCACCAGTTAGAATTTAACTTTGTTGCTAGTTAATTAAATTAACATTTTGAGATTAAACTAACTATTATCCAGTAATGCTATTATTTTGATTAATTGTATGAACAACTGATTAGTCTTAGAATCTCACTGTTTTTTCGTTTTATCCAATAACTTATGACTTTTACCCAGCTTGACTCTAGAATAAGACTGATTAACCCTACCAATTTTTACCTCTGTAGGGGAGTTAAGGACTAATCAACTAAATAAATTCTTAGCGATTAACAAATTGATTTTCTTGTTATTTGTTTCTTTTAAGTCTTGAAAGTAAAATTTAATAATCCTAAAGAGAAATTTCTTGTCCATTTCTTCTAAAGAATTATTATAATAGTTCGAAGTCAATATATGATTAATTTCTGTAGTCAATCTAAGCAAAGAAGCTAGCTGAATCAAATCCATAATTATTAATCAAGCTGACCTTTTTATAGAAATATTATTTAGAATTTTATAGTTTTAAATGAAATCTTCTAAAATCTTTCAAAATTATTTAAGATCTCATTTAAATTAAACATCAAAACTATTTATTTTAATTAGAATGAAAATATCATTAAATTAACTATTATTTTTCATAATAAGTATTTTATTATTTCTTATTATCATTAACGAATGAATCTCAATTTGAATTTGAAAATTTACAAATAGATTATTTTAAATAGAATGAACTATTTGCTTTATTAATTTAAAATGCTTGAAATATCTAACATATTCATCTTATTCTTTTAAACTTTATTAAATTGTATTGATACTTTGATTTTCATACAAATCTCTTAGAAAAATAGCTTATTGAATATAAAATGAGTCATTTGCTTAAATGATTGAAAATGATTAAAAATCTGACATATTTATTTATCTTTTCTTCTTTCTAATTTATCACATTTTATTTTCAATTTACTTTAGAAAATCTGCCAAAAAAAGCAATTAAAAGTTGATTTCTCTTTTGTTGTTTTTGAAAATACTTAATTGAATATAATAAAAGTAGTGATTTAATTAAATGATTGAAAATGCTTAGAACATCGAACATATTGATCTTTTCTTGTTTCAAAATTTATCAAATTTTATTAATAGTTTTATTTTCAGTATATTTTCTACTTTAAATTTGCTAAAAAAACAATTTTCAAATTGATTTCTCTTTTATGGTTTCTTAAAATGTATATTTTCTCATGAATAAAGTGAAATAGCAGACATATTTAAGCATTTTCATTTAATGACCTTAGATGTTAGCTTTTTATTTTCATTTTATTGATGGTTCTTTAAAAATTGTATTTTTTTATTTATTTAAATTGTTTTAAAAAATAAAATATGAATACCTTATGAACTTCAGTGAAACGAAGTAAATCTAATTCGAGAAGGAAGATGCTTGAGAGAGCTTTCATGCAGCGTTCAGTCAAAGATCTTTCTGTTCTTGCTTAAGAATCAAAAATAGTGTTTTTGCGCTTTGTGTCTCCAAGATTGAATCCAATAAACTTTAAGAAACAATCATAATCCATTCCTTTGTCACTTGCTGCGCTGTGACGTGAGAGTATAGCTTAGATCTCAAAAGAAGAAACAGTTTCTTCATATTACCTATAAAGTAAAGTAAGCTTTTCAATATCAACAACTCCCTTGTAAGCAGAACCAGGAACACTGGTTATCTTAGATTAAGAAAGAGAGTTTTAAAGTTGTTAACTATTAAGATTGTAAGAGTTAATATAAAACTTCTTCAAAGTTTCAAATGCATGTTCAGGATTGAACTCTGAGAACTGCTTCAAGTTATTCTAATTCTATTTAATTTTGCGACCTACTTAAATCTCTGCTTGTAAAATATCAGCTACTAACTTCTAATCCATATTTATTTAGTTCCTAATAATGTTTATTTATACAGTTAATCTATCTATCTATTTTTTATTTCAAACTTATTTATTTAAAGAAATCTATTTATCTATCTATCTATTAAATTTTATATTACAAACAAAGATTCATCTATTCATCCATTCATTCATTAATTTCTATTAAAAATGAATGAAAAATATATTTATTAATTCATTAATAATGAATCAGTGCTGTAATCCTTCCGAATTATTGTTTTATTTTTTATTAAAATAAAAACAAATAAATTATCAATCAGTCAATCAATTAAATCAATATATCTATCAAAAAGGAAAGCAATAACTGCAACTTTATTAATAATATACATGCATAGTTAGTTCTGTTATTTTCAAATTCATTTCACTTGCTTGCTGATTTATTTATTTATTTATTTAAAATAAACTCATTATTCAACCTTAAATAAATGAATATATCTATTACTATTTTAAATCTAAATGATCCAGCTCACAAGAATAAAAATAGCGAATCTTTATAAAATTTTATTTACAAAAAGCATTCTATAGTTAGTTAGTACTTCTTGGTATTAATTTAAATTAAAAACCTATAATAAATTTACCTTTTAAAAACTTGTTTAATGGAATAATAAACTAAATTTTATTTTATTATTTAAATTTTTATTTAAATATATTATTTATTTTTAACCATTCTATTCCATACATTTATTTAAAATAATTAAGCAATCTTGCCTACCTGATTAGTAGAATTTTTATCCAATAGTTTTGATATATTCATAATATCTAAGATTAACCAAACTATTATTGCTCCTTATCTTATTTTATTAATTCGCCTTTTTTATTTTTTTGCTCTTGCTAATATTATCAAAATTTGTTAGAAAAACTAAAATTTCAAATGATTTACAAATTAATTTAATAGATTTTAATAAAAAACAAATTTTTAAAAAAGAATAAATGTCAGTATAAAATACAAAATACCTTACAAATCTGAATGATGTATCTAAATTTCTTGAGAGATAGAAATATATTTTAATTTTTATTAATTAAAAGTTACTAAGCTCTGATTTAACTTCTTTCTTTAATCTTCATATTGATTTTAGGTAAAATTATTAATTTTTCTTTAAAATAATCCAATAAATCTCTATCTAAACTTTGAATTTTGTCCCTTGTCAAAAAATATGCTTTTTTAATAAATAACTACTCTAATTTATGAGTGACTGACTGACTGACTATTTTATGGATGATGAATTAAATTTTATATTTGTATAATTTTCTTTATGAAATGTATACTTTTATAATATTTTAAAAGAGGACATTAGATTGGTGAGATCGGCTCATAAGGATTAGGATCTAGCTTAGCAAAGTGCTCAAATCTCTAAAATTTGACTCTTTTGATCAGGTTAATATCATTTTTTATATCAATAATGCATTTTTGACTGAATAATTAAATGCTTTAATTATGAGCAACTGATTAACTGACTATTTTTTGTTGGTTTTACTTAATATTTGCTTGATTTGTCATTCACTCATTTATTAATTTTATTAGTTGTTTTCGTTTTCATATTTAATTAAAATTTTTATGCTTTTTCATTTTTTTAATCAACATTTATTTTATAATTTTTTGTTAGGTGGAATAGTATAGGAGATCTGGGAGTATTAGGATTAGGATCTGGGTTAGCAAACTGCTCTAATCTCTAATCTTTGAATCTTGACCTATAGTAAAAATAGTATTTCAATATCAATTTTGTATTTTTGAATAAAAGAATAAATAAAAGACAAATGTAATTTATGAGCAACCAACCAACCATTTGACTGACTGATTTCTTTGGGTTGGTTTACTTATCTCTTTTTTTATTTTTATAAGTTGATATTTTAATCAATTCAAATTTATTTAACATTTATTTTTGTATTAAAAGTCATGACAATATTGGCCATAAGGGTGTATAACAATTAGGATTTCACTTAACAAAATGCTCTAATCTCTAAACTGTGACTCTTGACCTCAGGTAAAATTATTGTTTCAATATTTATAATGTTCATTTTTGAATAGATAAATTATTTTTAAGTTTTTACCATTTTTTTAATTAATATTTTGATAATTTTTTAAAAGGGAAAATTAGATTGATGGGCTAAGCACATAAGTATTAGCATCTGAGTTAGCAAAATGCTCTAAACTCTAAACATTGGCTCTTTACCTTAGGTAAAAATATTACTTCAATATTAATTATGCATTATTGAAATTGACTGGTTATTTTGGGTTGATTTACTTGATACTTACTTAACTCATTAATCAATTCATTTTTGTTTTTTTATATTTAATTCAAATTTGTCATGTCCTTTATTTATTTTTATAATTTTTTCAAAGTGACAATCAAATTTGTCAATAGGGAGCATAAGGATTAGGATCTGAGCTATCAAAATGCTTGAATCTCTAAACTTTGAATCTTGATCTCAAGTAAAAATAGTTTTTAAATATTTTTGGTTTAAAAACTATTTTTACTTGGTTACTTGATATTTGATTGGTTCATTCATTCATTAATTTTTATTTGTTATTGGTTTTCAAATTAATTTTAATTTTTAAGCTTTCTTATTCTTTAAAATATTTCTTTATTCAATTTTTATTTTAATAATTTTTTCAAAAGGAAAAATAGGATTGGAGAGCAAGGTGCATAAGGATTAGGATCTGGATTTGCACAATGCTCTAATCTCAAAAATTTGACCCTTTCTCTTTAGTAAAAATATTGTTTCAATACCAATTATGTATTTTAGAATAAATAAATGGACAACTACTTTTATTAATGAGCTACTTACTTACTTACTTTCTAATTTGGATTGATTTACTTGATATTTGTTTGGCTCATTCAATTATTTTTATTGAATACTTTCATATGAACTTAAATTTTTATATTTTTATCATTTTTTTTATTGAATATTTATTTTTATAATTTGTTAAAAGATTATGCTAAATTGGTGATTTAGGAACATAAGAATTAGGATTTGGATTAGCAAAATGCTCAAATCTACAAACTTTGAATCTTGATCTATAGTAAAAATAATCTTTAGATATGAATTATGTATTATTGAATGAACAGATAGAAATTTTAATTTATGTAGCAATAGATTGACTAACTAATTTGGGTTGATTCTTTAGCTTGATATTTGTCTGGCTTACTAATTTATTAGTTTTTATTTGTTCTTTTTGTTATAAAATCAAAGTTTTATGTTTTTTCCATTCTTTGAAATTTTTCTGAGTTTACTATTTATTTTTATAATTTTTTAATAGATAGAATAATATTGGTGATATTGGAGTATAAGAGTTAGGATCTTAGTTAGCTAACTGCTCTAATCTCTAATCTTTTAATCTTGATCTCTAGTAAAAATAATGTTTCAAGATTTATTATACATTTTTAAATGAATGAATAAGGTTTTCATATTTTCTAACTTTAATGTTTTTCTTGTTCTTTTAAGCTTGTTCTCCAATATTAATTTTTATTTTTTTTCTTCTAAAAAGCACTAACAATGTTAGTGACTCAGGAGTATAAGGATTAGGATCAGGTTTAGCAAAATGCTCTAATCTCTAAACTTTCACACTTTAGATAAGGTAAATACAATCTTTTAATATCAATTATTCATTTTTTGATTGAGATAATATTTTATGGTGACTGAATGAATACTTTTAATTAGTTTACTTCATATTTTTTTTTGCTGGATTGCTTATTCATTCATTAATTTTTATTGTTGTTTTCATATTTAATCCATATTGTTATGTTTTTTTCATTCTTCTAAACCTTTGTTTGTTTGTTTGTTTATTTATTTGCTTGTTTGTCTTTATGATTTTTTCAAAGAAACAATAAGGTTGGCGATTTGGGAGCACAAGGATTAGGATCTGAATTAGGAAAATACCCTAATCTCTAAACTTTGAGTCTTGACCTGAGGTATCAATAATTTCTCAATATTAATGCATTTATGAATGAAGAAAGAGAATTGAATTTATAAGTGCTGACTTACTAACTAACTAACTATTTAGTGTTTGTTAGTTTATTTCATATTATTTGGCATTCTTGCTTGCTTATTATTAATTTTTATTTTTTGCTTTAATATTGAATCCAATTTTTCTCCTTCTTTTAAATTCTTATTTATTCAATTATTTTTTTAAATATTTTTAAAAAGCTCAAATAAAATTTTTAAAATGCTTGCAGAAGGTTTAGGATCTGGCTTAGCAAAATGCTCTAGTCTCTAAACTTTTATACTTTTCCTTGGGTAAAAATAGTGTTTCATTATTGACAATGCATTTTTTAATGAATAAATAAAATGAAGTCTTTAACTTATGAATAACTAATTGACTGCCTGACTGACTAACTGACTATTTTGGGTTAGTTTACTTAATAAAGGTCCCAAATCAGTTTTCGGGTAGATAAAATTTATAAATTGAATAAAACTGCTGGAAAACTAACTGATTTGGGGCTTGGTTTACTCATTCATTAATTTTCGTTTGTTTTTTTCATATTTAGTCCATATTTTTATATTTTTCTCATTTTTTTAATCAACATTTATTTTGTAATTTTTTGAAAGGTATAACAAAATTGGTTAAATGGGTATATAAATATTAGGATCTGAATTAGCATAATGCTCTAATCTCTAAACTTTGAGTCTGAACCTACAGTAAAATAGTGAATAATTATTTATATTTAAAAGAATGAATAAATAATGACTGAAATCTAATTCATTAAATAATTAATTTTTCGTTTTCTTTTAATTTTTAAGCTTTTCTTATTCTTTACAATATTTCTTTATTGAATAAAGATTTTTATAATTTTTAAAAGGAAAAATAATATTGGTGAAGTTGGCACATAAGAATTAGGATCAAGCTTAGCAAAATACTCTAATCTCTAAACTTTGACTCTTGAGCTCTAGTAAAAATAGTATTTCAATATTAACTATGAATTTTAGAATGACTGAATAAATATACAACTAGTTTTATTAATTAACAACTAAATACTAACTCACTAAGTGACAGCCTGTCTAATTTGGGTTGATTTACTTGCTTGATATTTATTTTGAAGCTAAATATTAATTTTTATTTGTTTTTTTAATATTTAATTAAAATTTTAGTGCTTTTTTGATTCTTTTAAATATTTAATTATTCAGTATTTATTTTTATAATTTTTTAAAAGGGAAAATCAGATTGGCCGAATTGGAGCTTAAGCATTAGGATCTGGCTTTGCCCTATGCTCTAATCTCTAAAATTTGACTCTTTACATTGGGTAAAAATTGTTTTTAAATATTAATTATACACCTTTGAATGACTGAATGAATAAATAAATAAGAATTTTAATTTCTGAGTAATTGACTAATTTAATTTGTATTGGCTTATCTTCTATTTTTTTGGCATTAATTTTTATTTGTTGTTTTAATATATAATTCAAATGTTTATTTTTAAAAGGGCAAATAATCTTGGTGAAGTTGGAATAAAAGAATTAATATCTGGCTTAGCAAAATGCTCTAATCTCTAAACTTTGACTCTTAACATAGCGTAAAATAATTGACCATATTAATTAAGAATTTACGAACGAATGAAATATACAACTACCTTAATAATTAGCAACAGACTGATTGACTGACTGACTAATTTGGGTTGGTGTACATGATATTTGTTTGGCAGGCTCAATCATTAATTTTTATTTGTTGGTTGAATATTTAATTTATGTTTTTTTCTTTCCTTTAAATGTTTCTGAAAACAATATTTATTTTATTATTTTTAAAAGGTTAAATAAGGCTCGTAAAATGAAAGAATCAAGTTTAAGATCAAAAATAATAAAAGGAAAAAGACTGATCATTTTCATATTGTTTAAATGATTACTTATGACAGATAACACTTTTTTTAAAGTGACTGAATGACTATTATTTATTAAATAGTTTATTAAAATTATTTTTTTAAAAATAATAATGAATTTCAACTAAATTATGAAGTGCAAAGCATTTTAAAAATATTGTATCAGAAATTATTTATCTATCTTGTTTATATTTCTTTTGTGTATTTAAATCAAATTTTATTGTATTAACAGATAATATCATCTTTTTAAGCATGTGGCTTTTATTTGTTTTTGGGTATATGTTTAATTGAACTAGCTACATTCTCAATAATGAAATTTTGCTTGAAAAAAAAAATCAAAAAACTTGATAAAATTTATGAGATAAGAATTATTTATGCTTAAATTTTTTTTCATTAATAGTTTTATCAAAATTTATTTTTTTAATATCAAAAATAAAAGTATGAAAGGTGGAGGGAGGTATCATTTCAAAATTAATTATAGATAAATTAAATACAAATTTCATTTTAAAATAAAAGTAAATAAATTAATTTAGATATTTATTTAATTTATCATCATACTCATTTAGAACAATTATTTTATTAATTTTATTAATTCTTTACAAAGGAAATAATTGTTTTAACAAGATGATTTTTAATAAGAGAATGTAATTAAATGGATGTTAAGCATAAGAAATATATTAAAACAATCCAGTATTTTTAAATATGAAAAGCGTGATTAAGAAACTAACATCATCTGCAACTTAGTTATTTAGTTTATGTGAATTTTTGAAATGTATAATAAATAAGAATCAGTCTAGATACTTAACTTGATTAACTTTAAGCACAATTCAAATGTTTGCAATATTTATTTTTGTTTTTCTTTACTTTCTAATTTTTTTAAAGCAATCAAAGAAAATTTCAAAAAAGTGATGAATTACATAATAACTTTGACAGAAATTTACAGAATTATTTAATTAACAAAAAATCATCAAATAACCACATTAAAAATAGATAGAAAGTCCTACTACCTGCTAACTAAGTACTATGAATAAAAATAATCCAGTTTAAATGCATAAAAAAAATTCTTTATTATCTATATAATTTTTTTTACCTTAAAAAATATACTAAAATTGGTAAAAATTTCTAAAACAGCTAAAAGCATTGGTTATGTACCATTCAATTGTTGAAGCGCAGAAGCTAGTTTAGTTTATGCATATTTTAATAATGACAATATTGATTCCCTTAACTTAATAAGCAAAGGAGATATTAGTTTAGAAAGAAAATTAATTTCAAATTAGCTTAATGAAAATAACATTAGATTTTCTCTGATTTTAACTTGAAAAACAAGCATAAGCTCTATTAATTTTTTTTATTTGCTGCATTTCTATTTTAAATTATTTTGATTTAACATATCCACATATTCTCTACCTATTTCGAAATGAATTTTATTTCTTGCTTTTAAGTAAAAGTAAAGGTATTCTAGCTTGTATGTCAATTTAGTATGTTGGAAAATAAAGAATAAATAATATATATTTCATTGGTAGATATTATGTCTAAGGTACTTCATGGTTTTGTTTGTTAATTTTATCATTTAACTTAGCAAATATTATTAATATTAGTAAGTTTTTATAGTTTTTAATAAAAGAAAATAATAATGATAAATATTTCAAAATATTAATTTTAAAATAAGAGAAAATTATTTTAAATAAAGTAAGTGAATTGTTCTTCTTCTTCTTCTTCATTAAAATCCAATCCTTCTATTGTTAACTTATTTTTTTATATAAATGGTTAAGAGTAAAGGATTAGAAAAAAATAAATATCTAATAGAACTAAATAAGTATAGTAGGTAGGTAGGAAGTAAAATAAATAATTAAGATTTGTCTAATAGCAGTAATAAAATGATCCAATATAAAGCAAGTATTATTTAAATTTAACTTTGCTTGGTAGAGAATGACTTTTGGGGATTTCAAAGTATTTTTTTATTAGAAAAAAGCAAACATTTTTAAAGATTAGCAAAATAGGACAAAGCTTTAATCATTGATATGAGTTGAATTTTAATATTTCTATTTATAGGCATAAAACAGAAGAACAAGGAATATATTGTAAAAAAACAATTAGAACCACTTGTAAATTTTTTAAGAATTATAACCATTACTAACTTTTAATTTACAAAAAAAGGGAAAGTTAAGGCTGATTTCTAATTTAAAAGAATTGAAAAGAAACCATCTAAATGTAACTTGACTTAATCAATGAGTAAAAAAGATTAATCAGTAGAAATTTTAATTTTCCCAAAAGCAAAAGTTGCTTAAAAATATCACAAAAAATCATATTTTTGCATTTTTACTTGCAAAAATACACCATTTATTGTCATGGTAATCATTTTATGTAAAATTTAATAGTTTCTCATGTATTTAGCTTTCAAAATTATATTTTTTCATTTAGTTCTAGCCCAATTTTGAATAAAGTACAAATTCTTAAGATGTATGAGGAATAAATTATATCATGAAGATAGATAAAAGAAAATTTTTCTATCATGCTTTAAATATGAAAATTTTTTCATTAAAAAGAGAAGTTTACTTATTTATCTAAAAATTTTGTGAAATTTTACTTGTTAGTAAACAATTTTTGCTGATTTGGTTCATTGATTCATATGATATTTTGTATGGTATGATTTTAAACATGAAAAATCGATATGGATGGCAAAGCTTATTAGAAATAGGTAAAAGAAATAAAGAGGAGAACTTCATTCAAAGCTGATATATTAATGAAATATCAATAGATTACTTTTTTAGAATTTTTTATAAAAGCTTTTGAATTGAGTGAGTGAGTGACGTATTTTGTTAAACCACTTTTCATTATCTTCAATTAATTCAATTTAATGAATAAATTACTAGAAGTAGTAGAATTCATTTAATTTATAATTTTTCTAAAAGTTAAGTATCTTTTTGAAAACTCATCTAAAAAGAAAGATAGATAGATATTTTTTATTTAGCTTTTATTTATTTGTCTTTATTTTTAAAAATATTTTTGCGGGGCGTAAAAATAAAATATCATTTTTTACCATTTTCATGTCAAGCAAAAAAAATATGAATTAATAAGTAGTGAATCTAATTGCATACTTATAAAATTTGATCTTAACTTTTATTTTTTGTGCAAATTAATAAGGCAGTTGAATTTTGTTTTGACATATGAAAAAGTATCTTTAATTAATACCTATTTTTTAAATAAAATATTGTCTAATTAAAAAGCAAGAAAGTTCATACTTGCCCACTCAAATTAATTAATTAAAAGAAGTTTTAAAGATAAAAAAAATAGGGTTAAAATAATAATGAATGAATGCTCATTAATAAATTAATAAATTAGTCATTATAAATGTTTTTAATACGCTTTTTTTACTTAGCAGTTATAGGTGTACATATAAATATATATTTAATTTTATATAAATAAACCAGTCAAATCAGGCTTGAAGATCAATCACTTTTATAATTTTTTTTCTTCTGAATATTTCTTATTCAAATAGATAATCCAAATTTAGCAACAGATACTAATATTTGTATTTGTGTAAAAAATATTTCCTAAAATGGTTATTCATTTAAAGCGATCCATGAAATTAAATTGTATTAAATTGCATCAAATAAACATTAAGTTTTCTTCATTAATATAAAAGATGATTTTTTTAACTTTTTTTGAAAAAAATCATCTTTGAGTTGAAATGTTAAGTAACTTTACAAAAATAGCGAATAAGTCAATAAATACATTCTGATTAATTTACAAAATTGCAGACAAACTGACTTTTAATTATCAATTTAAAATTTTTTTGGGGGTCCCTCAAAATTTTATTAGCATTGTTTATTAAACAGTTCTAGTAGCATTTTAAATAAGGGTCACAAAGCGTTTATAATATCTCCATACTACTTTGTCATATTTATAAATACATCTTTAATTTTTCAGACTAATTACATAACTAAACCTATGATGTTTAGGAGAGAAAGTAACTCTAAATTTATTATTAATATGAAAGATATTTACCAAAAGTATTTAGCTCTTATTTTAGGTACATTTTGAATTTGAAAAAAAAGATAAAAATGCGGACTATATTTAGAATAATGGACAAAGATTAAATTTATTTAGAAATCAAAAGATATAAATTAAATTTTTATACATCATATTTTTTAAATTTTACATTATTGATGAATTATTCAATCAGATTCAGATGCTCAAATAATACATTCATTTTTTAATAATTCAATCAATCTTTTCCTATCAGATTAATTAATTCAGTTAATCATAAATTTTTATTTGATAGCAAATACTTTACTCTTTGTACTTTATTTAATAACTATTTATTTCTCATATTAATATATTAAAAAATTTACAATTTGTTAACAATTTTCTTGTTTGTTAATTTGTTATTTTTTGCGTTTTATTTTGACCTGTCTCAATGAATAAGATGATCGTTCTTTATTTAAAGAATGAAATGGCTTCTAATTTAACTCTTTTCGTTTTGAAGGTTGATTAAAAAAATTGTATTATTTTTTAAAATAAAAAGGCTTAAGAGTTATTAAAAAATGAATGCCAAAAATTAAAGATTGCTCAGCTTACTAGAAGTCAATTAATCTATTTATTAATGAAAAAGATCCCCCTTTTATTCATAGTATTATAATACTGCTTTTATTAATTAGAGAGGGAATTGATTGATTGGCTGTATTTTTTTTGAATTAAGAGGTGTTTGATCCCCCAACATTTTTTGAGTTGCACTATTACCAAAAATGTAATTTTTTAATAATCAGCTTAGAGAGAAGAATTGAATTATGAGTTTAAAACAATACATTTCAATTATATTTCTTTAATACTACTGCCTTGGTATAAATGTTAATTATAAAAATACTTATAATTAATTAAAAAAAATAAATCAATCTAATTATAAAAACTACATAGAATAATATTGTAAATCAAAATAGCTTATTCATAAAATGACCTATCCTATTGAAGACGTTTAAGGTAACAAGTCTCCCAGAAAGATGGAAGAATCTAACTTGAATCCCTAAGTATTCCCGGCTTAAATCCCATTAGAAAAGACCGAGTCTTTAGTCCCATTATAAAAGGGTCAATCTGATATCCCTTTAAAAAAGGCTGATTCTGAAATCGAAGAAATGTTCAAGCAATTAGAATAAGAAGTAGCAAAGCCTCTCCCCCCAGTTAAGTTCTGGTATAAAATTACTTTTGTCTTTTTAGGTATTGCCTCTTTAGCTGGTTGGAATGCTATGCTTACTGCTTTCGATTTCTTCGGTGTTAAGTATCCTAAAGATGAAGGATATCTTGATGTTTCTTTCTATTTCCCTATTCCAATTATGATTACTAACTTCTTCGCTGGTCTTGCTTGTCCTTATCTTGCTCGTCGTTTCTCCTACACCTAAAGAATTGCTTATCTCTCTGTTGGTGTTTGTTGTTTCTTAATTACTGTTACATTGATTGCCATCTTCTACAACAACAAGACTGGTTATTGGATTTCTTTCACTCTTCTTTTCTTCTAAGGTTTCATTGAATCCGTTGTTTCAAATTCTCTTATTGGTCTAGCTGGTATGATCTCCCATGAAATTAATGCCATTTACTGGACTTGCACTGCCGCCTCTGGTTTAGTCATGAACTTCATCAGACTTATTGCCTTAGGTGCTATGGGTGACTCTCCTGATGCTATGAATGTCTGCACAGCAATATATTTCGCTTTTGCTTGCCTTATCTATATTATGTCTGCCTCTATGCAAGCTGCTTTCACCAGAACTGATTACTTTAAGGCTCTTGAACACAGACATAATTTAAAGTCCAAAATTGAAAATAGAGAAATCGAAATTGAAATGGCTAAAATGATGAAAGAAAAAGCTGCCTCTGAAAATAACAATGGTTCTGATAAAGAACTTAAAACTGAATAAGCTTTATCTTAAATCAATCTTGAGTCATAATAAAAGAAAAATAAGAAAAATAGCTTAAAAGCTAAACTCTTAGAAAACTCATTTGTCCAATATCTTATCTATCTCTCCCAAGTCTTTAAGTATGCTGGTGCAATCCCTGTCTTCCTTGTTTTTATTTACATTTAAACTTTCATGATGTTCCCCGGTGTCTCCATTTTCTAAAAGCCCACCTATACCATCATCGCCGCTCCTTACGCTTCGTAATTAATTTTATTCAATTTCAATTCCCAAAATTTTATTTCATCAATTTCCATTTAAAATATCTTTTACTAATTTTCCTTAAATAAAATATAGTGTTTGGATGATTACTTGTTACAATTTTGGTGATTTAGTTGGAAAGTATCTTGGTAGTATTAAGGCCTTAGAAAAGTTATATTTCATCTACTTCATTGTATTGCTCAGATTTGTTTACTATATCTTATTCTTAATGACTGCTAACGAAAAGGGTGGAGATGCTTTCCAAAATGATGTTTTCGCTTGGTGTAACTAACTTGGATTTGCCATCACTAACGGTTTCACCACTACTGGTTTAATGAACCTTGGTCCCCGTAAATGCAAAGACCCTAAAATTATTAACTTAATTAACTTCATTGGTGGTTTCTCTATTACTTTCGGTATTGCAATTGGTACTTTCCTTGCCCTTCCTCTTGCTAAGGACTGATTTAATAAATAGATTTTTTCTACTTCAAAATTATAAAAAGATAAATTTGCTATTCATTCATTTCTTCAATTCGTTTATTAATTTATTTAATAATAATCATAAATTTATTGTAATAAAATATTAATTATTCTATTGTATATATAAATGCAATCATCTCTATTCGTCATATTTTCTATCTCATTTCTCACTTATTAAAATCTCGCCTCATTTATTTTTGTAGTAACTTCATTTATTATCCATATTATCATTTCATTTTTTCTTTTAGATTATTCTTAATAATAAAATGAACATATATTTTGGTATGATTTTAAGGAATTTGCAAATAAATAATTTTTCTCTATTAAACATAATTGTTTAAATAGTTTATTTTAAGCAAATTATATTCTTTTTAATTGATAGAAAAAATTTTCTCAAAATAAAATTATTTCTATTTAACTACTTTTTAAATATTAATTTTTATTATTATTTGGAATTTTTATAAATATGTAGAAATTAAAATAAATTAATTTTATTTGATAAAATAGAAAAATACAAATATTTATTTAAAAAAAATTAAAAATAGATACTTAATAAATTGTCTGTTGATATCAGTAACTGAATAATTTTTCAAATCATCATGTTTTTAAAATAGATTTTTTGACAATAATCTGTATTATAATTCAACTTTATTTTCTTTAATTAATCTCTACAGTTAAAAGAAAAAACAAAAATGTTTAATTGAAATTAAACAATAAATTAAAAAGATTAAAAAACGCCAAATAATTTTATTTAAAAATCATATTAAAAAATCATGAAGATATTTATTTACTTGCAAATTTTTGCTTATTGCAACAAGTTATGGCTAAATAGTTTCAAAACCTTTAAATTGCTAATAATAATAAGAATAAATTTTGAATATTATTTAGTTGATAATGAATGGATTAATTTATAGAGTACATTAAAACAATAAAGATAGACTGTTTGGAAATTGAGTAATACATTAAGCTTTATGGCAAGTAATATTAACCTGATTAAAACATCTCAAATTGATTAATCATACTTATTCTTGATAGCGAGGTTCGTTTAGTCAAATACAAAAAAGATTAAAGTTTATTAATTTAGTTTTTAGGGTTTCTCTTTTTGATACTTCTTTTTCTTACATAATTTGAATGAAAAAAATTGAATTTTAATTAAACAAATTTTTTATTGAGAGAAGAGAGATTCACATTTTAAAGTTAAAATCAATTGAATTTATAGAGAATGAGCATTTCTTAATTTCTATTTAAATTTAAATAAAAAATTACACTCTCATTTTTTCATTCAAATAAATTCATTAATTTTATATGCATTATTACTATTAAAAAAGGTGTGCCAGCCAAAAGTGTAATTCAAAGAACCTGTTTTATAAATAACAGCTTTCAAGTCTATGTTAAATTAAAAAGTCTTGACTTTCTTCATAAAGTAGAAGTTTAAATAGAAAATAAAAAAATAGTTAGTTAATTAATTAATTAATTAAGAAAATAAATAATAACAAATTAAAGATAGTTGGAAATGAATTTAAATAAGTAATTTAAAGGATTAGCTTAGCAGCTATCAAATCCAATAGTTGAAGCCATTAAGAGTTTTTATGTAAACGATTTATACTAGCTAGTTAAGCAAAGCAAGAGAAATAATCATTTTTCTATTATTTAGTTTTGTTTTTATTAGCTGTGTCTTCTATAGATACAAATAGATGATGCAACCTTTAACAAATTAAAATCTTAAGAAGCAATTTTCAGCCATTTCCAAGGCTCTTTACTTTTTTTAAAAGAAATAGCAAACGCCAATGAAAGACAGAGCTTAAGAGATAATGCTGTTGTCTTATTTTTTACAATAAATTGCTTGATTATTTTTTGTTTAATGGTGAATTTGATTTTTAGAAATAGAATTAAGAAACAAAGATTTTAAGTAGTATCACAACTTCTACAAAGCTATGAATATGTAATATCTGTGCCTTCATTATATATCTCTCTAACTGATTACTCATATTATTTATCTTTTGCAAACATTCCAATAACCATTTTCTTAGGTAAGAAATTGCATATTAGTTGAATAGTTTTTTAATTTTTATTTATTTGGCTATAATAGGATCCCTATTAGTATCACTAGATTATGATTACTAATTTTAAGAAGTGGATTTACTCTAAAAAATTGATTCACACTTAAACCCAACAGTATTTCATTTGAATTTGATTCTTTGCATTTCAAGCAGCTTCTTTGATATATATCTAGTAACTGGATGCTCATTTGTTATAAATTTATTAAAATTGCTGATCAATTTAAGAAACCACACATATACTAATAAGAAAATCTGTAAATGGATTATAATTTTAGATATAATCAAGATATGCTTAACATTACCTATCTTAATTTATTGCATTTAGAGCGAAGACCAGTATTTACTGTTTTTAGTAAGTCTAATTGTAATCCCTATTTCTTACAAACTAGGATAATACTTATTTATTAACTGGTATAGTTATATAAGCCTTGATAACTTAGCTAATTCTGATTTAATAACAAGTTTTAGTATATTTAATAGCATTTTAGATTCAAATAGTAAAAATAAACAAATTGATATTTTTTGCAGACTTCTAGTTCAGAATTTGTAACAAAAAGTCAAATTCTAAAGTTCAGTTAAAAATTCTTCCTTTTTATTTACTCAGCAAGTTCTTTTTTAAGAAGATGCTAAATAAATTCAAGAAAAAGCAGAAGAAATCTATCCATCTTCAACAATCTCAGCAAAAAAAAATGTAATTCTTATTTTATCCTTTTAATTTAAATTCTTTTTGACTAAAATTAAATCATTTTTAAGGTAGAGATTTTGTTGAATTATTACTTAATCTCTATTAAATCTAATCATAGTAGTAATAATTTAATTCTCCCAGTAAAAAAATTTTTTATTAAATTATTAATAATCCTAAAATGGGGGGGGGGGGAAGTTGGCTTTATGAGAGTCAAAATTTATTTTTTTAAGCTTGAGCAAATAATAGACAATGCACATTAGTTTTCAAAAAATCAGATTAAAAATCTACCCACTGCCCACCCTGATAATCTTTATGAAAAATTTTTGAAATAATTTTATTTATTTGCAAGCAAGATTAAAGAGAAAAAATGTTTTATGATTTAAACAAATTATATAATGATTAAATTGATTCAATAATATTTTTTACTTAAAATATTAGGAAATAATTAAAAGTCTTTCAAAATTAAAAGAAATGTAGGATTTTGATTAAGATTAAAAGTAAAATGCTGAGAACGCATTTAATTAAAAAAATTTAAAAATGATAATGAAAATTTATAGCGATGCTTTAAATTAACAAAATTAGAAAAGCTTTTAGCTAACAGAATTGCATTTTTCATATTTGACTTTATTGTCAACATTAAATTTAAACTCATGCTCATCATATTGTTCAATTTTAAATATCCAATCCAACATAAAACTTCGTTTAGGCTGGAAAGATAAGTAAAAGTTGGTAACTATTTTGAAGCTAGCTAACTTTCAATCTTATCTTAATTAAATAAGAATGAAAAAAGAAAATGAATTTCAGCTCTATCATATATTGCAATTTGAAGATGAGATGAATGTAATCTAAAAGTAATATTTTGAGTGCATGAAATAATATAAAATTGTTGTAGAGAAATTATCAATGAGTTATATAGAAATAAATGAAATTTTTCTTCTATTAAAATCATACAGAGAAGAAAGAGGGAATTTAGAGTAAAAAATAAAAGCACAATTATAATACAATAGTAATAGTGAAATTTTAAAAAATCTTTGTATCAACTTTGATTTTTACATGCTGCATAACTAGTCTTTGCTTAGATTTTATGAGAAATAATCTAGAAAATCTATTTTACTTCTTAAGAATAAAGAATATTATAGTAAATAGAGCTGCTTTGTTTACATTTCTCTCCTTGAGAAATCATTTAGTTTAATTTAAAAGGTAAATAAGGCATTTGTTCAAGCGTTTGGTTTTGCTAACAAATCTTTTATCTTGAATAAATCTATTTTGTAGTTATTTCCAAATAACTTTTTAAAAAAATCTTCAGAAAAACTACTTTCTTAAATTATCACTGAAAATTTCTTATCACTCTACAATTAATCTATTAACATACCTCTTTTTATAGGTAAAAATTCATTAGGATATGCTATACCATTATAGCTAAAGGTCCAAAGTTAGATAGTAAACTAAAATGATTTTGGTATAACTGTCTGGGCAAAGCCAATAAAAGATGATAACCTTTACATTCTTCTTGATTTTAAAGATCATTCTTTAATCAAAGTAGCAAGCAAAATTTTTTGTGATGAATTCATGTATGATAACTTTACCTTAAATTGTTTGAAAACCCTCAGAATGGATAGTTTAATTCCAATAATTGATGATTTAATTAGACTAAGCAGCATAGAAATAGGAAAAAAATTTGAAACACTACTTATTCAACCTTTAGATAAAGAGTAAGCACAACAAAAACCAAATATTAAAGACCCCTACTTTTTAAACTATCTGAAGTTCTAAGACTTGTTCTTGGTGACTCTCTAAATTCATAGTTTTGATTTTAAGCTAACTCAATTTGTAAGAGTGGTTATTGAAAATTATGAGCCAATTTATAACTATAAAGATAAGATTTAACACATTTAAATGTATTAAATATAAATCAAAGAACTGACTGGTGTTTCTTTGGACTTTGATCCAAGTATTGAACTTGAAAATCTTGTTGACAATAGAGCTAAAAGTATAAATTTTGAAAACAGCTCATATAAAAATAGAATCTTCAAATATAAAACACGTAAAGAAAGTAATCTTAATATAAATGAATCAACAGCAGAAATGCTTGACCAAAGCAGCAGCCAAATCTAATAATCTTAAATCCACAACTAGCAGTATAAATAAAACTAGAAACCAAGCCAATACTAAACAAAAGATTATAATTTGACAAATGAAGCTAGTAATTTGAACAATAGTTAAATTCCTTTAGATTAAAATTAGGATATCTTTATGATACATTCTATTTAAGAATAGCCAATACAATATATTTAAGAAAATCAAATAAATTAATAAAATTTAAATAAATTTGTAAAGAATGAAAAAGATTATTACAATTCTCATTAAAATTTAATAGCAAATTAAGTTGATAGTAGCTTATATATAGGAAATAGCATGTTTAATAATAATCTTTAATAAGACTGTTAATTAACTAAAGATGAAAGCTATTATATGAATTTTAATGAACATTAATAGTCAAATGAAGCCCTTCAGGCTTTCAATAAAAAGTACTAAGCATCTAAATTTGAATAAATTTCTATGATTTAAGAAGACAATCTAGAATTAAATTCTAAAAACACTTGCATTGTATAAGACACAGATAATAACAAAAAAGGATTCAAAGAATAAAATTTTAAATAGTATTCTAATAGCTAGTTACTTTCAAGTAAAAATGCTCTTTAGTTTAATGGAGTAAATCGGTAAAGAATTAGCTCTAAAAATGAAGAAAAAATAAAATTATAAAAGCATGAAACTAATTAAGAGAGTGAAAATATTTTACCATGTGATGAAAATAAAATATAAAAAAAACAAGATATTTAATCAGTTTCCTCTTCGAGCAAATCAGTCAAAAATAAGTAACTTCTACTATTATTGCTTTACTTCTTTGTTATTAAACATTTTTCCTTTTTATTTTCATTTTCATTTTGAATTATAATTATTCATATTTCAATTAAAGTTCATATATTAAGGCCTGTTTTTGCAAAAATTTGACTCACCCACTCTATTTAGTTGCTCTTCTTTTTTTTGAAATTTGATTTCTTAAAATTTAGAGTAAATAAAAATAACTTTATTTTTAATAAAAAGATATTTATTTGAAATGATCCATGCTAAAAAATAGATGAATTACCTTAAAGTGATTAACTTTATAGGAATAGTATCCGTTTCCATAACATTATTTTTGACTCTTGAAGGATTTTTTACATTTTATAATAGCTTGATTTCTTAAAGAGAGAATTTTAAATTCATAAACTGGATTTATATGGTGAACATTGAGTTGAGTTATGCACTTTCAGAGAGGTATTTATTAGAATTAAACAGGCTGAATTATTTATAAACACCAGACTCGATGAATGAAATATTTAATGAAGAACTCTATAATGAAAATATATCTAGAATTAGAAAAAGCAAAGATTAAATGATTTTGCTGTATAACACAACTAATCCTAATATTCAAGTGTTTGAGATAATTAAAAATAAGAAAATTACTTAAAATATTTATTTTAATAAAACTGAATCAAGTTAAATGCAATTATCTATTAAATATTCTATTCTTTTGTAAATTTCGGGAATGTTTTATATTATTGAAGATCTGGATCCTTACTAAATAATGGCTTAACAAAATTAAGCTAATTATCTAGCTATTAATAATGAAGTAAGCTCGATTTTTAATGAATTAAATTCTGTTTACTAATCTCAATTAAATTCTATTTTGTCCTAAAGTGAAACTCAACTTTTTGTTATTTTTTCTGTTTCTTTATTTGTTTTGTCTTGCATTGTGCCTAGCTTTATATTTACTAAAATTAGATAATAAAAAATGTTAGAGCTTTTTGCTACATTTGACCCATAATCTTTAAAAGAAATTCTCATTTAGTTGACCTATCAGTTACAGGCTTATGGTGGATTAGACAAAAGTTAAACACTAGCCTCAAAATCGAATATTTCTAATATGAACTAAACTTAAATTTCCAAGTAAGCCTAAGTGGTTGTCAATGTTCAAAAGAAATTGAACATAAGCAGAACTTCAACCATAAAATATTCAATAAAATATTTAGTACTTGCTCTGCTATTTATATTTGGTCTTATTATGATATACCCAAGCTTTTTCTATGTAACTGTCAGAAAATTCGTTGATAACTCAAAAATTATCTTCTAATTTAACAGTAATTAATATTTTCACTTTTTATTAAATAAATGACATTTTTTCAATATTACTTTGATGAAAATAAATTAAATATTTTTAATATTACAAATACAAGATGTAGTTTGTGAAACCTACTTTACAGTAGTTAATACTAATAGAGCAAGATAAGGATTATTTACAGCATTTCTTACTCCTCAAAATTAAGCAATACCTATTTCTCAATACTAAAGTGATATTGAAGATATTTTAGAAACAGTAAGAAAATTAACTGATACTATTAATCAGAATTTGGCAGAAGTAGAAAAAAGTGATTTGTACAACTAAGAACTTTTTAAAGACTACTTAACAAAAATTTACAGTGAAAATGCATGTGATACTATTTAAAATTATACATAATACTAAAATGGCGATTTTTAGTATAATTCATGTAGCACTACTGCAAAGGGTGCTCTCTAAAAGGGTTTAATCAATGGTGTTGTATACTTTAGCACAGTTTTTCGGGATTTTACATCTTTTGCTTTTAGCTATGATCTTGAATCATTTTAAAAAGGTTTATAAAAATATTTTCACAATAATCCTGCCTATAAGACATTTTAATTTAAAGATGAGCTCTCAAAAGCTCATGAATATTTGATGAATTTTTTCTAAGATCAAAATCTTCAGCTCTATAATCATTATGAAAATGTTTGCATAGCTTTAGTGTCATTCTAAGTCATTTTTGTTACTACTATCTTTGTAGTTTGCTGGTATATTTACTTTAGGAATATCAATGATATTATTTTTTCTACGAAGTAACTTTTGGACATATTCCCATAAGCAACCTTGATTCAAAACACATATATCATGTCATATTTACGTAAAAATGAATGATTTTCATTCATATATTAATATTTATTATCTTTATTGTAAACAAACAATTTATAGATTTGTATTATTTATTTTTACAAAATTAAAATTATTATTTTTACATTTTAATTCAAAAGTTTATTTTATTAAAATTTCAATACAACTTTGTTTAATAAAACCAAATATAGTAAAATTTCAATTCTTAACATCCTTTCCTCTAACTCTCTCTGAAATTTATATTTATTAGATTGTTAAACAAAAAATCTAAACATTAACTTAATTTTGTATCTGAAAGAAGGAGTATGTCAGGTATTAAAAAAAAAGAGTTCAAGAATATAAAATAAACCTAAGAGTATTTTGATTGTTTTTCAAAAAAATTTTTCAATCAGAATAAATGGAAAATATATTAAAGAAATTTAAATCAATGGTTATTATCTCAGTCTTATTTTATAATTAACACTCTCTTTCAACATATTGACATATTTTTAAAAACTCCAAAGAAATAAGAGTAGAAAAATAATTAATTGGTAAAATAAGGATTATTTTTTAAAATAGAAATTTTATTGATAGAATAGAAATGAAAAATCAATAAATGATAGTTAACTAAATTTATATTTTATCATCTAAATCATCAATCTTTCAAGTATTTATTTATGTAATAATTAGATCAAATTAATAATTAAATAAGGCAAAGTTTCATATCATTTGAATTCTTTTAATAGTTGGAATTAAGGTTTTTTAAATTTGATTGGGAATATTAATAACTTAATTGTAGAAATTTAAACAGCTTGTAATTTGCTAATCAATCAAAAATATCTATCTAGTTAAGTTAAATTAAACAAAAAATTAATATAATAAATAGGTATATTTTGAAGGTAGAAATAAATAAAATATGAAGCATTTATTTTAATTTAAAACAGCTGACAAGTAAATAGGAAACCCGCTTATTGAGGGACTGAAGTCTTATTATGTGAACCACATGTATAACATTATTAAAAAAAGCAAAAGAAATGCTCTTTATTCTATTTTGATGTTTTGTATTTATTAGCTTATATTGGTCTAATTATGTATTGATAACAGCACTTATGAAGATCTGACTGAAAATAAACTCATCTTTTCTGAGTTTATAAGTTACTTTTTTTTCATGAAAGACTTTTCCAACAATACTGAAGAGGAAAATAATTTAACAACAGCTGTGCAGATTTTCTTATTAATAAATTGTTTTATCGTATTATTTTTTTTGGTTTCCCTCATTTTCAAAAGTAGAATTAAGAGGATTTCATTTGAATTTATGTCTTTATTACTTCAAAGTTATGAATATTTGATAGCACTTCCTTCAATTTATATCTCTCTTTGTAACTATTAGTATATTCTCTCCATCATTAACATAGCCTTAACTGTTCTTATAGGTAATTCATTCATTAATCAATTATGTTTTCATTTATCTCTTTTTGTACAATTAGGATCTGTAATTATATCTCTTGATTATGATTACAAGTTTTGTGATTCAGATATATTATAAAAATGTGATTCTCATTTAAACCCAACTTTGTTTCATCTTGATTTGGTTATGTGCATTTCCAGCTCTTTTTTTGATATTTATATGATGATAGGTTCGTCTTTTGTTATTAACTTGCTTAAATTGTTGATAATCTTAAGAAAGCATTGCTATTTAAATGAAGATATTTGTAAATGGAGTATTATTTTTTGCTTATTTAGAATTAGCTTAATATTTCCTATGATAGTTTATTGCACACGAGATCAATAAAAGGATCTTTTATTTTTAACATGCTTGATTGTTTTCCCTATTTCCTATAAATTAGGAAAAGATATTTTTGTTAGCTGGTACAATTTCATTTGCTTAGAGAACATTTAAACAAGAAATTCAATTCAAAACTTCACAATATTTAGGTATATAGTAGATGATGATAATCAAAAAACTGATATATTTTGTAGACGTCTTTTTAAAAGCATTTAAGAAAAAACTAAATTTACATCTCCAGTTGAAAATTCTGCTTTTGTTTTTGCGTCCCATGAAATTTTACAGTATTAAAGCTAAGGAGAAAGCTCAGAAACATCAGAAGGGATAGGTACACTAAGCGCCAGCTTGAAAAACGTAATTTTTTTGAAGTTCAATTAAAAAAAATGATATAATTTTAATTGAATTAATTAATCTACATTAAGTAAAGCAAAAATCTTCACAAAATAAAATAATTTTTTAAAATGAATGAATAATTATAAATTAATTTTATATTAATAGGATAATATAAAAATAATAAATTAAATAAAGCAAATGTATTCTGAAAAGCAGTTGGTTAATGAAATTTATAGTGAAAAAACAATAAATGCTATAATAAAAATATATAAAGAAAGTTCTGAGTCTAAAAAATCTAAAAATGTTCTTACCGATCTTCATTTTTCATATTTAACATTTCTGGCTACACTTAGTTTGAATTCTTGCATGGTTTACATTTAAATTCTTAGTGTAAAATCTAACTCAAAATTACGTTTAGGATGGAAAGACTTACAAAAAATGTAGATAATTATGAAATAAGCAGAAATCTAGGCTGAGTTGAACAATTTCAGAGTGAAGAAAAAAGAAAATTTCTAGCTTCAGAATATTTTATAATTTGAAGAGGATATGAATAAAATACAATAATAGTATTTTGAATGCATGAGACAGTACAGGATAGTTGTTGAAAAGCTGTCTATGAACTATGTTGATGTCAATGAAATGATTGAGTTGCTTAAAATATATAGAAAAGAAAGATGTCAATTAGAAAAAAAGATTATTGAATAATTGAAATCAAACAGTTTGAGTGAAACACTAAGAAATTTGTGCATTAATTTTGATTTTTACATGCTTCACAAGAGGTCTTTGGTAAAGTTTTATGAAAATGCTCATAGGATATAAGGTGAACATCTGAAAAAGAAAGAATATTACAATAAATCTAGCTGTTTTATATTTATTTCGCTTCTTGAAAAGTCTTTTGGATAAATACAAAAGGTTAATAGAGCATTTGTTAAATCGTTTGGGTTTGCAAATAAGTCACAAGTTATTGGAAAATCTGTTAAAATTATTTTTCCAGATGGCTTTTTCAAAAAATAATCAGACAGTATCATATCTTAATTGATAACTGAGAATTTCTTGTCTTTATATAATGAATTATTTAATCTTCCTCTTTTTATAGCTCAGAATTGCCAAGGATTTTCTATTCCTTTACAATTAAAATTACA
This sequence comes from Tetrahymena elliotti 4EA, assembly GCA_000231825.2. Taxonomy (NCBI): domain Eukaryota; phylum Ciliophora; class Oligohymenophorea; order Hymenostomatida; family Tetrahymenidae; genus Tetrahymena; species Tetrahymena elliotti. The sequence goes on along the minus strand of JH720342.1, from coordinate 491,089 downwards.
GAGCCAAATAATTGATTCTAATGACTTTGGCCTAACTATTTGGGCCAAACCAATCAAAGACGATAATTTATACGTCATGCTAGATTACAAAGACCATTCATTAATTAAAGTAGCAAGTAGGATTTTCTGTTAAGAATTTTTGTATGAAAACTTTAACCTTTAGAACTTGAAAAATGTGAAAATGGATAGCTTGATTCCAATCATTGACAGTTTTATCAGAATAAGCAAGATAGAATAAGGAAGGAAATTTGAAACGATCTTAATATAACCATACGATAAATTCGAAGCCTAAACAAAACCAAATCTAAAAGATAGTAATTTTTTAAATACCCTCAAATTTGCATAGTTATATTTAGTCACCATATCAATTTAGTGTTTTGATACAAAGCTAGCTTCATTTGTAAATGTAATCATAGAAAATTATGAATGTCTCTATAATTTCAAAGACAAAATTCAATATATTTAACTTTTATAGAGTTAGATTAAAGAATTTTGTGGAATATCATTATAATTTGATACTAATTACCAAGAAGATTAGCTAAGTGATATAAGGGTTAAGTCATATTTACAAAATGAAGACTATTTTCCAAGAAGCAATCTAGAATAAGTGAAAATACTCTAAGATGCTGATAATAAAAGTAACAGCTAAGCCAATTTAATTGTCTAAAACCTTTAAAGTAGTGTAAGCAATATGAATAATTATGCAAAGTAGTCTAGTTAAATGAATAAAATCTTATCTGAATTAACACATAATCAAATTAATGCTGAAAGAAAGAATAGTAGAACTTTATTTATTTCAGATTAAGATCAAATGAATTTGGTACATTCAATAAAATAAAATCATTTATAATAATCCCAATAATTAATTCCTCTAGACTCTAACATGAGTTAAGAAAAATTTGAGGCTAAGTAATAAGATAACAATTTTTCTATAAAAAATATAGAAATAACAAAACCAAATGATAATTAATAAAGTTCATTTTAACAATAACTTGATAATTCATTTTAATAAGATGGATTAAATAGTAATTAAGTGAATAAATTAGATGATAGCAAACTTCCTGAGCAATTGGTGAATGATTCAATTGCTCAAAATTCTAATTATCCTTTTGATAATTTTTACAGCTAAGAAAATAATTTTCATTCTAATATGAAATCTACAAATTATAAAGATAATTCTGATTCAAGAGATAAAGATCTATAGTTTTAAAACTCTAAAGAATAGTCTCATCATTAATTGCTATCTACCAAAAATCCCTTTAGATTTTCATCAACACAAAAGAAATAAATGATCCTAAACAAAAATTACACTGTTGTAGGAGAAAAAGAGAAAGAAAAAGATAGATCAACCTTAAAAGAAAGTAAATTTCCTTAAACTCATGAAGAGAGCCAAAAAAGATAAAACAAAGACTTGCAATCTGTCTCTTCTTCTACTAAATCAGTTCAGACTTAGTAAAAAATTCATTAAATTTTATTCATTATCATTTTATAATAATCTTATATCAAATATTCCCATGCTAAAAATCTTTCATCTTACAAACAATTAAAAATTTTTATAATATTTTTTAAAGTATTACCAACATCACCTATAAAAACTTTTATGTTTCCAAATTTAAATTTACTAATGTCAATAAAATGAACATATAAAAGAGTTAAATTAAAGAATTTTGGTACATTAAAAAGTGATCATTCATAGTTCATACACAAAAAATAATTTGAAAATTTGAAAAAAAAAAAACTGAATTTCTTATTACTTCATTTATTAAAAAATTATTGATATTAAATTGTTATATAATAATGAAAATAAAGGTATCTGTTTGAAATGATTCATGCTAAGAAATAAATGAGTTATTTAAAAATAATAAATGCAGTAGGTATTATTTCAGTGTTAGTGACTATTTCACTAACATTTTCTGGTTTTTTTACGTTTTTAACAAGCTTGATTTCTTAAAGAGAGAATTTTAAATACATAAACTGGATGTTTATGATAAATATTGATATGAGCTACTCTTTATCAGAGCACTACATTTATGAGATGAATAAAAAGGGTATTTTGAAAACTGCAGCTGAATCTGTTTAGCCATTTAATACTCTTCTTGAGGAATAATATTATTCAAGAATTAGGCTAACAAAAGATTATATTGTTGCTCTCTATAATAACACGAATACAAATATATAGGTATTTAATATTATAAAAAATAAAAAAATTAGTTAAAAAATATATCAAAATAAGCAACAATATACAGAGTATAATTTTTCATTTTTATATTCATTACTTTTACAATATGTTGGAATTTTCTATTTCGCATCAGACTAAGATCCAAAGAGGCTATTTGAGCAATAAAATGAGTAAAACTATCCTAATTTAAATAGTTAGGTAATGATAGTCATAAATTAACTTGATAACGAATTTGAAAATCAGTTTTCATAGATTAAAAATCAAAGTCTTATCCAACTTTACGTTGTGTTATTGGTTACTTTTATCTTTTTATGTAGCATCATCCCAAGCTATATATTTGCCAAGCTCCGTTAATAGAAAATTTTAGAATTATTTGCAACCTTTGATCCTCAATCGCTCAAAGAGATTTTAGGCTAGTTAACTTATCAACTATCTTTTTATCAAGGATTTGACAAAAACTAAACGATTGGTTCAAGATCTAACTTCTCAAATATGAACTAAACTCACATTTCTAAACAAGCTTAAGCATAGGTAGTCATTGAAAAAAAGCTTAATATTAGTAGAACCTCATCTCTCTAATTCTCTGTAAAGTATTTAGTTATTGGGTTAGTAATAATCTTCAGTCTTATAATGATATATCCTATAGTGAATTACATCACAATAGATGCATTCATAAATAATTCAACAATCATTTACAACTTCAACAGTAAATATTTTTTCAATAAAATTATTTTATTAATTTATAAAATAAAATTTTAGATGCTGTCTGCTATTCATATTTTACAGTTGTAAATTCTTTGAGAGCTAGGTAAGGTTTAGCTACTGCTTTTTTATTACCTCAATATCAGTCTTTAACAATTTAACAATTTTAAAGTTTGTTTGATGATGTCACAACAGAAATGAATAAGCTGCCTAATTTAATTAAATAGAATATAGGAAAAGTAGAATCATCTTCAATTTACAACAAGCAAATATTTAATGATTTTTTAATTGGAGTTTATTCTGGAAATGCTTGTGAAACAATGAAGAATTTTACTTAATATTAAAATGGAGATTTTCTTTACACTTAATGCAATACTGTCGCAAAAGGTGCTCTGAAGTAAGGCTTATTAAATGGCGTTATCTTTTTTATAAATCTTTTCAAAGATTTTACTTCTTTCATTTATAGTTATAATGCTGACATATTTTAATAGAGTTTTAACAATTTTAATAAAAACACTCCTGCAATGAAATAATTTGAGTTTAAAATAGAGCTATCAAAGGTTCATGAATACCTTATGAATTTCTTTTAAGAATAAAACAAGGAATTATATAACTACTACGAGTAATTATCAATTATACTTTTTGTCTTTTAAATCTGCTTTGTGTCTATAATCTTTACAGTCAGCTGGTTTTACTATATAAAAATCATTAATAATTTAATTTTTTCTACGAAAGAATTGCTCGACATATTCCCTCAGCAAGTACTGATATAAAACACATACATCATGTCATATCTTAGATAAAATGAATGAAATTATCCAAAATCTCTCCCTACATATTAAATTCTAATTTATTTAGTTACAATTACTTATTTTATGTGAAATTGTATTTTTATTAATTTCATTCACCCAAAAAAAGCAAAGTAATTTAAAAAAAAAATATTTTATGTAATATTATCTTTTCTTTTAACCTTTTTACATCTCTATTATCTTTATCTTTATTAGTTGATTTTTAAAAATTAAAATATTTTTAAAATAAAATATTTCAAAATAAGCCAATATTTAAATAAATTATAGGGGGAGTTTCTACACAATTTTTAATTAGAATTTGCTCAAAGTACAAAGAATTATGATGGTACACTTTTTAATTATTTGTCACACTAAGAAACTACCCTCCCCTCAGACTCTCTAATAACTTAGAACATATTTTATTTTATAATTTGACTTGATTTTTTGATAGACCTGTTAAAAAAATAAATGATATCTTTATTAAAAGTATTTGGATTAGATTTATGCCCTTATATATTTGCATTTGAGAGATATGGATTTTAATCCTTTGACTTATTGAAAAGACTCTTTTGATAATTAGTAATATCTTTGAGTCTACAAAATGTGGTTAAAAAAAATAAAAGCATTTTTAGCTTTGAGAAACTAGTTAAGAAATAGTTGTGAATGTAAATAAAAATATTGATTATTTTTAAATGGATTTTTGCCTTATGAATTTGATTAATCAGGAGTTTTTGTTAGACAGAATTAATTTATAATTAAAGATTATTAGAATACATAATTTGAGAATAAATAAGTATTTTTAGATTAGTTTTTAAATTTGGTTAAGGTAATTATAAACAAAAGCAGGTAGCTAATTCAGAGGCATTTAAAAATTAGAAATATCTTTGATTTAACATTTATAGACACAATAAATTTGACTAGAAACAACAACCTGTAATCTGTAGACACTATAAATATCAATGTCCTTTTATAAACTGAGATTCAGACAAGATTTGTAATTATTATAAATTTAAACAAATTATAAAAACTAATTAAAAATTCTATCTTTACTTCTTTCTTAGTTAATAATGAATAGTAGACCTAAATCTTCAAGACTTTATTGCCATTATTTTTAAACTACTAAATTATGCAAGAAAGAAGACAGATGCTAGTTTTTACATGATGAGAATATTGACTTTTGTCCTAACGAGTCAAGATGTCCTATCAAAGTAGTACACTAAGAAGTACCTAAAAGACCCTAAACTGAATAAAAAAGAGAAAGAAAGCCTAGAGAAGAAAAGAAAAAAGAATCTAAAGATGATTCAGCTACTGTTGAAACCAAAAAAGTAGTTTTTGTTAAAATTAGTTAGCCTATTTCTTTCTCTGCAACTATGGTTGGTTGGGATGATGCTGAAATGTTCAAAGAAGTGAAACCAATTACTGTAGTTGAAAAGAAAGTAGAACCACAAAAAAAATAAAATTTTAGAGAGAAATCTGAAAGAAATAAAAGCAAAAAAGAAAGTTAAGCTGCTGTTTTTGATGAGAATCCAGATAAGAAATAAAAAGAAGTGAAAGATTAATCAAAAAAGATTTAATAAGCATCATCATAAGCATAAACTGACAAACCTAAATCAACAAATCTTAGACAAAATTAAGCTAAAGAAGAATAATAAGAAGAAATCGAAGAATAGAAATAAGATTATGTCAAATAAACTCCAAAAACTGTAGTTATTAAGAAGGAATTGCCTGCATAAATCAAGCAATTCATAGATTAGTACTACTCAAAAAATGAAGAAGCTAGAAATTTCATTACTAACTTCCATTTTATGAGGGATGACATGAATTATTTCCTTCCAATCTTTTAGAATCTATTCCCAAAAATGGAACTTGATTTAATGTTTATTGTTGATTGCACTGGTTCTATGAGTTCTTGGATAGATGCAGTCAAGCTTGAAATTTCAGGTATTGTTGCAGCTATTAAGAATTAACACCATGGCAGTTAGATCAGGGTTAGTTTCGTTGGTTATCGTGATTATGGAGATACTGAGCGTTACAGTATTTTCAACTTTTCTGATGATTTGTAATCATTTTAAACTTTTGTTTCAAAGGTTTAAGCTACAGGAGGTAGTGATGCAGCTGAGGATGTTGCCGGTGGATTTAAACATGCTAATGCTTAAAATTGGAATTCAAGGGCCAAATATGCTGTTCTTCTTGCTGATGCTCCTGCTCATGGTATTTAATACCATGGAGATAAAGCAGGTTTTTATGATAGATATCCTAAAGGAGATCCAGATGGTGTTGATTTGAAAAAAGAATTCTAAAATTTAGTTAAAAAAGGAGTCAAGTTGTACGCTGTCGAAATTATGAAATCCACATAAATGATGTATGACATTTTCAAGAATTACAATTAAGAAGTCAATGGACAAATGCTTGACATAACTAAATTAGGAAGTAGCACTTAAGGTTTTGGATAATTTATTTCTTAGACTGCTTCTTAGACATTATCTCAATCTTATACAAAGGAAAGTAAAGAAGATCCTCAAGGTGCATTCTTCAAGGCTATGAAAATATGCCAAGGAATGCAAACAGCTTAAAGTGTTAATTTCTTTGAAAGATACAACTTTAAAACTAATTCAAATGAAGAAGTAGAAGAAGAAGAAGAAAATAAATCTAAAAAACAAATAAAAGAAATTTCATTTTCAGTTTCTCCTTCAAAAGTATTTAATTTACCAGTCAATACTAAAGCTCTCCAAGCAATCTGTCATACATATTTCATAGTTTAAGATAAAGGTGTTCCCATTAATTGGAGAAAGCCTCTCGTCTAAAACTCTTCAATCAAAACAAGTATTAAAATCAACAGCGTTCCTTTTGCTGAAGGAGCAATGAGATATGCTTTCTTTGCTGAAGATACTCTTTTGAATTAAAAATTAGTAGCTAAGTTAAACAAAAAGTAGAACTTAAACAACCCTGAGTTAGACAAAGAAGACATGATTAAGGATTTAGAAAGCTAGTTCCTCTGCTAACACATTGTTAATTGCTTTAACGATCGCGTTTCTGAACATGTCCAAACAACTGCAAACTTAAAGAACTTTGTTCATTGTTTCATTTACGAAATATAGAACCATGGAAAAAACTTTAAGTATTACTCAGCTGAAAATTACATTGAAGGTGAATATGTAAAGTTTAACAATAATGCAGGCTGGACAAATCTCAGATTTGATGAACCAGGACTTCTTTCCTAAGCTTTATCTCATTTTTCTTATTAACTAACAGAAGGATATCTCATGATTGTAGATTTATAAGGAGTAGGTGGTCTTTTGACTGATCCTTAAATACATTGCCTTGACTAACACCGTTTTGGAGCTGGAAATCTTGGATATTAAGGAATGTTTAAATTCTTTTTATCTCATGAATGTAATAAATACTGTCAAAACTTGAATTTAGTACATCCTAATATATCTGAACTTCCTAAGAATATGTAATTCTTCAACAATATCTTAACCAAACCTTTAGACCCCAAAAAATAAGTTTACTGCATGTGTGATCTATGTAAAGTACCATTTTAGACAACAGCACAATACTTGTATAACAAAAGAGAGTAATGCTTTGAGAAATACTGTCCATCATGTGACTAAAAAAGATAAGCTACCTTAAAAACAGCTTCATGTATTTCTTGTAAATCAACTTTTAAGTCTTCAACATATTGGTTCTTAATGAAAAGAACTGACTTCCCTGAATTGTGTGGACCTTGCAGAAAACTCAGGAGAGAGAGAATGAGAGCTGAACTTAAATGAAACAAATATTAAATTTTAAAATAACACAAAAACTAATCAATATTTATTATAACAATAAATCATCATAACACTTCTATAAAATATTTAGAATAGTAAGTGACATTAAATTATCTTATTTTAAGTTTATTCCATACAATTCAATATTTTCGTACAAATTTAATGTTATTTCTTACTATCCTTCAAATAATTTATTCCAATTCTTTAATTTTGTATCTAAGATATTATTCAGATTTTCTTCAAACTAGTTTTAAGTTTATTTAATTTTTGATTTAGAATTACAGACTATTTTATCTACTTTTGAAATTATTCACATATTTCTATAGCTAGCTTCAGAATATTGTTTAATAAAAATTGTTATTGATAATTTTTAGCGTATTTTGCTAATTAAAATAATTTGAATAAAAAATAATAAGGAGGGTATTAAATTTAATTTACTTAGAAATACTTGAAATGAAAAAGTTTATTTTCATAGAAAATACCTTTAAATAAATTTGAGGATTTTCCCAATACCTCCTCTAAAAAAATAAGATCAAAAACAAATGGGATGGTATTCATAATTTTCAATATGAAAAATAAAATGATTCTATTATTATTATTAGTTATATTATTTATAACTTCTTTCAGTTTAGTACAATTACTTCCTTTTCAAACACAATAAGTCAAGTGATTTTTAATTGATAACTTTCCCTATAGAAATCTGTATTAGCATTTATTAAGTTGATGCTTGATTAGTAAATATAAATCTAAGTCAATTAATCAATAATTTTTTATTTGAAATTTTTACTTAATAACTTGCTTAAAGTCTTTTAATTTTTAAAAATTGTTCACAAATAATAGATAATTCAATTTTTGTTTAAGGATATTAATATTTTTTTTTTCCAAAAGCAAATAAATCAATGAATATAAGGAATTTATTAGTTTATTTTGAAATTATAATTATGCTTTAATATAAAGAAAGGACAAATAATTTATTCTATGAAAATATTGTTAGATAAAATGTTTTAATATTTTTAAATAATTTTTAAAACTAAAAAGGAGTTAAAACTAATACAAAAGTTAGCTTTTAAAATTCTAAAAATGTCAATTGATTCTTAAATGATGAATATATCAATAATTTATTCTAAATAAACTTAAAGATTTGTCTAAAAGTTATAAAATATACTTTTAAAAAAAACAATCTAGTTCAATTTTTAATGGAATTGTTTCTTTAAAACTTTATACTAAATAAAACTTTTTGATACCAGATGGAAGGGCTAAATCAAATTCAAAAAGAGGTTTCGTTAAAAATATGCATATTTTTTAATTAGGAGTTAAAAATATAAAATGCAGGTAAGAAACCTGATAATTACACTTGATTTAAATTTAATCAAACCCCTTCCTTATTTATTTAACTAAAGTAATTAGAAATTACACTCAAACAAATTCAAGAAATAGTACGATGTATTATCAAACACTTCATCAAACCGAAAAGAAAATAAAACACTAGTTTTTCACAATTTTATGAATTTCTTCTTGAAAAAACTGTTTATTATTTAAATTCAAAATCAAGATTTATAAAACAGCTTCTAAAAATGTTTGACCAATATTATAAAAAATGCTAATGCCATCATTAACTTTACAAACCAAATAATTTTTAAAATTGCAAAATAGGGATCAAAAGAATTCACTCAATTGCTCCAAACAACATCAACTTTGTTAATTAATTTTTTTTAATCTCCCACTTTTAATTACAAAATTAAAAATTAAAATGGAATGAAAATACGAAAACTAATAGTTAGCTTTCCAAAATCACTTCAAAAGAATAAAAGTATATGTATACTTACTTGCTTATCAAGTAATGTTTTTAAAATCAAAAAATAAATTTTCTCATGAGTATCAAAAATGAAAAGTAGAATAATAATAAAATTAAAGAAGAATAATTGGACTATTTTTTTAAAAAGTTAAGGAGATTTTATAAAATTTGTACATTGGATAAGAAAAAAATATCCAAATATTTACTTTTATCATGAGCGTTAATTACTAAAAATAGAAAAATAATATAAAAATTAAAGAAGAATGAATGCCTCATTAGGATTAAATATTCTTAAAAAATAGTCAACATCCTCTTTAAATAAATAAAAGAAACATTAATTAATATATTTTGTTTTTTGGAAATACTGGAATTTATTGTTGAAAATGAAATGTCTTTTAATTTTATCAATTTTTTATTGGATTAAGTTCATTTTTAGATTATTAACTTGTCAATTTAAATTATATATTCTTTATCTATTTTGAATAGTAATTCTTCAGCTTAAACAACTAATTCATTTTATTTATTTTAAAATCTATTTTTAAAGATTTTAACAATTACAATGACACAAAAACTAATATTTCTTAAATCATCACGCAACTTTAAAATATTAAGAAAGTAAATTGCATTAAATTATGTTATTTTAAGTTGATTACATACAATTCAATATTTTCGTACAAATTTAATGTTATTTCTTGCTCTCCTTCAAATAATTATTCTGATTCTTTTATTTTTATATTTAAGAAATTAATATGATTTTTTTCAAGTAAGTTTCTTTATTTAATTTTTGATTTGAAATTGTGCGAGTATTTATTTTGACTACTTTTGAAATAATTGTTAATATTGTACTTAAAATAAGATTTTAATAATATCAATAATATTTTTCTAGAATCAATTTCAATTTAAGATCTAATAAAGACAATTTGTTATTGCCTAAGCCAAAAAAAAATTGATTTAATTAGTAAAATAAACCCTAAATAGTTATATATTATTTGTTTTAAATTTAAAACCACTACCGAATCTTTAAATCTATTTAAATCATTTATTTAAATATTTTTTTATGAAATTTCAAAATAAAATTTGATTTAAAAAAGAAATAAAAAGTTAAATTTTTTCAAATTTGCTTTTCAATTTTAAAATCGTCTTCATAAAATACATGTTAAGTGTAAATACGTAACAACAAAAAAATTGACAAAAGCGAATGGTTTAAAGGGTTTTTAAGTAACTTGAAAAAAATAGTATTTTTCAAATAAGTAGCAGTAATAAAGCAAATGCAATAACGGCAGATAAGATGGAAGAACTTGATGTGCATCCTGTACCACCAGAAGTTGTGGCAACTGAACCAGAGTAACCAGATTTACAGGTACAAGTAGTTTAAGTAGCTGATAGAGTGTTTGCATTAGCATCATAGCAAGTACAGCTGGCAATACTTCCTAGAGATGAAGATGCAGTTGAGGTAGAGTAATCAGGGCATTTTGTGCAAACAGCAGCTGAACTTCCAGTAGCAGCGGTTGCAACGTAGTAACCTGCATTGCATATATTACAAGCAGATAGAGTAATACCTGAACCAGTATTAGTTGCACCTTAAGTAGATGAGGTATTTGAACCAGTAGTGCATATTGCGCAGTTACCAGAAGCTGAAGAAGCATCAGTACCATAATAACCAGCATTACAATAGCAAGTTGCAACACCTGAAACTGTGACTTAAGAGGCATTAGAACCACATTAAGCTGATACAAAGCCTGTAAAAGCTAAAAGAGCAGCTAAGACTAATATTTTATTCATTTTTTTATTACTTTTCAATTTTGGATTTATTTAATTTATTTTTTTATTTTACTAATTCCTCTACTAACTATCTTTTTAAATGTAAGAAAGGCATATAGAAGTTAGTTATTGGGTAAGCTAAACCATTTAATCTAAAAATGAAAAGGTATTTCTCCAGTAAATTAATCCCAATACCTCTTGAAAAAATTAAGATTAAAAGCTAATAGAGATGGAATTCATAATTTTCAATATGAAAAATATTATTAGTATTAGCATAAAACTATCAAACATTGATATTTTCATTAATAATTTCCTTTAGCTTTAGATAATTACTTCATTTTCAAATACAATAAATGAAGAAGCTCTTTATTTTTTAATTTATTGCTTACCCCATACAAATCTTATTATTAAAAAGTTAATGCTTGACTAGTAAATAAAAATCTAAGATAGAAAAAATAATTGATAATTTTTATTTGAAATTCTTACTTCAAAATATCTTTTAATTTTTGAAAATTGTCCACAATTTGATTGTTTCTTCAATTTTTGTTCTAGATTATTTAAAATTTTTTCCAAAAGCAAATAAATCAGGTAAAAAAATGAATACATTAGTTTATTTTCAAATTAATGCTATTTTTTAGCTTGAAGAAAATATTAATAATTTCTAGCCTGAAAATATTGATCAATGAATTGATTGATTCTTTCTTCAATTACATTTTTCTTTCTAAAGGCAAACTGTTTCAATATTAAGTAAACTATTTCTATTGAAAAAAAATTTTTAAAGAAAAGCTAATAATTTGTTTAACCATATTTATTGAATAATTCTATCATATTAAAATGAAAAATAGTCCACAACAAAATAAAAATAATTTTAAAAATTAAAAAGGAGTTGAAACAAACAAATCCATACAAAAGTTAGCTTTTAATAATATTGATTCTTAAATTATCAATAAATTATTGATTCTAAAAAAAATTCAATATTTTTTAGGTGAAATGTAATCAATATTTAAGAAAAATCAATCTAGTTCTATTTTTTTAAAATGATTTTTTCTTTACAAACTTTAAACTAAAATTTTTTTTTCAAGTGGGCTCAATAAAAATGAGAAAAGAGATTTTCTTAAAAGTATTCATCTTCTTTTATTAGGAGTTTTGTAATAATTTAAAATACAAATAAGAAACTAGATAATTCCAGTGTATTTAAATCTAAACAATCCTGTATTTTCTTAACTAAAATATTTAGAACAAATACAGTCAAAATAATTGAGAAATAGTGTCATTAATTTTTAAATGCTTCATCAAATAGAAAAAATAAATAATATTTAGTTTTTCATAATAAAATGAATTTATCTTTGAAAACATAATTTATCGTTTGAAGATGCATACTTTCTTTCATACACGATTTTCCCCTTCATTAATATTATGAAAAATTCTTATTACATCATCAAATTTACAAGCCAATTAATTTTAAAATTACAAAATCAGAAATCAAAAGGATACACTCAATTACTCTCTACAATATCAACTTACTTAGTAAATTAATTTCTTGAAATCTCTCAATTTCCATTACAAAATTCAAAAAAAGGATAGAATATAAATCTGAAAACACATAGTTATTTCTACAAAATCACTTAAAAGAATAAAAGTATATGTCTACTTACTTGCTCATCTAGCACAGGCTTTTAAAATCAATATTTACTTTTCTCATGAATGTTAAAAATCAGAAATAGAACAAGAAAATAAAAATTAAAACTAAAGAAGAATGATTGGATTATTTTTCAAAAAGCTGGGGATGCTTTACAAATTTGTGCCAGATATTAGAAAAAAGATAACAAATATTTCCTTTTATTTTGAGCGTGAATACTTAAAGGAAAATAAAAATTACAAGAAAGAGCGTGAATAATCAAAATAGAAAAAGAAAATTAAAATTAATTCAGGAGCGTGAATAATTCAAATAAAAAAAATAAATTAAAATTATGAAGATTAATTCGATTATTTTGTAAAAAAAGCTGGGGGGTTTAATTAAATTTATACATATGATGTTGAAAAGAATTTTAGTAACTAAATTAAGTAATTGATACAAACACATCTTTGTCAAAAATACAAAAAATTATGTAATCTGAAAACTCTTTAAATTTTTCAAGCATAAATTTTGCTCCAAAGTCATTTGCATCATACTTTTGTAAAGCTTACAAATTTTTTGTCAAAAAGTAAAAGGGTGATTTAGTAAATCAATATGGATGAGTTAGAAATTTGGTTGCTATTTCTTTCCTACCAAATCGTTCTATTTGAATCATAAGAGAATATGTATGTAGTCAATTTAACATAAATTTCGTTCATTTCTATCTCTGTCCATTTAATCATCATTTTTAAGTGTTTGTTAATAATATTGAAAATCAATCAATCTGTCTTCTCTTAAAAGACAGAAAAGGTAAATCTTAAAATTATTTTAAAATATTACTATTGCTTTATTAAATTTTCTTTATCCCAGTTGTCAAAAATTATTTTCTTTATATACTAAACTCATTCATATTGAGATAAATTCCATTTATTTATTTTAAATTTGTTGATTTTTAGTGCATTTCCATAAAAAATCTATTTTATATTTTTAGAAAAGTTTACAACTTTTAAAAATGAAATTAGATGTTCCAAAATATTTTATTAAAAAATTCTTTAAGATAATATTATAATATTTTATTTATGCTTAAAATTCTTTCAGCATTAATTTTTAATTTCCTGAAATTCTCTGTTCCTTCTTCCTACTTGCTTTTAATAATGTTTTGACTAATAAGTACAATATTTTATTAATTCACTGTATATAATATATGTAAAGCAAGAAAAAGAATTATTTTTATAATGAAAATCATTCTAAAAATAAATATTTTCTTGTCACTAATGTTAACTACTAAGAAATATTGATAATTATTCTACCAAACTATATACTACTTGTTTCTATTAAAAATGTGATATTCTTATTATACAAATCATTGTCTATTCTTAATTAGCTATTTAAAAAAAATATATTCATTCAAATTATTTAAAAATAAATAAATAAATAGAGTTTTTATTTATTTATCACCCATAAAATCTTAAAGAAAATAAGCAAGTCAGAAATGAAGGATTGTCGACTACTTTTATTAATCCTATATTTCTCCACATATGTCAACTTTTGTTTCCTATTTTAAAATTACTATTTTAAACAAAGATGCAAAGAGTTTTTAAAAAGCATTTATTCATAAATAAAGGTTGATTGATTAATTTCAGATAATAAAATTTATTTTACTAATCTATCTATCTAACTACATACAAATATACCCAATAAACTAATTAATGTCTTATTCAATTAAAAATTAAAAAAAATAAATAGTTTTTTTAGGCGAGTAAAACAATATTGAATAAAATAGCTTTTTAAAAAAGAATAGAAAAAAATGAATTTAAGTGGAAATTTAATAAAAATTAATTAAAGAGAAACCCAATAATTACGTTATAGGGAGATATTGAAAATTAAAAATGACAGTCTTGACTATCAATAATAATTAAAATTTAACTAGATACAATGCTGGCAAATATTTTTTTATAAAAGTTAATTAAGTTTTAAAGTTTTTTAGTTTCCTCCGTAATTAATCGACGTGAATTATTTGAAATTAAAGTATTTGAGTCTTCTTTTCAATAAATAGAAAGTGTGCAATTTTGTTTCTTTTCAAATTTTCTTCAAGTAGTTGATGGGAAAAATATTTAATAAAGCAAATGAAATTTAAATCAAATTAGATTTTTTTTAAAAGATTAAAATTTTTGATTTGTAAATTTTTCCTCTTGAAATAAATCTATAACAAATGCTACTATCATCTGTGTTTATTATTTTTGAGGGTAATTTGTATCCATTTCATATCACTTATAAAATAATATTAAAAAGAACAATAAAATGGTGGAAAATAGATTAACTTTCAATATAGCCTGATATTATTAGTATTTTTTTTATTTTGATAAAATCATATCACATTTTTTAAAAAAAAGCTTAAATTTAGATCCATTTGTGTGTTCATACTCAATAAAAGATAGGAAAGGGAGAAAAGTGTGTATTTATTTATTAATTAGATGTTTTATTTGTGTAATGAATTATTTACCTATTAATTCTGCTGTGAATATAATTAAATAAACAATATTTTTTTCTATGTTTAATCTAGATAATTTTTCAACGTTAACTAAAGGCTATCTTTTTATTTTTAATATTTGGTTTTGGTGTTGAAAAAAAAGTAGCTAATAAAGAGATGTAATTCATATTAAATTTGTGGGAAAATCTTAATTTTTTTGTTAGCTGTTTGCCTTTAGATCCCCTATTAATTATGTTCAAAATAGCCTGCTTAAATAAATAGCATTTTTTCCCATCATTAATCTAAACAATTTTCTAAGGTTTGTTGAAGATAATCTATCTTCTAATGCTTGCTTCTGATAATGAAAAAGAAAAGAGATGTTATTAATAATTAGATTAGTCATAAAATCCCAATTTTTGTTTATTTATAGCTTTTAAGTTTTTTTAATTATTTTGAGAAAGACTATGTATGTATAATCTAAAAGCTTAGGAGAAAATCAACAGATAATAAATATTTAAATAAATCTATAAAACTCTCACAAGAAACAGATTAAAATTTATTTTATTTGATAAATTATTTAGCTTTCAAACCTCCATAATTTTTGTGTAAAATTGAACATAGAATTTCCTTTATTCAAACCACTTATCTATCTACTTTCAAAATTAATTTTGTATATTAAAATACTAGCTAAAATTAAATGAAAAACCTTATATTTATTTGAATGCAAATAAATTATTTTTTTTAATGGTTTTTATTTATTTTTATTTAACTTGAAATTTATTTCTAAAATTTTTTCTTTGTAAAAAAATTATTAAATTTGTCATGTAAAAAAAACACAACCTTATCTTTAGCAAAGCATGATAATAAATTAATTAATATCTTTTTTCTTGACAATTTTTTCATAGAATTATTCTTAAAATTTAATAAAATATATTTTATCTTTTTATGAAAAACAATTTATAATTCAAATCATTTCAAAAAATTTTGTAAGTTTTTTAGATAGCATAAAATATTAAAAATTTTCATTTTTTTTCACTTAAAAAACTTACAAATACTTTCAAATAAAAAAAATATTTTCATGAAATAAATTTAGAAATATTAAAATGTTGGTCAGTGATTCAGAGGTAATTAATTAAAAAACAGTTATATTGAAAAATAATTTCTTATTATACAATAATTTCCAATAATCATGTACCCCCACTTTCAAAATCAAGTGTAGGCTTAACATTTTTTGTCAATAATATATTATGATAAAGCTAATTCTGATCTATCTATATCACCATGATTTCGTATATTAGCCTAATAAAATTATGCGATTATTAAAAATCTGTAAAATCTTAAAATTTTCTTTTTATGATAAAATGTATAGATTATCTATGAACATAATAATTTGTATACATTTTAAATTAGGTTAATTTATTATTATTTTTTTTTTAATAGATTTTAGACACAAGCAATAACTGTAATTAATTAAATTGTTTAATTTATTGAAAGAATAAATCTTAATAGTAAATTTTAATAATCAATTAATGAATAAATCTTATTAGTAAAATTTAATAAGTTTTTTGAAATTGTAGGTAATATTTTTATGAACAACAATAATTATTTAAAAGAAATAACAATGAAATAACTTAGATAAATTAAGTTAAATGGAGATTGATGAGGAAATAGAGACTTTAAAAGAATACAATATTAAAAAGTATAGATTTGTATTTTTAAATCAAATAGGTTAAAGTAAGAATAAATTACTGAAAATCTTGACTTATAAAAAAAACAAGTAAATAGAGTTCTAAATAAATTTGGAAAATATGGCTCATTAGAAATAGATCTGAGGTAAAATAATCATTACCCAACATTACTTTCTGAGAGGAAGAAAATTAAATTAAAGAATTTGTTCAGCATATGGAGATTTATGAATATTTATACATTTAAAGTCATTTCTCTTATTTAAAAATAAATAATTTTTTTATAATATTGTTAAAAGAGTGAACTTTATTGTTATTATTTAAGAGTTCAAATAAAATCAGAAATTTTAATAAATTATTTCATTGCTCTTTTATTTTATTTATTCCATTTTAAAACAATGTGCTTTTTTGAATAAAGATGCTATTTTATTCAATTTTTAATTGAATTAAAATTAGATTCAAAAAAACATTCATTATTTAGATAAGCCTTAATACATTTTTCATTTTTAAAAACTAAAGATTTAAAAGGTCACAATCATAATAACCTGATAAATTAATTGAATTTATTAAAAATATTTACTCAAATCAAAAAAGAATAATTTTGATATCTCTATCTAGAATAAAAAATAAATACTATCTAAACTATCTATGATGATACCAAAATTTATTTATTTATTTATGATGAAAATTGTTGAATGAACATGAAAAATAATTTTAAATTCAAAAAATTTCTAATTCATAAACAATCATCAAAATTTAATTAATTTTAGAGCAAATAAAATAATTTTATATATAAAAATAAAGAGAAATCAAAAGATTAAGTAAGAATAATCATATCAAACTTTGATAAATTAATTAAATTGTTTTTTTAAATTAAGTGGAATTTTTAAAAATAAAAATTAACATGTAAGAAGATAAAAATACTTGAATAATGAAAGACATTTATTAATTAATCTAATACTTGCACTTTATGAATTAAATACATTTTCTGATCTATCTCAAACTAAAAAATAGATTAATTTAAAGCATAAGCAAATTAAGATTGCTTAAGTAGAAAAAATCAGATAGTTTTTACATCCTCTAGGCAGGTTTTGAACTTTATTATAAAAAATGTTTAATCAAAAATTTTATTTTTTGATGAAGAAATAAAATTATTTGTCAAACATTTATAATTAAATTTAATATTTTTCATTCAATTTACAAGTAAATTATTAACTCTTTAGAAAAATTGAATTTGATTTTTTAACAAAATATTATTGTTAAAAAATTGAAAATTTTTAAATCTATTTTAAAAAACTAATTGGAATATATTCAATAATTTAAACTAAAGACGTTTTTTGTTGTACAAGAAAGAAGGTCATTTAAATTTAACTTATTTTAGAAATAAAAACACAAAGTAAGTTGAAATATGTAGATAAAGAGGATTTATTTGGAGACTTTATCTATCTAAGATTAAAACTTCAAATTTGATGCTTAGAAAACAAATTTAATTTGGAAAAATATTTAATATCTTGTAATATCTAAACAAAAAATATCTATATTTATCTAATTTTTGATAAATGAAGTAAATTGAAATAATTGTAAAAAACATTACTCATTGCTTGTTAGAGTTTACAGCCAGTAAGAATGTATTATATAATATTTGGAAAATTAAATGCTCCACTAAACTTCTCTTGTTTTTCACCTTATTTTATTTTTGAACACTTTCTTCTATCAATCAATTTCTATCAAAAATATTAAAAATATTTTATTTTGATATAATTATTTGGAAGAAATAATATTTTTATTATCCATCCATTTATAAAATTATTGTTTTGTTCTTACTGAATGAATAGATTTGTCTTATTCTAAAATCTACAAATTCATCTCCATATTATTAATAAATATAATTCAAAAAATTGTTTATTAATTATCATCAAAAATTCTATTGATATCATTCATTTTACAATTTAAAGTATATTTTTATAAATCAAAAGCATTATTTGCTTTGTTTACCTACTTCCTTTTATCTTTTAGTAAAAAATCAATAAAACCTTTTATATCAAAGCAAAATAAAAAATTACTCATCAGTAGTTTTCAAAAATAAATACACTTTATTGTATCATCATTCATTTTACAAATGAAAATATTTTTTTACCTATTTTAATATAAGGGAGTTAGTCAGTCAGTCAATAGAGTTTACTTTAGATATTGAATTTCATTTTTTAATACAAAATCTTTATATTTTTTCATTAATTCAAAATAGTCCATAGATTATCATCAAAAATACTAATGACATCATTAAATTAACAAACAAAAAATATTTTTGCTTAATAATAAATAATTATTCAAAATTAGCAACCTATTCAAAATAAAAAGAAAGGGAAATTGAAAGTATTCACTTAATTTATTACCGTCCAAAATTCAACTTCATTAAGCAATTTTTCTTAATCTTCAGCTAAATGTTTGAAAATAAAAAATTAGGGTGAAAATATGAATAATAAATAAATAACTGTTCTCTAAAAGAATCAAATTAATGAAATTATTTATGTATCTAATTTTTTTAAAATAAAAATATTTTATTTTATTGAGAGGGTCAAAAATAAGAAAAAACAAATTAAAATAAAATAGTTAAACATCATATTTTTAGATAACAAATATATTATTTTTTTTAAGCTAAGTAAGTGATTCTATAAAAGAAAAATAAATAACTATTAACATTCAAATTCTTTAAAAGATATTTTTTGAGCAAATTTTTTAATATTTGTATTTAGAAATTATTATTTTAATTTATAATCCATCAAAATAAAAATTAAAACAACAGAATTATGGTATATTTCATTTGAAAAAAAAGATAATACTGCTTAAAGTTTTTTGTTAATATTTAAATTAGATTTATTTAGGCAAATTTTATTTAACTTTTGCCATTTTACAATTAGTATTTCAAACAAAAATATATGCAAAGGGTTTTTTAAAAATTGATTTTGAAAAAGAAAATTTAGTTCATTGTCTGTTTATACTGGTGAGTAACTAAACAACTGTAGAATGAAAATGTCTTTTTAAATTAAAGGTCATCATAAATTATTACACAATAAAAAATACTTGACTTTTTGTTTATATTTTCTGAAAATATAAAAAAACATTGTATTTATTCTTTAAAAATATACTGTTTATTCAATCAGTAAAATCATATTTGATCATATGAAAGAAAATAGATAGATAAATAAATAAATGGATAGATGTTTGACAGAAAAAATTAATTTTGATTTGATGGTAAACTTGAAAGATCATTTTATTTTAATATCTGTAACCTTAAAAAATTATTTTTTCTTTTTAAATTTGCTTTAAAAATTAAGTTTCTGTCAAAATTCATCAGATTAAAGAAAATTGGGAAATATTATTCATATGCTTTTGCTTTTGTGTGAATTAAATGTTTTTTAATCAAAACAAAAATATTAATTAAAGTGTATGGGTATCTTTTGAAATTTGAAGGAAGTCTACAAATTTAAAATTTTCATTCTGCTCAATTATTCATAAAGTAGCTGTGGCAAAATGTTTTGCTAAATGAAAGATGTTAGTAAATTGGTACAACATTATAAATTTATTCAATTTTACTTAAATTTTAATACATATTTTATATATTAAAAAAATATATTATTTATTTGATCATAAATGAAAGAAAATGAATATTCAATAAAAACAATAGAAACAAGAATATTTGAAAGATCATTTTATTATCAAAATTAATCAAAATAAAGAGAAGTGATAAATATTTATTATTCATACGTTTTTGTTTCAGTGAGTAAACTAAGATGATTTTTTAATCAAAATAAAAATTAAAGTATTTCAGTATCTATCTTTTTCAATTAGTATACAAATTCAAAATATTCTTTTTATTCAATTTTTCTGAAAGCAGTTATTGGGGATATGCTTACTAAATTAAAGATAATCAATGGATTAATCTGATCTATCAATCGATAGATAGATCATAAATTGTTACAAAATTGTTAATATTAAAATTAAAAAAATATTTTCTTTCATTTTTAAAAATAAAAAGAAAGGAGGTTTTATTCAATCAATAAAACCATATTTTATCCCATTCATACATGAAACAAAATATATGGTGAAAAAAAAATTTTAGTTATTTTATACCTTTTTCAATAAAAAGGATGAAGTCTACTAATTCAATTTTATCTTTTTATTCCATTTTTCTTCAAGCAGGAGTTGAGGAAAACTTTGTGGAATATTTTGTCGGAGGTTTAGCTGGAATAAAATTGGCTTTTTCTGAAAAACTAGTTGCTGCTACAAATTGTATTTTAAAATATTTTTCTTATAATGAAGTTGTAAAATAAAAGCAACTGTGTTTCATCTAATCTGTATAGTCTGTCATTCCACTAAAAAATTTAAGAATCATTGATTAAAGAGCTAGATTTTTTATTTTGAATTTTGAATCAAAATATCATTTTTGAGGCAATAGTACATAGATCTCAAATCAATTATTTCTAAGTTTTTGTTCTTGATTCATAGATCACTGATGATGTTAACAAAATATTAAAAAAATTACAATTATTCAATTTGAATAAAATGTATTTATTTATTTATCACTTCTAATTTTTTCTTCTTTTAATTATTAAAATAATTTTTATATTTTGCTTGACTTAGAACCCAACTGATGATAATAAAAAAGATGCATTAATTAATTAGGAATTACTTTGAATCTTGTAGCTTATGAAATTTCAATTCTTTTCAAAAATCTTCATTTTTCATAATATTTTTCTTAATTTTGTATTTCACAACTGCTATTATTTTGCTAAAAATGAATTAATATTTAATTGAAAAAAACTAAATTAAAGATATAAAAATGTTACTTATTGAGAGAGGTATATATGTATTTACACTAAGTATAATATTATTTAACAGCTTGAAAAAATTCTTAATTTTAAAAAATAAGGCTAACCCTCACTGAATCGTTCGCACACTTAAAATGAGGTTTTACTACTGTATAACCTTTTGTACAAATTTAATGCCTAAAAAGAAGTTAAAACAAATATTAAAGTTGTCTTTTAAAAATTTGATAAAAATGTCTTTTCTAAAATTCACAATTTCTTTAGAGAAGATAAAATCAAATTTGATATATGAAGATAAAAAATGTATCTTTACTTATCTATCTATCTACCTACCTACCTACTTGCCTACAATCGTTATAAACACTTGAAGGTAAAAATATGTTTCTAAATTAAAAGTGATAATAAATTGCAACAACATTTTGAATGGTTAACTTTTTACTTGTATTTTATTTTTAAAAAAAGATTCTATTTATTTGAGACAGTTTTATTCAATTAGAAAAACCCAAAATGATCATAAATATGAAAGAAAATAGATATTCAATTAAAATAATAGGGAGAATTAAATTTGATTGATGGTTTTTTAGAAAGATAATTTTATTTATCGAAATTCATCAAAATAAAGAGAAGTGGGAAGAATAACATACACTTTTTCTTTTATGAGTCAACTAAGAATAAAAATTAATTAATTGTATTGAAATTCTTTGAATTGATTGTTATGGAACAATTTTTATATTTTGCAATACAATCTAACTAACTAACTAACTAACTGGTATGATTTAAAAAAGATATTTGCTATTAATTAAGTTAAGCAATTAATATGCCGAAAAAGATAAAAAATAAGAAATTAATTTTGATTTTACATTTTTAAGTCATTCATTTTATTCATAAAAATATGTTTAGACCATTTTTTTAGTAAATCAGAATAATAATTAATTGTTTCATAATCAAAATAATGAGAATTTAGTAAATATAATTTTAGGGATTTAAATACCTTTTTCAATAAAAAAAGAAAGAAGTCTAAAAATCCTGAAGAAGTATTGTTTTATAATTGGATAAACAGGTTATTCTCAAAAAAATTACTAAATCAAAAATTTAAAATATTCTTTTAATTCCATTTTTCTTCAAGTAGAATGAAAAAAAATTTTGTGGAATATTTAGAATAACTGGAATAAAATAAAATTGACTTTTTCTTAAAATCTAATAAATACTAGATATTTTTTTGTAAATTTTTCCTTCTAATCAGCAAAATAAATTCTAAAAATTTTATTTGGAAATTTTTTTTTTCTCATTGTAAAATAAAAGTTACTGTATATTCATCTAACCTGAGAAATGAATCTTTCCATAAATAAAACAATTTTTATACTCTACTTTACTTAAAATCCAACTAATGTATAAAAATGTATTTTTAAAACAGAATTAATGCTGATATTTTTTCCTAATTTAAGCATTCATAAATCTATATATACGTGTTTTATAAAGTAGCAATAAAAAATTAATCAATATGCCATATTTTATTGATGCTCAGATTCTTTTTTGTGTAATTAATTAATAAATATTTATTCTTAATTGATTGTTCATTATTTATAAGTATTTTTTCAGAAAATGTGATAAATTAACAAGTAAATATATATTTGTAGGAGTATTCATTAAGAGGAAGTTATTAAAAATGCTAATTAATAAGAATGTTTAATTTTATTAATCTAACTTAAAAATATAAAAATGTTGTTTATTGAGAGGTATATATGTATTTATTTACATCAAATATTATAAAATTTAACTACTTGTAAAATAAAATAAAATGAAAATCTCTTTTAATAAATGAAAGTTCTGAAACAAATTTTGTGGAAAAAAAAATTATTTTTTTTTCTTCTCAATTTTCTATCAAAGATTTAAAATGAAATTAAGAATTTGTTTAATTCAATTTATAAGTAAATTGTAAATTTAAAATCTAGAATAATTTTTAAAAAAACCTAAGTTAAATTTTTTAAATCATCTTTTTCTTTCAAAGTGTTTCTTAAATAAATTAAATTTCAAATTATTTTTACTAGGAAAATTCAAAATCTCTTTATTTTTTTACAGCTCAAAAAAGTTAAATAATAGTATGAATGAATTCCTTAATCTTTATTTATAAATTATAAAAAGCAAGTTAATGTAGAATTTTTAAAGAAAAAAAAATCCAATTTTATATGTGTTTTAAATCAACAAATTAAAATAAAATGAATAGATTAGATTATCTTTTGCATTTTATGTATTCTCATTTTGACTATAATCATGATAGAAACTTGGTAATCATTGGTTATTCCCTCTTTTTTGTAGTAAGTCTCTTGGTGAATCTGAAATCTCTGGGGAATTTGGAATAAACTCCTTTAGGAGCCCAAAGGTACTTCAAAAACATTAAAAATTGTAAATATTCTTACTATTTATAAGAATTTGGAAGAATTTGAAAACATAGATAGAAGGTTTAAAATGTTTAACATAAGTTTTACTTTCAGATAAAAATATAACAGAAATATTAATAATTTACTGAATTTAAATAATGAAAATTATCACAATCAAAATAATTGAGAAAAATGGTGAAATAATATATCATCATTAATTTTTATAAAGTTAAATTTAAGATATTAAATATTGTATTTTTTTAGTGAATGAATGAGTCAACACAGTCTTTATTAAAAGTTAAAATCAAGATTATTTTATCTTGAATCCTTTTGATTTGAATAATTTAATAAATTTCTAAAATTATTTATTCCTCTAAAAAGTTCCTATTTCCTTGCAGCCAATATGAGGAGGAGCCTCTTTATTTATTTTTAAAGAATTTAAGAATAGCATAACTTACCATTGCATAAACATAAAAACTCTAAAAAAAATAGATAACAAAATACCAAATAGCAAAATAAAAAGATTATTCTCTCTCTCAAAAAAAAAAAATTAGAATAAGAATTCAATTTGAATTCTTAAATAAATAAATAATACTTTTTAATCAAATCAGTACAGATATAAATTTTCAACAAAAAAATATTTTAACCAACAATCAAATAAGTATCATTTATTAAAAGCAAATAATTCTTTTCATCAATTTAGTGACTTGCTAAATCAGAAAAGTAAATAAATGAAAACTAAAATTGCACTCACGAAAGTTAATGAGTTTGAAAATGTTGCCTAACAGCTTGATTTATCTGATTTAGCATATTGCATAGATGTTCCATTACATGCAAGGCAATCAGCATTAGTCCAAGTGTTTGCAGTTCTAGAGTTTCCACATGTAGCAGTAGCAGCAACACAAGCAGTATTTGCAGTATTAGAATAGATAGCTGGGGTAGAGCCATTAGCGGTACCAGGACAAGATTTACAGAAGAGATCAGAAGCACCTACAAGTCCTGAGGCAGTTGATGCAGGACAGGTAGTTATTGCACACATGTTAGCTCCATTACCTGTACCCCAGGCTAAATTTGCTGGAGATGTTGGTACAGCTGTACAGGAACTACAATTAGATGTAGTACAAGAGACATCAGCTCCTGCGGCAAATACTTAACTTACAATAAGCAAAGCTATGGTTAATTTTAAAAGTTTCATTTTATTTTAGTGAATAAGTTTTGATTATTTTTTTTTTTAATTAAAGATTATAAATTATTTGGGTTTAAGAGTACCACTATTTCAATTGATGTGAAAACAAAATCAAAACATAATTCTGAAAAATAAAGTTTTTAAATTAATAATAAGCTTTTCAAATAGTTCTATGCCAAATAGCTGCTAAAAAACAATCATGAATAAAAGGTTTGATATCATTCTATTCAAATAAATACTTTAGTCTAATTTTTTCTATAAAAAATGCTTTCTTATAAATCGAAAAAGGATATAAAATTTTAAGGCATATTTTATTTCTTTGAAAATTATTACTTGGATTATGACTTACTTACTCTGTAAAATTCAAATAGACACCCATAGAAATTAAGAAAAGAAGATAATTTTTCAATGCTAAAAAAAACTATGAATATGTAAAATAAAAGACATTCTTTGTGGTTAAGTAAAGAAAGATATTACAGTAATAGAGAAATTGTATTCATAACCCTTGAATGATAATAAAAAATTAAGATCGAAATATTTTTTATGTTCCTCATATCAGGATTCATCTTCCAAATTTGTCTTTAGTTAGATATAATTTGCTTCATTTATCAAATATAGACTTATATGATTTAAAAAAAAAATAACTTACCCCATAAAAAGTGATCCTTGGAGTTACAAAGAAAAATTTATCTTTAATTAGTGAATTTAAATCAAAGTAAGAAAAAGAAAAACAAATAATCAATTAGCGAATATCTTTTAATTAGATTTCTTTGCAGTAAAACGAACTTTTAATTAAAAAAATTGTTTCATGAATCAATTTTTGTTTCTTTGATGATCAATAGCAAATAGATAAATCAGTTAATAAGCTAGTATAAGGATAGTTTCTTTTGTAATTTCAAGAAAATAAAAATAATTTAAAATTTAAATATGTTCATTATCTAATTCATCATTTTTTTTTGCCTATTTTTAAAAAATAATTTTGTTTGAAGCAAATTTTTAAAGTAAACCTAATAATTTCACAATGTATGTATGAAAAGGATGATCCAATCCTATTAAAATGTAAAATAGTACATAAAAAAAACATATGATTTTAAAACCTAAAAAGAATTAAAAACAAATATAAAAGTTAACTTTTAAAATTCAAAAAAAATTCTTTTATTTCTTAAATTATTGATAAATAATTGATTCTAAAATTCACAATTTTTTAGATTAGATAAAATCAATAATCTATGATAGCTCTATTTTTGTAACGTAATTTTTTTCTTTCAAAACTTTAAACTAAAACTCAACATGGATATTAAATATTCAAATGGGTAAAATCAAAAATAAGATGCAGCTTTTCTTTATAAAAATGAGTTTCTTCTTTTATTTTGAGTTTGAAAATATTTAAATTGCAAGATCAGAAGCATGACAATACTCTTTTTTTAGATTTAATCAAGCTCCTTAGTTATTTCATTACACTATTTTAAATTATTTTGGGATAAATTAAGATAAAAGAAATTGAGAAATTGCAAAATAGATAGATAGATAGATAGATAGATAGTAAATAGGAGATTTCATCCAACAGAAAACATAAAATTTGATCAACATAAAATGCTCATTGCTCTTCACTTTATTTGCCTGACTGAAATAATATTTTGACACTTTATCCAATTTCTACAAAATAAAAAAACATTTAACATGTTGTTACTTTTCAGATATCATTGGATGTAGCAAAGAAATCATATTTTGTTATCCTATATTTATCATATTTATATAAAGTGCAAATAAAATACAATCACAAAGTTTACTCCCTTTAAATTTCAATACAAACTGAAAAAAAAATCTTAATATTATATTATTATATATATCACTATAATAAATTTCAAAAACTGTCAATCGGTTATCTTCAAAAACTTTATTGACATCATTAATTTTACAAGCTCTAAATAATTTACATATTAAAAAAAGGGGAGTCAAAAGCATTTGTTTAGTTATCTCCCTGCTAAATAAACAATAAATCACAAAATGAAAATTTAGGATAAAATGAAAATATGAATAATAAATAGTCCTAATAAATATCTAAAAAGAATGAAAGTTAGTAAGTATGTGTGGACTTGTTTGTTTTTTAATTAGTCTACATATTTTTTGAGACAAAAATATGCAATTTTCTTTACAATTTGAAAAATAGGAAAATAAAAATTTATATTAAATGGGAGATTTGTATGATAATAAATAATATTTTGCTACCTTTAAAACTATGAGATACTTGCTTAAAAAATAACTATAAATTCCAAAGAAAATACAAATTTGTTAATGATCAAAGATATTTTACTAAGCAAACAATATTCACTAACTAATAAATTGAACTATTTAAAATACAAGCAAATTAATGTTTTAGATGAAAAAATAACATTGTTTATATTATTTTCAAGAGTAGTATAATCTTTTTTTTAATTTTTTTCAATTTAGGCTATTGATTATTACATGAAATTTAGCTTTTATATTTCAATATGATAGTGACTTTAAATTGAAAATTAAAATTTTCCCTTCATGCAATAAAAGAAAAATTTTATACTTCTTTTTACTCGATATTTAAATTTTAGCTTCTTTCTTTCTAGGTAGTAATAATTAATACATACCATCGAAATTCCAAAAGAAATTTACGCATTTATTTAGTATTAAAATATCAAATTGAGGATTAAATTGATCCGGGGATTTTGTTTGTTGAGTAAAACATATTTTAGCCGTGATATTATCTTAATTGAAGACTTTATTAAATTTGAAGGGGTGAGAAGAAAAAAGACAATTTTTAATTAATTAAATCATGTGATTGCTTGTTACATATTTTTCCAAAATCAAAATTTAATTAGGATGATTTTTACTTGAAATCCATAAGCTACACCAAAACAACAAATTTCTACCAAAATTCATTTGAATCATATTTTTCTAAAATTTAAAATTTTTGAATTTTTTTGTAACAAAAGCAAAAGTAAAAGGGTGGGTGATCAGCAAACCAATATGAGTTAAATATTTTTTGTTATTTGCTTTCTAGTTAGCAGTTCTATTTAAATATCTATTTACATAGTTAGTACAAATATGCTCAATACAGCAATACCTTCATTATAATCATGATTCTCCATTTAACTAAAATTTAGCTCATCTCTCCATTTAATCATTATCAATTGTAAAAAGTTTATTAATTTTTCTCTTGTTAATGTTTTTTATTGCAACGTTTCTTCTCTCTAAAAACAAATACATAGACAAAAAAGCTATATTTTAAAATGATTTTCTGCATAAATTACAAATGTTTATTTACCTTTGTTTAATCCTGCTTCCTTTAATATAAAAATTCTTATTTTCTATTTATTGAAAAAAAAGTTCATAAAATTATCTATTTTTCATAAATTTGTTCATTCTTAGTTAGTTAGTTAATTAATTAATAATTGCCCATAAAAAAGCAAGTTTTTGGTTTTAAGAAAACAAAAAATCCTATGGCTGACTTTTAATAATGTTTTAAGTTCTTTACTAGATTGGTCTTGAATTAATAATATACAAAATACATTCATAAATTGAGAAATAATTTTCTTAAGTAAATTGATTGAATATCATCCTAAATAAACCCTAAACAATAAAGTTTAAGAATATAAATATTAACTCAATAATTATTTAGAAATAAAGTTTTTTGTTTATCAACAAAATTTAAATATTTTGTAAAATTTGATGTTGATTCTTTTCTAATAATTATCTATTTTTATTATTGAAACTTGTATTTATTGTTCATAAAATATGGAATTAAAGCTATTAGAAATGAAGGATTGTGGAGTATTTGATTTAAAGAAAAGATAGATATTTTAGAGTGCTTTTTATTTACATTTAAATTAGACTTAGATTGACATGTATCAGTTTTATTCCTAAATTAGTATTTAAAATAAAAAGAGTTTAAGAGAAAATAGCAAAGATAATCAATAAAAAATTTATCTCTCTATCTACCTATCTATCTACAAGCATTATAAGGATAAAAATGAATTTTGTAATTAAAAGTGATAATATATTGAGATAACGTTATTAATGATTAACTTTTTACTTCTATTCTACTTTGAATTTAAAAAAATATTTTATTTATTTGAGCCAGTTTTATTCTATAAAAACCCTTTATGATTATTAATATTATAGAAAATAGATGTTCAATTAAAATAATAGAGAGTATTAACTTTCATGGTGTTCTGGAAAGATAGTTTTATTTATCAAAATTCATCAAAATAAAGAGAAGTGGGAAGAATTAATTATTCATACTTTTTTTTTACTTTTGTGAGTCAGCGAAGAATGATAATTAATTAATTCATTGTTTTGAAATAAAAATGATCAGATTTATTTAAATTATTCAAGTATCTATTTCAAAAAAGAAGCCTACAAATTTAAAATTGTTCAATTTTTCTTCAAGCAGTTGTTGGGGAAATAATTTATTCAATTAAAGGTGATCGATCAATACATAATTTGTGATAATGCTATAAAATTTCTCATATTTTTTACTTCTATTTTACTGTAAATATAAAAAAATATATTTACTCTTAAAAAATACACAACTAGCTCATTTATTAAATCAGTAAAACCAATATTTATCTCATGAAAAATAAATCTTCAATAAAAATAATAGAAACTATCTACTTTGATTGTATAATTGAAGGATAATTTTATTCATCAAAACAAAGAGAAGTAGGAAACACTAGTTATGTGAAGCTAAGAATGAAAAATATCAATCAATGTTTCAAAATAAAAATATTATTTAAAATTTTTAAGTATCTCTTTTTATGAAGACAATACAAATTTAAGATATTTTTTTTGCTCAATTTATCTTAAAGCATTTGTTAGGTGGGGAACTAATAAAGATTATTAACGTTTCTGATTTTGGTTTCTATTTTACTTTAAATAAACAAAATATTTATTCAATCAAGAAGATTATTTTTTTGTAATCATATGAAAGACGTTCAATAAAAATAATAGAGACAATTAATTTTGATGATATATTAGAAAGATCATTTTATTGATCAAAATGAAGAGAAGTAAGGAAAATAATTTAAATAATAGTTATTAAATTATGACTATTATCATGAATACAAAATAATTAACTAATTCCATTATTATTCTTAGTTGAATAGTAAAAGCCAAAAGTGTATGTATGAATAATAGAGTATTTATTTCAATCATAAGAAAACATACAAATTTTAAATATTCTTTTTATTCAATTTTCCTTAAAGTAGGTATATAGATAGATAGATAGAGAGATGTTGAGAAAAAAATTTAAATTAAATCATTTTTGTTGAATATTTAGAAGGAAGCGCTTATCTGAAATAAAGTAAAATAAAATATAGATGACCTCCGAACTTTAAAATGATAATTCAAATCTTAGTATGATGAAAAGTGGAAATTATTTTATGAAATAAAACAAAGAGTTTTTAAAAAGAAAAATAATTTGGTAGCTTTTTGTTGAAAAATATATTGAATCTTTCAGCTTAAATGACCAACATACATACAATACAATCAATATAAATAATATTGTTTTTTTGATATCAACAGTAGCCATCAGAAAATGTTATGTTTTGAAAAAAATAAAATAAATGCATATTAATGAATTATTAGCATTTATTTCAAAATTTTAGTTATTGATTTTACATTTTTATATCATTGATCATTTATTTACTCAAAAAATTGCAATTATTTAATTTCATCAAAATTTATTTATCACTCACTCGCTGCAAATTTTTACATAGGCATTCTTTTCTGATTGTTGTGGAAAAATTCTTATATTTTGCATTATGGCATATTTTTTGTGTGAAAAAAACACTTCAGGAATACCTTAATTAATGAGCAATTACAGTATATTTTATTACTTACTTTCCAAGAAAACTAGATTTCAAAAATAATTTTGTCTTATATTAATAACATAATTATATAAATTACGAAAGAACAATTTTAATTTAGTTTATTTAAAATCACTCTAGCCTGAAATATTAACTAAATAATTAAATCTAAATAAATAGTAAAATTTCTTAATATTCAACATACATATAATAACAATTACTGTCTGCATATTCTTATGAAAAATTTCCCTTCCTTGCAAATAAATTATTTTTGAAAGGCTTTGTTATTATTTTTATCTATCACTCATAAA
Source organism: Tetrahymena elliotti 4EA (assembly GCA_000231825.2). Classification (NCBI taxonomy): domain Eukaryota; phylum Ciliophora; class Oligohymenophorea; order Hymenostomatida; family Tetrahymenidae; genus Tetrahymena; species Tetrahymena elliotti. The sequence goes on along the minus strand of JH720342.1, from coordinate 459,783 downwards.
AATATGAAAATCAATTAGAGATGAGGAATTATGAAGTATTTAATTTAAAGAAAAGATAAATTTGCTTGCTTACTAATATTTAAATTACATTTAGATTGACATTAATTAGCTTTACTCGATTTTTAAATCTTTTTTTTAAATAAAAATACAAGCGCTTTTTAGAAGAAATAAAGATTTGATTCGGATAATTTGGATATGAAAATTGACCTGTATTATCTATCTACTCAGGCTAAAAACACTTGTAGAATAAAATTCATCAAAATAAAGAGAAGTGGGAAATATGTATAATTCATATCCTATTGAGAATAAATTAAGTATGATTATGAATTAATGACTGTATTTCCTCGCTGAGAAGATCAGAGACGATAGTCCGAGGGTGCTTTTTTTTCCTCAGATTTTAAAAAAATAGTTCAAACTCAAGGATGGCCCTAAAATGTTGGTCCAAACTGTGATGGATTCATTTTTTCAAACAATTTTTAGATTTTTGCAAACAAAATTTGATAATTTTTAAAATTCTAATAAATGCAGTAAATAAATTTAATTAAAATTGTTGTTATCCTTAATTCTATTTTATTGGATGAGTTTTTGGAGTGCTTCTTTAAAAAGTACAATTTATTTTCATACAATTTTAAATAATTTAATTTAAGAATTATTAATCTAAAGATAAAATGGAGAATAGCAATAACTAAAAAATTTTTTAAATTCACAAGATAGGAATTACTACACTAATAAAAAATTCAGTATCTTCCACCCTCTAAAGTTATAACTCTAAAAATAAATAATAAAATGAAGAATAACAATAAAATTATTTATTGTCTGAACCTAACCTAAATGCAATGAAAAAAGCTAAATTAAACATAGTTTATGAAAAAAATTAAATCATTTAAAATAAATTCTGAAAAATAGTAATTTAACATTTAAAGAAGGAATTTAGTAAAAAACTATTATTACTTTAAAAATGAAAGAAAAAACCAAAATCAAATATTCAAAATTTATAACACAAATTCTAACCTTTAATAACTAAATTTTGAAAAAATGTAATTTCATATATTTTATATTTATTGTATTAACTCATACTCGGACTCACTTCAAAAAAAATATCACTTTTTATTGATATTTTCACTCTCGTATTACCTCTAAATCAATAAATCAGAAATACGAGGTCCGAATGAATGAGAAAGTATGATCATAAAAATAATCAATCAGAATTTAAGAAATAAAATTTAAAGTTTTCAAGCATCTATCGTTTTCAGGAAAGAGGAAGTCTACGAATTCAATTTACTAAATTTTCTTAAATTAAAGCAGGTGTTGAGAAAAACGTTTTTGTGGAATATTTCCAAGAAGTCAAGCTGATCAAAACTAAAAAGGGTTTTTCTCTCTTAAAAGCTAGTAAATGTTACAATTTTTCATTCTGATTCTACTCTAAAATAGAAACAGCTTTTTTATTTATTTTCATCAAATTTCAATGAACTAAAGAATTATTCATTCAAGAGAAAGCAAAATTATTAATTTTTATTTTAAATTCTGAATTAAAATTTGGGACAAATATTCATAGTTTCAAGCCAGATTATAGATAGATAGATAATACTTTAATACAATCATGTTTTACTTAAAAATTAAAATTTTCAATTTAAATATTAATGCTCTCTCAAAAAAGGAAAGAGAAAAAGGTGCATATTTCTTTTAACTTAATTAGTATTTAGAATAAATCATATCTTCTTTACCTTTAATAAATTATATATTATTTATTTATTTTCTATCTTTAATCTAAACAATTTTAAGTTTTGATTAAGAATTATATTCTTATTTTTCAACATTTCATTTCAATAAAAAATTGATAAATAGATTGTTAAATTGATGTGTTATTGAAAATAAAATCTTAATTTTTTGTTTGTTGCTTTTAGGCCTTTAATTAATTAGAGAGAGACAAATAAGAATGAAAAAAGAAATTCTAAAATTCTCACAAGAAGTAGATCAAGATTGAATTTACTTGATAAATTAGTTAAAATTATTTTATTAATACTCAACTCTTATGATCTACTTTAGATAGCTAAAATACTATTAGTTATATTTTAAACCTCTCTTACTTTAGCAGTATTTTAATTAATATGTAAAATACTTTTATTATTTCAAAGGAAATATTGGAAATTAAAAGCGAATGGAAACATTTCATATTATTTGATTGATTTCCTTTTTATTTATTTATGGTTAATTATAGTTTTTTATATCAAGCTTGATTTTTCGATATAAAAATACATAAAAGAAAATAATCTTATCTCTGAGAAAAAAATGATAAGAAATTATTAGCAAAAAAGCTAAATTAATTAATTTCCTTTTTCTTAACTATTTTTAGTTGAAAAAATTTTATTTAATATAATTTGTTTTTGGGAAATATTTTATGTTTTCATTTTTTTCAATTAAAAATGATGTTCAATTAAAGCTTTGAGAATTACTTAAATTCAAAATGAAATGATATTAGCAGTATATGCAAAAATGAATATTTAATATTATTTTAAATAGACTTCACTTAAATGTTGGTATTCTTTATTCTGATTTTATGTTTATTTAATTTTTTATTTAAAATTGTTTGAGTAAATTATTTGTTTTTTAAGTTGTTAATTAACAACTTAAATGGATTGTTTTAATAATAATTAAAATATAATTTGAGAATTCAGTTAAGATTTTATAACCAATATTTTTTTCTATTCTAAATGAAAGAAACATTTATCTAATTAATTATTAAAATTATTTATTTATTTATTTGTTTGTTTTCAATTTGAAATAATGTTTTCATGATTTCAACCATGCAGATAGACTACAATTTTTTTTATTCTGATTCTATCTATTATTATCATTTATAAAATAACTAAACATATCAAAGTAGCTCTTTAAAAAAGAAATAAAAAGTGTAATTTTTTCATATTTGCTTTTCAATTCTAAAATCGTCTTCATAAAAACTCATATAAAATGTAAATACGTAACAACAAAAAAATTGAAATAAGCTTAAAGGGTTTTTTCAAGCTGCTTGAATCGAAAATTTTTATTTTCAAATAAGTAACACTAATAAAGTGATAGCAACTAATGCAGATAGCATGGAAGAAGAACTGTTGCATCCTGAAGTAGCACCAGAGGTAGTGGCAACACTACCTGTATAACCAGTTTTGCATGCACATGAAGTTTAGGTAGATGATAAAGTACTTGCATTAGAATCATAGCAAGTACAGCTTGCAATATTTGCTGAACTTTAAGATGCAAGAGTAGAGGTAGAATTGTCAGGGCATTTTGTACAAACAGCAGAGGCTTCTGTGCCTGAAGTAGTAACAGCAGCAGTTTTAATGTAATAACCTACAGCGCAGATATTACAAGCAGATATCTTAACATTGTTACCAGTGTTTGTTGATCCTTGAGTAGAAAAACTGTTTCCTTAGCATTATGTACAAGATCCAGAATTAGTGGCATCAGTACCCCAATAGCCAGCATTACAATAGCAAACTTAATTACCTCCTACTGCGACTTAGGATGCGCCTGTAGCACATTAAGCTGACACAAAACCTGCAAAAGCTAAAAGAGCAGCTAAGACTAATATTTTGTTCATTTTTTTATTTATTTTCAATTTTTTAATTTTTGATTTATTTGATTTATTTTTTTATTTTACTTATTCATCTACTAGCTTTTTTAAAAGGAAGAATAGCATATAGTAGTAATAGGGTAAGCCAAATTATTTAATATCAAATTTAAAAGGCAAAAAGTTTGTAAATTAGTACCCAACTCCTTTGTAAAAATTAGATCAAAAACAAAAAAGGATAGAATTCTTAATTTTCAGTATGAAAAAATAAAACTAATAGCATACATCTTCCAAAATTTAATTATTTATTGTAAATATTTTCCATTAGTTTAACAAGGCTTACATTATTTATTAAGAAAAATTTTTGATTAGTAGATGAAATTGAAGTTAGATAAAATTACATCAACTTAAAAACAAAGAATTACTTTAATTTACTTTTTATTGAAAATACTTTTTTTTTGAAATAAATTTTTTTAATTAAGGCTAATAGTATGTATGTTTATTCATATCTGTTGGATGGATTATCGTATCTTATCTTATTAAAATGAATAAAAATAAAAGATTAATGATTTTGAAAACGAAAAAGAAGTTGAAACAAATATAAAAGTTCTATTTTAAAATTCTAAAAATGTCTATTGATTCTAAATAAATAAAAATTAGTAATGCTTTTAGATATGATGAAGTCTTGCTGATATTTTTCCTTATGGTAAAATCAAATAATGGAATATGGTTTTTAGAAAACAGTTAGAATTTAAAATTTCAGGTAAGAAGTATGATTGACGTAATACTTTATTTAGATCTATCTAATACAACCCCTGAGTTTATTTGTCATTATAAAATTCCTTATGTTCAATTATATTTTTTTTCTAAAATAAATCTTAATAATTTATGACTTAATTAAGTAAAAAAATACTGCTTTTTGTTTTTTTAAAGATACTTTATATTAAAAGAGGAAAGATAGAAAATATTTAATTACTTTTTATAAAGATATTTAATGAATGATTTGATTTTAATTTTACGAAATTAAATGATATTTTGTTTTTGGTTTTTAGTTTCCAATATGTGTTATTTGTTATTATCAATGAGATTTGAAATTACTAAAAATAAAATTGAAATATTTAGGCTAAAAATGTTTTTTGACATACTTGATTCACACAAATTTAGGCCATTTTATATTGCTTTAACTTAACTTATTTTAAAAATAAAAAAAGTTACATCATACAAACAAACAAACAAAGCAGATCATTTTCAAATTTAGGAATCTAAGGATTATTTGTATTTATCTTCCAAATGAAAATGCTAATTTGATGCTTATGAAAAATGATAAATAATTTGAGAAGTGTCCCATATATTAGTGTATCTAAAATACCAATTTTTGATTAATAAAAAAGTAAACCTATAGAATTGTAAAAAATACCACACATGAATTAATTAAAGTAAAAATCCAACAATTTTTACAAATTAGATTCTGAAGTATTGATAATAAGTAAGTAAGATGATTTGATTACCTTGTTATTCGTGTTATTCATCTTTGCTTATTTTCGAAAGCTTTTTATCAACTTCTTAAAAATAAAAAAAAATGTAAAATATTTTTCTTTGATATGATTATTGTAAGAAATAATATTATGTTACACATCTACAAAATCATCTTTTTTTTCCTTTTGAAAATAATTCAAAAAATAGCTCATCAATTATTATTAAATACGCTATTAATTCTGTTAACACCATAAATTTTGCAAACTGAAATGTATTTTTAATAATTAAAATCATAATCATTCATTCACATAGTTAATTACTGCCTTATAAACTCAATCTAGTTAAGCTATTTTGGCCAAATTCTAATAACAAAATCTTAGAAAAACAAGGATAAAATGAAATACTTTTAAATCACTAAATAAAATAGTAAGCATGCATCTATTTGTAAATTTTTAAACAAAAATATTTGGGTAACTTATCAATTATTCACACTAAGTATTTCATGAAATGATTTAACATATACCCTCTATTTCATTTTATTCACACCCCCCATTTTAGTGTGAATAAAATAAACTATTTGATGGGTGTCATTTAAAAGTAATTTAAGTAAAAATAAAAAAATAAAAAGGGTGTGAGTAAAGTACAGTAAGCCACTATGTATGTGAATAAAATATATTTGGTAATGGGTGTGAATAAAATGAAATTAAAGGTGCACGTGAAATAATTGCATTAGATACCTAGTGCGAATAATTTGTAAGTTACCCAAATATATTATATAGTTTATAGTACCAAAAATAGGAAAATAAAATAATTAAATTTTATTTTTAGAAATATGATTTGATTATTTTTTGTATGATTCTATAAAGCAAAAATAAGCAAGGGAGAATCTTATTACCAAAGATATTTTATTCACCAATCTCATATTAATTAAATAAGATTACTCATGAACTAACAAAAAAAAGAATTAAAGAATCAGTAAATTAAGATTGAAATCTTCAGACTAATAAATAAAATTCTTTACCTGAATTTTTAATAGTATTTTTTCAAAATATTTTTTGAAATTATTATTTTTAAGTATAACCTGAAAATAAAACATTTTTTTTTTCAATACACAACTTATTTTAAATTCATTGAAAGTTATATTTTCTTTTAAAAAGTAAAAGTAGAATGCAAATTCATTTTTTTTACTCAAGCTTAATTCTTAGTTTCTCAAAAAATATGGTTCTAAAATTAACAAATTAGTTAAGTAAAAATAAAACAAATTCAATCAATTTTAACCTTCTGTGATAATTTTATTTCATTTGTAAAACTTGCTTGAATAAGGATATTATCTCTTCTATTTGTCAAATTTTTAAAGTTTGTATGAATTAGAAAAGATACTTTAAATAATTGAATCAATGAATTAATTAATTGTTACACACAAATCTTTCTTTCCAAAATCTAAAACATTAATCAAATTTAAATTACCTGAAATTCTTATAATTGGAGACAAAACATCAAATTTTTATCAAGAATCATTTGATCATATCTTTCTAAATTTCGCTATTTTTTAATTTTTTTTAGTAAAAAGGAAAAGAGCAGTTCAATAAATCAATATGAATCATAAACTTGTTTAGTGTTTTCTATACAAAGATCTATTTTTATTTACTAATGTAGTATAAATATTCTAAATTTGATAACTACTACATTTTCAAATGTGTACAGATGGTTCTCAATTTAACTAAACTTTAGTTCATCTCTCCATTTCTTTAATCATTAATTTTTCGAGTTTATTAATTTTTCTCTACTTGAATTTTTTTTTAGAAAATTTTGTTCTGATTGAAGACAGATAGATAGGTAGAAAAGCTAAATTTTAAAATTATTTTAAACAAAAATTATAGATTCATTACATAATTAAAGTTTCCCTCCATCCATACAAACAATACTTTTTGCTCAAATTGATAAAAAAACAAATTCAAATTATTAATTTAAATAAATATTCATTTACTAACAAAAAAGGAATTTTCTGCTTGAGAAAAGAATAAATCCTGAAATAATTTTCCAATCTTTAAAACATTAAGTTGATAAAACAATTTATATTTTAATTACTTTATGCTCAAAATTCTTTCAAAATAAAATCCTAAATTCTGTTTATCTACTTACTTTGTTTAACAAAATTGTTTGCATTTTTTTGTTAAATTGGTCTTGGATTATTGATCATAAACTAAATTAAGAAAGAATTATTTTAAATAAGTTTATTTGAAATCATTCTAAAAAATAAATGCTTAATTGTCATAAATACCAACAAAAAAATCGCTTTTTAAATTTGGTATTTTTTTAGAATTCAACAATAAAATTGTTTGGACTAAAAATCCTAAACATTTCTTATTATTTACACTCATAAAAATATGAAATTAAAGCAATTAATTAGAAATGAAGGATTGGAGTTTGAAGAAAAGATAGATAAATTTTTGAAAGCTTTTTTCAAATTTAAACTTGATATGAATTGACTAAAATTAACTTTATTCCATCCATTTTCAAGTTAGTATCTAAAACAAAAATAAAAATATTTTAAAAGATATTTATTCAAAAATAAGAACATGAAAATGATCTTAAAATATCTATCTATATATACAGCAAAAACTGGTGAAATAAATAGGTCTTTTAAATGAAAGGTTATGATAAACTTCTACAACATTATAAATATTTAATATTTTTTGTTTTGATTTTTTCTTTAGATTTAAAAAAAAGATTTTATTTATTTAAAAAAAAATATTTTTATTCACAATCAGTAAAACTTTATTTGGTCTTTTGAAAGAAAATAGACACTAAAACATAATAATAGTGAAAATTAATTTTGATTTGATGATATATTTGAAAGATCATTTTATTTATCAAAATAAAGAGAAGTAGGAAATGTTATTCATACTACTGTTTAGTGAGTAAACTCAGATTGATAATTAAATTTAGAGTATTTGAGTACATTTTTAAGTTAAATGAAAATAGACAAATTCAAAATATTTTTTAGAAAATTTTTCTTAAAGAAGTTGGTGGGAAAATAATGTTTTATTTTATTAAAAGTTAGAGAAATTATAAATACTTAATTTATTCTTTCTATTTTACTTTACGGATAAAAAAATATTTTATTGATTCCTTTGGTTTTATTCTATCTGATAGACCGCATGAAAGAAAATGGATAGATGCTCAAAAAAATAATATTTACATTACAATTAATTTTGATTTGATGATATTTTTGAAAGATCATATTATTCATCAAAATAAAGAGAAGTGCGAAATATTTATTATTCATACATATGCTTTTGAAAGTAAACTAAGAATGATAATTAAAAAATTAATTAATTGTTTTATTCAAGTCAATCAGAATCGAATGACAATAATTTAAAATAGTGAAGTATCTATTTCTATAAAAAGGAAGTAAAGTCTACAAATTCAAAATATTCTTTTTGTTCAATTTTTCTTCAAAAAGTTATAGGGAGATGTTTTATTCAATTAAAAGTGTTCGATTGATCATAAATTCGTATCAACATTAGAAACATTTCATATTTTATGTTTCTATTTTACTTTAAAAAAAATATTTTATTTATTATTAACAGCTTTATTCAATGAGTAAAAGAGATTGATCCTATGAAATAAAATCAAAAAAAAAAAAAATAGATACATTTAATTTTGATGATATATTTGAAAGATCATTTTATTAATCAAAATAAAGAGAAGTGGGAATTATTTTTCATATGAAGCTAAGAGTGATAACAAACATATTAATAATTTTGTAATTTAAATACAAATATAGTAGTAAGTATTGTTTTCCAGAATAAAAATTCAAAATATTCTTTTATAACTATTTTTTCTTGAAGGAGCTTAAAGATAAGTTATTTTTATAAATAGCAAGCAAGCAACAATATTATAAATAGTTAATTGTTTATTTCAATTTTAATAAAAAAATATTTTATTTACCTTAGACAGTTTTATTCAATCAGTAAAACCAATCTAACACAAATGAAAGAAAAATAGATGTTCAGATAAATAAAATAATAGAATAATTAATTTTGATTTGATGGTATATTTGAGAGATCACTTTATTTACCAAAATTCTTCAAAATTAAGAGAAGTGGGGAATATTTAATATTCATACGCTTTTGGTTTTGTCAGTAAACTAAGAATCATAATTAATGTTTTGTTATAAAAATAATTTAAAGTACTTGAACATCTTTTTCAATTACTAGGAAGTCTACAAATTTAAAATGTCCTTTTTATTCGTTTTTCTTAAAGCAGGTTTTGGGAAATATTTTTAATTAAATTTGTTGAATATTTAGAAGGAAGCAGAAGGAAGCTTAGCTGAAATCAAATAAAATTTACTTTTTATGAAAACTTAGTTTGTAAATGATATAATTGTAAATTTGTTTTTCTGTTTCAATTCTAAAACAAAAGAACAAGCGATATTACTTAAAATTCCTCTTTTTCTAAATTTCACAATTTCATAATTTTTTTTTCAAAAAGGTAAAAGAGTGATTCATGTGAAGAATTTTTGTTTTCATTTTTTAACTCTATTTAAATATAAATTTACATAGTAGAGTAAACAGATTCTACATTAAACAACTACTTTATTATAAAATATGCATGGTTCTCATTTGAACTAAAATTTAGTTCATCTCTCCATTTAATCATCAATTTTAAATGTTTTTAATTTTCCTCTTCTTAAATTTTGAATAGCATCCTTTCTTCTCTTTAAAGACAGATAGGCAGACAGACAGACAGACAGACAGACAGATAGAAAAGCTAAATTTTAAAATTATTTAAAACAAAAATTATGAATCTATTATTTACCTTTCTTTAATCAAGATACTATTCATGCAAAGAATAAAATAATTCTATGTTGAAATGATAGACAAATTCAAATTATCTATTTTTTTCTTAATCTTTTCATTTTCAGATGTTTTCTAAATTGATAAAAAAGCAATTTTCTGCTTGATGAAAGAATAAATAAATCCTTGAATTATAATCATATATCTAAAGCATTGTACTTTTAAACTATTTAATATAATATTTTAATTACTTTATGTTCTAAATTATTCAATCATTAATTTCCTAGAATTCTGTATGACATACTTGAAAACTGGAGGTTAAATAAAATCAAAACATAATTTTTAAAAATTTAAATTAATAATAAGCTTTTTGAATAATTTAATCAAAAATTTCTGCCAAAAAAATAATGTGAAACAAATAAAAGGTTTTATAATTCTTTTAAGATTCATTTTTAATTTTTTAATTTCAGATTTATTTAATTTATTTTTTCATTTTACTAATTCATCTATCTGCAAGCTTTTTTAAAAAATATAGTAGTCGTATGGTAAGCTTAATAAATCATTTAATATAAAATTTAAAAGGCAAAAAGCTTATAAATTAAACCAATTTCTTTGTAAAAATAAGTTAAGGAATTTGACAGAGATAAATAAGAAACAATAAGCTAAGGATGAAACTCACTTCTAATAAAAATATAAATTTTTCTCAAGAAATAGATCGAAATTTATTTTGCTTCTTCAATGATTGAATTTTACAACATCTTTTGCTTTAGTTTAAAGTTGAAAGAAGTATTTGCATTAAGACAAACAAGCCAATTTGGTATTTTTAAAATGATATGTAAGAGTTAAAATTATACACCTTAGGGGTCTCTGAATATATTTAAAGCACTAAAGCCTTCAATTAAATACACTTATTTTGATTCTTTTTTAGACTTATTTTTGAAAAACATTTTAAATTAAAAATACTTCAAAACATTGGTAATAATAAGAATTGAGGGAGTTAATAAATTTACAAAAAGGATGAATAAGATAAGATAAGATAGTTAACTATTTTTTAGAAAGTTAACTTTACAGCTTAAGATAAATTACAAATAATTAATATATTTACCCTTAAGCCTTAAGCTGTCTATCTATTAGCTTCATCCTGAAGAAATTCTGAATGAAAGCATCATCAATATTTCTTTTAACTGAGAAGAGTAAAGTGTATAGATTAAGATTTTGAAACAAAGTGAAATGATGGAAACTGTATCATGTTCAATATGCACCATTCTTTTTTTGAATGTTAACAGCAAATTAAAAAATAATAAAAAAGAAGGAAGGTATTTTTATTAAAATTAATGTTTTTAGACACACCACTATTTTTGATGAATATTTTTTTATAAAAATACAGGTTCAAAACCAAAAACGAATTAATTTTTATTGTATTTAATTTAATTATTTTGAATTATTTCCTGATAAATTACACTCAAAAAGATTGAGATTTTGCATGATAGATAATAAGATACTTAATCTAACAGAAAAATTGAAAAGTAAATTAATATTTGTTTACAAAAAAATAAATTAAAAGCAACAAGATCATATAAATTATTTAATAATTAAATATCTTTTATGAACGATTCTAATATCTAAAAGTAAATAAGATCTCAATAGCTAAATATAATCAGTTAAATAAAGGATAATCAAATTAAGAAATATTTTGTTTTTTATAATTATTGGATGATATTAGTATCATAATTTTTAAAAATATTTTTTTAACAATTATTTTAAATTCTATTTATGAAATAAAACATTTTTTTTCAATTCTTTAGTGAATTTAAATACATAGATAAAAAGAAAAAGTAAAATACCAATTTCATAATTTTATTAAAGGTAAAAGAGTAAAATAAACTAATGTGAATAATAAACTAGTACTTTTTTGTTTCCATTTTTTTAGATCTATTTAAATATAAATTTACATATTATAAAATATACATGGTTAAACTCTCCATCATTTTTTAAGAGTTTATTAATTTTTTTCTTCTTAAATTTTTTTAAACTAACTTTTCTTTTCTTTAAAGGCAGACAGACAGAATGAAAAGTTAAATTTTAAAATTGTTTTAAACAAAAATTATGAATCTATTATGACTGTATCTTGAATCAAGTTTCCCTTCACACAAAAAGTTATTCTAGACAGTATTGATAGACAAATTAAAATATGCAAAAGTCATAAAAAAGCAATTTTCTGCTTGAGTAAAGAATAAATCTTTGAATAATTATCTTATATCTAAAAAATTTTACTTCATAACTGGTTTTTTCAAGTTGCTTAAATTGAAAATAGTTATTTTCCAATAAATAACACTAATAAAGCATATGCAACAAAGGTAGATGATAACATGGAAAAAAAAGAACAAGAAGAAGAAGAAGGACTTGAACTTCCTACACATCTTGAAGCAATACCAATAAAACCAGCTTTACATTTACATGTATTTTAGGTAGATGATAAAGTCATTGCATTAGAATCATAGCAAGTACAGCTTACAATACTTGTTGAGGTTTAAGATGTAATAGAGGTAGAATATGGAGGGCAGCAACACAAGTGGCAGAAGCAAGTGAATATGAAATTGCATTAGCAGGTTTTTAAATGTAATAACCTGCAGTGCAAATATTACAAACAGCTGAATTGATGCTTTTCCCAGTGTTTGTTGTACCTGGAGTAGAATAACTATTACCTTGGCATTGTGTAAAAGGTTTATCTTAATCAGCGCCACCAGTACCCCAATAACCTGCATGCATTACATAAGCACATTCCATAAAAATCAGTGGTGGCATTATCAGTACATCCAGTTCTGGCTGATACATAATCTGCAAAAGCTAAAAGAGTAGCTAAGACTAATGTTTTGTTCATTTTTATATTCTTTTTCAATTTTTAATTTATTTAATATTTTACTAATTTATTGCTAGTTTTCCAAATATTCATTATATTCTTTCTGTTTTGCATGATTGGCTTCATTTATCAATTATAAATGCAAAGTGACTTTTATATAAAACTCATCCCATAAAATCTGTTCTAGTTATTAAGAAAAAAATATTTTTGAATAATTAGTATATGTAAATCTAAGTTTGGCAAAATAGAAATATTTTTCAAACAAGCTGCTTAAATTTGTATTCATTGAAAACTAAAAAGAAGCTGGAACAATTATAAAAATATGATTTTAAATTCTAAAAAATGTCTTAAATAAAAATTAATAATTTTAGGAGATATGACTAAGTCAAATTCATTAGAACTAATTTTCTTCAAAATTTAAAATCTTCATAAAATACTTCATCAAAAATAAAAAGTGAATAAATAATTTATGAGTTGTTTTTTTAAGATCGAATAAATTTCTTTAAAAAATAATTTTTGTACAAAAGATACTCGATATTAAAGATAAATAGAGAAAATATTTAATGAAGAGAGAACATCTCCTTCATTAATTAATTAATAATTTGATTTACTTTTGCTAATTTAAATCATTTTTTTTTTTTGCTTTCTCTTACATGTTATTTCTTATTATCAAAGATATTTGAAATTAAACAATCAAGCATTAAAATATTTAAGTAAAAGCTTTTTTTGAAGTACCTTCTTTTACTTGATTCACAAAAATTAATTTGTTTTATCTTCTTGCTTTAATTTAGTTATTATTGAAAACTTTATATTAATTTCTTAAAATAAAGAAATACTTAAAATATTTTGATTACTTTTTTGAGATGATTGATCATTTGTAAGAAATTAAATCTAATTATACCTCATTTTTCATTTATAAATTGATGAACTCTAATTTATTAAAATTAAGTCTAAAACAAAACAAAAAAAGTAAGTATTTCATTAAATGTACTATTAACTTGAAATACCAAATAATTTTTTTATTTATTATTCTTTTGAGGTAACAGATAATTCACTTATTAATATTTAAAAGAAAGATTCTAGTTAGTTATTTAAGATGATACACTTTAAGAATTTGAAAAGAGTGTTAGCATTAATGTATCAATAAACCCATATCTATCTAATAAATTATTTAATTTGTATTTACAAAAATAATCAACTGACTATCAGGGTGAGAAAAAGTCATCAGATTTTCAGATTTTTTAGAAAATTTTAGAAGAAATCTGTAAAATTTTAAAAAGAGATTAGATCAATAAAAATTATTTATTTAAAATGAATAATACATGAATTTATTTGCCTTGTAAATATGAATATTATCTAATAAAGAAAATAGATAAATAGATGATACTTTATTTTTAAAATTAGATTTAGCTTCGGATATTTCTATAATGGCTTCGGATCATCCGAACAAAATTTTTTATAAATTTCTAGCACTGATGATGATTCATTCATTTTTCTTGTTTTATTCTTAATTAATAAACATTTTTAACAACAGACCAATGATTTACAAAAGCATTTATCATTAAGATATAGATAGAAGTGTTTAAATACTCATCTTTTATCATATACCTAAAATAGACATAAATCATCTTAGTAAAAACAATAAAAAATTAAATTAGATGAAGTACTTAATTTAAATAATCAATAAACAGCAAAATGTATTAATTTGAATTGAATATTTGAGTAATGCACTTAAAAATAAAGATTTGATTAAGGATAATAGTAAGATTTATATATTATTTACATACGATTTATATTGATTCATAGATTCTTATTTAGTTTTATCAATTAAATGGTCTTTTCGAAAGAATCATAAAAGTAGCGAAATTAAGATTAAAAGTGAACAAATAACCAATAGTTAATTTGAATAAGATGAAAGAGCAGTTTATTAACAGCCAGATTAATCTGCTGTGGCATATTATTATTGTGGGCCATTACAAGCCAGACAATCTCCATTAGTCCATTTTTCAGCTCTATTACTTTAGCAGGTAAATGCAGAAGATACGCAACCAGTTAAAGCTTTATTAGCATAAATAGCAGCAAGTTTCCCATTTCCTGAAACGCCAGGACAAGATTTACAGAATAAATCAGAAGCACCAGTAAGTCCAGAAGAAGTATCACTTACAGGACAATTATTGATTGCACATGATTAATTTTATGTACCTTTTTACCAAGCTAAATTAGATAGATTAGATGGAAGGGTTGGACAATATCCTCCATCTGTACATTCTGGCTATTTACATGTATTTTAATTATCAGGGCATAACACTACACCACAAGAAACATCAGCTCCAGGAGCAGCAATTCCTTAAGCAATTAAAATAAAAACTATTAAAAAGCTTAGCTTAGTCATTTTATTGATTTACCTATCTATTATTCTTAAATTTTTTTAGAATGAAAGAAAGATAATTAAAAGCAGAAGATAATCAAAATAACTATTTTTATGTATTGAATGCTCGCCGTAGTTTCTATTTTCCAGATAATATCTTGAATTTCTATCAAATTTTTTCAAACATCTAAAAAAGGATAGGTTTTGAAATATTTTTGATGATTAACAAGCATATCAATCACATTTTAATAGTTAAAAAAAAGAGGACGAAGTCACTAACTAACTAACTAAATAAATAAATACCTTTTATGTAAAAAATAATAAAATTACTAATTTACAAAATTATAAAATAGGTCATTACAATCAAATTCTAATAAAAATATACATTATAAAAGATTGATTTATATTTTTTTTTTCACTGGAATATGTGAATCTGTGTTCTTTAATAAAATATTTTGGAAAAATAAGATTTAGAAATAATTTATTTTCAATTTAATTGAAAACTTTTATTTGTTTATATTCAATGAGTTTCAAAAAAAATGTATCCTTACTTGAGTTTTGTTGAGGAATTTCAATTAAATAACTTTATTTATTTTTTGATTTGAATTCAATTAAATTTAAAATGAAAAAATTAGTAGAAAGTTTAGAATAAAATTGCTGAATCAGACATATCCCTATTATTTGCTAATAATAAAGTAAATAATATTTTAAATTAGCAAGTATCTTTTTTTGCATTAGTCAAGCTCTAAATTTTCATCACATTCTTCATATATCTATTTAGAATTACATTGTACACATCCAGCCACTTTACATTTAATACACCTTAAACTTACACTTCAACAAATTAATTTTTTGTTATGAATTATTTTTATTATTTATTTTGCTGATAAGATTATTGTTTAAATACACATCTTGAAAAATAAAATGACATTTTACAAATTTTCAACATAAAAGAAATTATTTATCAAATAGAGACGATATTATTATTTATCATCAAGCGTGAAGATAATAATTTTATTTAATATATTTATTTATTTAATCATCACTAGCGAAAAATACAATGGCATTCAACCAGCCGTGCTAATTTAAGAACTTTTTAGTTAAGCTTTAAAGAAGTCTGATTTCCGATATCATTTCTAAATAAAAATAATTAAATATAAGTTAACAATTTTGTTAATAAATTTAAGAATCAAATGCTTAAATTTATTTAGATATTAGATTATCTTACCTTAACCAAAATTTTAATTAGTAAAGATTAGAAAACAACAAAAGAGCAGAGCCTATACCATAAGCTCCTTCTTCGTTAATTGAATTTTTACTTTATAAATTTGATAGTTTTATATTTTAACATTTTATAAATATTTAAAAGAATTTTTTACTATAAAGTTAGCTTTAAAATTTTTAGACTTGAAAAGTTAGATAAAGAAGTTAATAAGCTTATAGCGCCATCATTACCAATTGGAATGTTCCTTTAAATTAAGAAATTAGTTTTATTAATCATATAGTTTGTTGCTATTATCATTTTTAATTAAAACAATTACAAGTAAATTAATACTTAAATGAATGAATGATTAATGTTAAAAAGCAAGCTAAATAAGTTTGCAAAAAAATATATTTACCTTATCTATAATTCCAAAACTGACAATTTAGAAAACTTAGATAAAGCTTAAGCAAAATCAGAAGTACCATTTGGACCGATCTAACAATCTCTTATGATCATTTAAAAAATTTAATTTAAACTAAAATAATTAACCATTTTCTCTAAATCAGTTAACATATTTTTTAATTAAACTTAAATATTAATTTTACGATATAATAAATTTTAAAGTTTGAAGACTTGAACAGGTTGCCAAAGAAATACCTAAGTCTAAAATACCTTATTCACCAATCAAATGGCCACTTTAATAATTAAGAAAATATATTTTAAAATAAGAATAAAAACAAAATAGATCATCAAAACTAAATAAACGTTTTTTATAAAAAATAAATAGATTCTTCTAATTAATTAATTAATAAATTATCAGTTTTACCATAGTTGCAAAGTCAATTTTGAGAGTTAAGAACATTGTTAAATACTAGACCCTAAAATTTTTAAACCTTTATTGCCTATCTCATTATGGCTTGTTGAAATAAATCAAAATTATTTAACAATAAATAAGATAGAAAAATTATTTAAAATAAGTTATTTAGAAATTAATATCCGTAAAGTAAAAATAATTTTTTACTATAAGCTGAGTGTTAAATTGGAGAGTTTATTACTTTTTCCTAAAACTAAACTAAATCCAGATAGTTCTTAATCACATATTAAATTAGAACTTTATTTAGAAAAAAAAGAATTATTATTTTATCTTGAAATATCTGAAAGAAAATAATTTTACTTAAGGTACAGTTACAAATTAGAGAGGCTTGAACAGCTTGATAAAGAAGAAGTTAGTGATACCATTCCTTCACCAGTAATTTAGTTATTCCTAATTATTTTTTTTATTCTCAATTCACAATTTTTATAAAAAATAAAATAAAAATTTTGTTTGTTTTTCTTTTGTCATTATTAGTTAGCATAAAAAATATTATTTAGATGTCATTTTTAAATTAATTTCAATATTGAATCATTTCGTTTAGAGGGAAAGCTGAATAAATGAATCTTATAATTTTAGGATTAACAAATAAAAAGCAAAGTAAAGGTAAAGAAATTTGATTTATTTAATTTGTAGTTTTAATTTAAGTTAATCAGAGTGGTTAAAATGCATGTATTCATTTTATTAAACATATTTAAATGATATATTCTTTTAAATATTAATGACATAAATAAATTTAAATCGCATTCTTACTAAATAAAGAGAGTCAAATTTTAAAGATTCGGAATTTTTTATAAAGCTTAGCCTAAACACTTAACTCCCTAATCACCTATTTAATTATAACTTAAAATTTTTAAGATCATTGAATAAATATTTAAGAATATAAATTGATTGATATTTTTTTTTAATATTTGAAAATCCTTTTAGAAAGAAATAGTAAATAACAATATTACCTTAAAATAAGCTTTATATTATTGAGATCCTTTAAATTTTCAAAAGCTGAAGATAGATCTGATAAACCTTAGCTTCCAATACTATTGTGGCTTTTTATATTAAGATTATTATGATTTTATCAAAAGTTTCAGGATAAAATATTAACTGCAAACCCTCCTCTATTATTGATGAACTAACTAATTTTTTTATTTATTTTTCTATGAAAGTATTTGTTTTCATGAAAGTAAATATAATATATTATTTTTTATACCTTAAATTAAATTCAAAAGTTATAGGAATAGTCTTTTTAATTTCAAATCTTTTATTTTAGATACTTAAATTTGTTATTTTTTAAGTAATAATTTTTAACATTTCATATTTTGAAAATATTGGTTTGTGAGGATCAATAAGGATTACAGTTAGATTTTTTTTTTAAGCAAATTTTCAAAGTTATTATATAATTTTTATTTGGTTTACCTTAACTCAAGCTCCAAAGATTTAAGTTACTAGCAAAATACTAAAGCAGAACATAAAATTTTTGATCCAAATACTTAAAGTTCATTTGTACTATGAAAGTTAAAATTAATATTATTTAAACTTAATTGAGAATTAATTAGGCTTAGATTTTTTCATTTTTAAATTTTACTTAAGTTTGAGTATCAATTTTGTCAGATTAGAGTAATATGCTAACGCTTAAATCAATATATTTGCACTCTAAGAATTTATCCTACTATTACTTTTAATACGTAAAATTTATTCAAGAAAAAAGTGTATGTAACAAACACAACAAGTAAATTAATTATCTCAGAAAGTAAAGGAAACATATGTAAATCAAAAAAAGAAGATTTTATAAAAATAATTAGAAATTTTACTCTAGTGAAAGATTTAAATTTGCAACTTTATTTGTGTGTACAGATTTCGAAATTCTAAAATTTGTTGTATCATACGATCCAATTTGATTTCCACTAAATGGTTTAATAAAATAAAAAATAGTAGACATATTAATTTTAGGAAATATTTAAAAGAATGTTTTTAACAAAATTTTGAGTTTTTTTCCATCTTAGATTATAAATTATTGAACCAAATAGTTATTTTACTTCAGATCAAGCTTCAAATTTTCAAGACTCACACATTCTGAAAAATAGGAACATAAATTTAATAAACTTTGCGTTCCAATATTAACGTTCCTTTTTTATTATTATAAATAGGTTAAGCAATTTTACTCAGCAAATAGAAAATATTTTACTGTAAGTTTAATGAAAGTGTTTAAAGTGTATCTAATTTTGATAAATAAAAACCTAATGATATTCCTGAATCACAAATTTCTAAATTGAATCTAATAAAAAAAATTAATTAATGAGAAATACTTGAAGAAAATTATATTTTTTATTGACACTATTAAATTATTTTATTCTTTGAGTTATTGATTAACAAAAAAATTATTAAAACAAGATATAAATAATATTACTTAAGATAAATAGTTAAACTTTGAAGTTTTTTGCAGTTTTATAAGCCTTAACCTAAAGTTGATACCCCATCATTGCCAATCTTATTGTTACTAAAAATATTTTAATTTGAAAGAGACATACATACCCATGAAATTTTTACTTTAACCACAAAGTTAAATTACATAGATTAGTGCAACTGGCTAGAGCAGTACTTAAACTTGATAAACCTTAATTACCAATTGAATTAATGCTTATAATAAATACAATAATTTTAAAAGAATAAATAATTTCTTGAAAATCAATCAATTATTAAAAATGAAAAAATAAAATGAAATCTACCTTAAATTAAGATCCAAATCAGTTATTTATGCACCTTTTGCTAAACCAGAACAAAACACAGATAAATGTTCATCAATAATTGAATTATTGCTTTTAATAAGAATCATTTTTAAGTACTTAATATAATCAATAGAAAATTTAATTTTTTTTAATTATCAAACAGGTAGAAAGGAGAGAGTAACAAAATTTATATGATATTTTTTACATATTTTAGAATAATTGTTGTATTTATTTATTCTTTATTAAAATAAAATTAAAATATTTCATTCATAAGTAATTATTTCTAAGAACATCTAAATTCTAAAATATCTTAAATCTGTACGAATTAATGCGATAATTGTTAATTAAATCTTTAAGCAACTAATTAAATGCAAATCTAAAATATTCCATTCATTAAAACACTTCTTAGAATCAAAATGAATGCTAATAAGCACAAAAAGCTTTATCAATTAATTACCTCAAATCAAAATTTAATTTAGATAAATTTTTAGATGTCTCTATAATTTAACCATAGAAGGATAATGTTTCTTTAGAAATTTCATCACTATCTCTTTAATTTTAAAATTAATTTAAAAAATTATTTTGAAGAAATAATAAGAAATTTGTAAAACAAATAGAACATTATTTTTTAACAAATATTAACTATTAATTTTACTGATTATATATACATAATTTTTTCAGATTAACGCATTAAGCTAATGAACAAGCTAAATTTTAAGCCTCCTCTTCGCTCAAAGAAATACTATTTTTAAATATTATAATATAAAATTATCAAAAATGAAAGAATATTTTTAGAAATTAAGTGATCTAAAGTAATGACTTGAGAAAAAAAATATAAAATTTAAATGAAATAATGAATATTTCCCTCCAATAAACAAATCAAAGGAATAGTTAGAAAGATAAAAATTTAATAAAAAACAATTCAATTATTTATAGTTCTCTTTATTCATTTTAATAATAATGAATTCAAAAATTAAGTATTTTTACGATATCCAGATCTTGAAGCTTGTCAAATTAACACATTTTTTCAATTCAGAAGTTAACATTTAAAAACTAATTTCATCAACTTCATTTTCGCTTTTTATTCACAAAAAATATTTTACAAAATAAAATTTTCATTTTCAAATTTCTCAATCAATGAATTAATTTATGTTATTATAAATAGTACCTTAAGTCAATTTCAATATTTGTTAGAGGCTCTAATGAGGTGTTAAAAATCTTTTTATCATAAAAAAATATTTTAATGTTAATAGTATTTAAGATAATAAATACATTTTCAATTTAGTTAAAATATTTTTTTTTTTTTAACATCTTTCTTTTTTTTTTACTCTAAAAATATTAAGATTAATTTTATTAATGAAATGTATTTATTTTCAAAGTATTCATCCTCTCTTTTAATGTTTAATTAAAATCGCAAAACAAAAATTATTAATTAATTATTACACCCCAAAAAGATATTTGATTTTTTTTTAAAGATTAAAGGTAAAATACAATTTTATGCATATTCTGGCTTTCTTATTGAGGAATTCGATTAAATAGTTTTATTGATTTTTTTCATTTGAATTTAATTTAAAATTAAAAAAGTCGTTGAAATAAGTTTTAGAATTTTATTTAACTAACTCAGACTGATCCCTATCCTTTACCAATAATACAAAATTATAAATTAAAGATATTTAAGAAAACTATGGTGAATTATCTTTGGATTTATTTTGTAGATTTGATTAATTATTTAAATAAAAAAAATAAATTTTGAAAAATAAAATGACATTTTAACAATTTTCAAACATAAATTGTTGATATAAAATTTATTTGATTGAAGTAAAATGACATTTTAACAATTTTGATACCTAAAATTGATATAAAATTTATCTAATAGAAATAAAATGATTATTTGTTCATCAAGAATTAGGTGAAGATAATTATTCGTATTATATTTTTCAGTGAAAAAAGCAATTACATTCAGTCAGTCGTGCTAATTTAAGAGCTTTTTGGTTAAGTTTGGTACAATTCTTCTTTCTGATATCGCTATGAAATAAATAAAATCAAATTAATAAATAATAAGTTAAGATTTTTATATACTCATTTAAAATAAAATGTTTAAATTAATTTAGAAATTCTATTATTTTACCTTAAACAAAATTTTAATTTATAAAGATGAGAAAACAACAAAAGAGCAGAGCTTAAACCTTAAGCTCCATCTTCATTAACTTGGTTTTTATTGTATAAATTTGGTAATATTTTTTATTTCTTAAGCATCTTATAAAAATAAATTCCAAAAAGATAAATAGTATTAATTTTATAAACAATTAACAGATTTTTTTACTCGAGAGTTAGTTTTACAATTTTTAGACTTGGAACTTTAGATAAAGAAGTCAATAAGCTTTTGGTGCCATCATTACAAATTGGAATATTGCTTTAAATTATGAAATTAGTTTTATTAATCAAATAGTTTGATTTTATCATTTTTAATTAAAAGAATTACAGGTAAAGTAATACTTAAATAATAAAATGACAGATTCAATATTAAAAAGCAAGCTAAAGAAATGAGAAAAAAATATATTTACTTTATCTTTAAATCCAAAATTTACAAGTTAGAAAATTTAGATAAAGCCTGAGCAAAATATCAGAAGTACCATTTGGACCTATCTAGCAATCTCTTTAGAAATTAAAAATGTTAATTTATACTTAAATAAAATAAAAAACAATTTTCTCTAAATAAGTTAAAATGAATTGTAAAATTCTATTTTTACTCTCAAAAATAATAAAAAATAAGCAAAATGTAAAAATGTTAAATTAATATATTTCAGTTAAACTTCAATATTCTTTTTATGATATAATAAATTTTAAAGTTTGAAGGCTTGAACAGTTTACCAAAGAAATACCTAAGTCTAAAATACCTTATTTACCAATTAAGTTGCCACTTTAAAAAATAAGTAAATACAAAAAAACTAAATAAAATATTCATAAAAAATATATAGAATCAATCTTCTAATTGATAAATTACCTTTTACCCTAGTTCAAAAGTCAATTTTGAGAGTTAAGAACATTATTAAATACTAGACCCTAAAATTTTCAAACCTTAATTGCTTATCTCATTATGCCTGGTTGAAATAAACCAAAATTATTGAAAAATAAATAAATAAGATAGAAAAATTATTTAAAATATGTTATTTAGAAATGAATGAATATCTATAAAATAAAAATTAATTTTTTACTTTAAGCAGAGTGTTAAATCTGAGAGTTTATTAATCTTTCTCTTTCCTAAAACTAAACTAAATCCTGATAGTTCTTGATCACATATTAAATTTTCACTTTATTTAGAAAAAAAAATTATTATATTTAATTAAGCTTGAAATATCTGAAAGAAAAGAATTTACCCTAGGTGCAGTGATAAATTAGAGAGGCTGGATCAAGCAGCTTGATAAAGAATAAGTTAGAGATATCATTCCTTCATCAGTATTTTAGTTCCTCCTAATTATTATTTTTGAAAGGTTATTATTCATAATCTTTTAAAATATTCAAAATTAAAATAAATTTTTTTTTTTTGTGTTGAGAGAGAAAGCTTAATAAGATTATCTTATAATTTTAGGATTAAGAAATCAAAAAGTAATCTGAAGTTTTAAAAATTTAATTTATTTAAGTAAAGCTGTTTAAACGGATGTTTCACTTGGCTAAACATAATTAAATTATTTATTATTTAAAAAAATTTCATTAAAAATCAAGGATAATAAATAAATTTAAATAGTATTCTTACTAAATATTGAGAGTAAAATTTTAAAGGTTTGGAATTTATTATAAAGCTTAGACTAAACACTTCGCCCCCTAATCACCTATTTCATTCTTTCTTAAAAATCTTGAGATCATTAAATACATATTTAAGTATATAAATGATTCTTTTAAATTGAATATTTGTAAGTCTTTTTAGAAAGAAATAATAATAAACAACAAAAATACCAACCAATATTACCTTAAAAGAAGCCTAATATTATTGAGGCCTTTAAACTTTTCAAAAGCAGAAGATAGATCTGATAAACCCTAGCTTCCAATATTATTGTAGCTTTTTAAATTTCAATTATTATTATATTATTTTAAAAGTTTATGCATAAAATATTAACTGTAGATCCTCCTCTATCAATCGAAATATTGCTAGTGAGGATCAATTAAGATTTACAGTTAATTAAAATTAAAAACTAGTTGAATAAATTTTAGAATTATTTTGAACTGACTCAGAGATACCCTAACTGTTTATCAATACTTCTAAATAAAAAATTAAAATTACTCAAAAAATTATTATTAATTATTTTCATGATTTAAATAAAAAAAATACATTTAGAAAAATAAAATAAATAAAACATAAATTTAATATAAAATTTATCTAATAAAAATGAAATGGCTATTTCTTCATGAATTTGGTGAAGGTATTTAATATATTTTTCTCTATTATTTAGTCATTATTTGCTAAAAATACAATTGCATTTAACCAGTCGTTGTAATTTAAGAACTTTTTGGTGAATCTTTTAAGAGTTAGAATTTTCAATACCTTGTTTCCTAAATAAAAAAATTCAAATTAATTAAAAATAAGTTAAGATTTTTGTTAATTATTTATTTACATCAACCAAAATTTTAGCCACAAAAGATTAGAAAACAACAAAAGAGCGGAGCCTATACCATAAACTCCATTTTCGTTTACTTGATTCTTACTATATATAAGTTTGATAATATTTTTTATTTTTTAAATTCTTATAAGATTTTTTTACAGTAAAGTTAGCTTTAAAACTTTTAGATTTGGGGCTTTAGATAAAGAAGTCAATAAGCCTATAATGCCATCATTACCAATTGGAATATTCCTTTAAATTATGAAAGATAGTTTGTTTTTATCATTTTTAATTAAAATAATTACATGTAAATAAATGCTCACAATTCAATATTAAAAAGTAAGATAAATAAATGTGAAAAAAAATTTATTTACATTATAGAGAGATAGAAAATCGACAAGTTAGAAGAATTAGATAAAGCTTAAGCAAAATTAGAAATACTATTTGGACCTATCAAACAATCACTTTCAATTATTTAAAAAATAAATTTAATTTAAACAAAAATAAATAACCATTTTCTCTAAATCAATTAGAAAATTCCATATTTATTTGTAAAAATAAATAATAAATAGTAAATAAACAAAGAATAAAAATGTTAAATCATTTTATTTAAATTATTATTTTTACAATACAGAAAATTTTAAACTATGCAGATTCGAACAGTTTGCCAAAGAAATACCTAAGTCTAAAATACCTTATTCACCAATTAAATCACCGCTAATAATTATGAAAATATATTTTAAGCTAAATAGAAAGGATTAAAGAAGAAATAACATAAAAAGTTGATATCTTCAAAAAAACTAAATAAACAATCAATAAAATATAAATAGAATCCTCTAATTAATGAATAAATAATCAGTTTTACCTTACTACCAAAGTCAATTTTGAGAGTTAAGAACATTATTAAATGCTAGACCCTACAACTTTTAAACCTTTATTGCTTATCTAATTTTGGCTTGTTAAAATAAATGAAAATTTTTTGAAAATAAATATTAGATTAAAATTTGTCAAAATGAATTTTATGATAAAAAAAAGATGAAAAAATTTTAGAGAAAAACAATCAAGATTTTTAATGAAGTATTTCAAATGAATCATTAAAAAATTATTATCAATAAAGTTGAAATAATAAATAATTAATTTTTTACTATAAGCTGAGTGTTAAATCGGAGAGTTTATTACTCTTTCCTAAAACTAAACTAAATCCAGATAGTCCTTGATCACATATTAAATTAGAACTTTATTTTGGAAAAAGAATTATTATTTTTAATTTAAATATTAAAAATCTAATAACACAAATTAAATTTTAAAATATAAATGGAAAATAATTTTTTATATTAATTCAAGCAAAATTAAATAAATATCTTTGGATAGATTATATTTTAGTAGTTGGTGATTAATTAATATCCACTAAATATTTTCAAAAAGATTTTAACTTAAATAAGCTCAATTTATGATGATACTGCTAATTCTATTCTTGAAATATCTGAAAGATAATAATTTTACTTTAGTTAAAGTAATAAATTAGAGAGGTTGGAGCAGCTTGATAAAGAAGAAGTTAGAGATATCATTCCTTCACCAGTAATTTTGTTATTCCTAATATATTTTTTTTTAAATTCTTCATACTCATAATTTTGATAAAGCCTACAAAATTAAAATAATTATAAAATTAGATGCCATTTTTAATATTGAATTATCAGAGGGAAATTTTAGTGAGTAGATCTTTTTCTTTTAAGATTAAGAAATTAAAAAGTATCTGAATGTAGAGAAATTTAATTTATTCCATTTATGATTTTGTTTAAATAAAGTAGTTAAAATGGATGGATGTATTCACATTTTTAGACATATTTAAATTATGTAGTCTTTTTAAATATTAACATAAGATCAAGGAGAATAAATAAATTTAAATAGCATTCTTACCAAATATTGAGACCAAAATTTTAAAGGTTTGGAATTTTTTATAAAGCTTAGCCTAAACACTTAACTCCCTAATCACCTATTTCATTATGACTTAAAAATCTTGAGATCATTAAATATAAGTTTTTTATGAAAGAAATAATGATAAACAGCAAAAATATCAATCAATATTTACTTTAAAATAAGCTTCATATTATTGAGCTATGTCAATTTTTCAAAAGCTGAAGATAGATCTGATAAACCCTAGCATCCAATATGATTAAAGCTTTTAAAATTAAGATTATTATGAAAAAATATCAAAGTTTCAGCATAAAATATAAACTAAACTGTATGTAAATCCTGTGTTAATCATAAATTAGTTTTTGTTATTTTTATCTGAAAGTCTTTAATTATTAATTTGAAAAATTTAATATTTTGAAAGTATTGTTGTTGAGAATATCAAGGATTTATAGTTAAATTATTGTTAAGTAAACTATCAAAGTTATTATAAATTTTTTATTTGATTTACCCTAACCCAAGATCTAAAGATTTAAGTTATTACCAATTTGCTAAAGCAGAACATAGAATTTTCGGTATACTTATTTAAAATTCATTTCCACTATGAAGGTTAAAATTACTATTATTCCTTTATTAAAAGATGTAAGAATCTTAGTTGAAAATTTGGCTTTGTTTGATATGAGAAATATTTGGAATATAATAAAATTATTTTTTTACTTTAGTCTAAATATCAATTTAGTGAGATTGGAGTAATTTTGTAAAGCCTAAATCAATATATTAGCACTCTAAGAGTTTATTCTATTATGACTTTTAATGCATAAAATTTATTTAAGATACAATTTTACACGCAACAAATGTTTTTTCTCAAAAATCAAGGAAAAATATGTAAATTTAGAAAAAGCAGATTTTTGTTAACATAATTATTAATTTTACTCTAGTATAAGATTTAAATTTGCTACTTTATTTGCACACACTGCTTAAGAAATTATGAAATTTGTTGCATCACCAGATCCAATTGTATTTCCTCTAAATAATTTAACAAAACAAAATGTTAGACATAAAAATTTTAGGAAATATTAAAAAAATAATTTATTAATTAATTTTCAATTTTATTATAAATTATTTAAATAAATAGTTATTTTTACGACAAATCAAGTTTTAAATTTTCAAGACTCATGCATTCTGAAAAATAGGAGCATAAATTTAGTAGACTTTGTGTCCCAATTTTAATGTCCCTTTTTTATTTTTAAATTATTATTAATTGATTGAGACATTTTACTCTGCAAATTGAAAATATTTTACTGTAAGATTAATGAAAGTATTTAAAGTGCATCTAACTTTGATAAATAAGAGCCTAAATCTGATATTCCCTAGTCATTAATTTCTTTATTTTTACTAATAAAAAAATTTATAATTCTATCATTTACTCAAAATAATGGAAATATTAGAATAAAGTTATATTTTTATCTATTATTTTGAATTATTTATTCTATTTTTTGAGTTAATGATTAGCAAAAAAGCTAATTAAACAAGATATTAATAATATTACTTAAGGTTAATAGTTAAACTTTGAAGTTTTTTGCAATTTTATAAGCCTTAACCTAAATTCGATATCCCCTCATTACCAATCTTATTTTCACTAAAAATATTTTAATTTGAAAAATTATGAAAACAAAACCATGAAGTCTTTAATTTTTTACTTTAGTCTCAGATTTAAATTACATAAATTGGTACAATTGGCAAGAGCAGTACTTAAACTTGATAAACCTTAATTACCTATTGAATTAGTGCTTTTAATAAATAAGTTCTTAAATAAAATATATTAAAAGTGAAAAAATAAGCTAATTAAATAAGAACAAATGATTATTTGAAATCTACCTTAAATCAAGATAAAAATCCGTTATTTATACACATTTTTCTAAACCAGAACAAAACACAGATAAATGTTCATCAATTATCTAATTTTCACTTTTTATATGAAACATTTTTAAAAATACTTAGAAAAAATAAAGTATGATAATAATTTTTATTAAATTTCTAACTCAAAGTAATACATAATACCACTTTTAGATTATATTTTTCAATTAAATTTTAAAAATGAAAGAATATCTTTAAATATTAAGTTATCATGAAAGCAGCACTTGATAAATAAAATTTTATTTTTAAGAAAAAAAAAAATAATAAAAGTTAAAAGAAATAATGAATATTTATTATTTTCCTCAAAAAATCAAAGGAAGAACTAAAACGATAAAAACAATCAAATATTTATTACTTGTAATAATTAAGAATGAATTCAAAAATTAAGTATTTATACCTTATCCAGATCTTAAAGTTAGTCAAATTAATACATTTTTTCAATTCAGATGTTAAAGTTTACAAATTATTTTCATCAACTTCATTTACCCTTTGTATTAACTATTTTTCCATAAAATATTTTAGTAAAATAAAAAATAATGATACCTTAAATCAATTTCAATATTTGTTAGAGACTCCAAAGAGCTGTTTAGAATCTTTTTATAATAAAAAAATGTTTTAATCTTAACATTATTTAAGATAATAAATACCTCTTCAATTTTGCTAAAATATTTTTTCATTTTTAACATCTATCTTTTTTACTCTAAAAATATTAAGATTTATTTTTTAATGAAATTTATTTAATTATCAAAATATTCATCCTCTCTCTTTTGATGTTTAATTAAAAGAAAAAAACAAAATTTATAATTAAGAAATAAAATTAAAAAATTAGTTTAACATACCCTATTATATATCAAACATACTAAATTATAAATTAAAATGATAAAACCCATTATGAATTATTTTTGTAATTTCATTTACTCATAAGGTTATTTATACAAATCAAAAAAACAACAAAAGAGCAGAGCCATACCTGAAGCTCCGTCTTCATTAACTTGGTTTTTACAATATAAATTTGGTAAAATTTTTTATTTTTTAAACATTTTAAATAATTCAATTCTTGAATGAAGTACTATATATTTTTTTAATATTAGAAAAATTGTTTTTCGAGAAAGTTCGGTTTAAAATTTTTAGATTTTGAGCTTAGCTTAAAGCACCATAACTACCAATACAAGTTTCTTTTTTTTTACTCTAAAAATATTAAATGATTAATTTTGAGTGTTTAACTTACATAACACAAATATTCATTAATAAAATATGAAGTAATACAGACATGACATTTTTTAAAAAGATTAAAAGTAAATTTAAACAACACAAATTGGTTTTTTGAAATCTAAATTTTTAGATAAAATTTTGATGAAAACAAAATAAATGGTATGGATGGCTAAAATAAAATCAAGCGAAATTGAAATTTTAATTATTACTTTTCAATCAAATCAGCATACAAAATATAAAAGTAATACAGTTATAATTAGAAGCTAACAATCAAATTAGCAATAAATAAAAGATTATCATAAAAGCAATGAAATTAATAATAATAAAATTGAACCCATTGATAAAAATGAATTAGTCGAAACTGTAAATGGATCTGTTGCTTAACAATCAGATTTATCTGATTTTGCATATTTCAAAGATTAACCTTTACAAGCGAGACAGTCAGCATCATTCCAAGTATTTGCAGTCCTATTTTTTCCACATGAAGCGCTTGAAGCAACACAACCAGTTAATCCAGTGTTAGCAAAGATAGCCTTAACTTAACCGTTTGGATTTCCAGGGCAGGATTCACAAAAAAGATCAGAAGCTCCGATAAGACCAGAGGAAGTACCTGCTCCTGGACAATTTTTAATTGCACACTTTCCTTATTAAATACCATTTTGCCAAATCAAACCTTCGGGAAATGATGGAGGTGATGGGCATATGCCTTCTGTAGTACATATATTAGCAGAGCAAGTAACATCGCTACCAGCAGGGAGGGCTTAACAATCAGATTTATCTGATTTTGCATATTATAATGAAGGGCCATTGCATGCAAGACAATCAGTATTTGTCCAAGTATTAGGTGTTCTACCCGTGCCACAAGTAGCCTAAGAAGCAACACATCCTGTTTTCTCAGTATTAGCAAAAATAGCTAGGATTACCCCATTAGCAGTACCTGAACAAGATTAACAAAAGAGATCTGAAGCACCAGTTAAACCTGATGAAGTTCCAGTTGTTGGGCAACTCTTAACTGCACATTTTCCAATCTAAGATCCATTTTGCCAACTCAAACCTAATGGAATAGAAGGGATCTGAGGGCAAGTTCCAGGGGTGGTACATGTATCAGCAGAACAAGATACATCATTACCTGGAGGAGCAGTAGCTTAACAACCAGATTTATCTGATTTTGCATACTTCAAAGATTCATCATAGCAAGCAAGGCAGTCATTATCTGTACAGGTATTAGCTTCTCTACCTTTTCCACAAGTGGTAGTAGAAGCAACATAGCCAGTTTAAGCAACATTAGCATAGATAGCTTCAACAATTCCAAAATCAATACCAGGACAAGATTTACAAAAAAGATCAGTAGCCCCATTAAGTCCTAATGAAGTACCAACTTATGGACAATTATTAATTGCACATTTACCATCAGAAATTCCTTTTTGCCATTACAAACCTACAGGAAAAGAAGGAGGTTCTGGACAAGTTCCCACTGTAGTACAAGAAGCAGCAGAGCAAGTAACATCAATACCTGGATTAATTGGAACAGTCTCTTAACAGCCTGATTAATCCAGCTTTGCATATTTATAAGCAGTGCCATAACAGGCAAGACAATCAAGATTTGACCAAGTATTTAGAATCCTATCACTTCCACAAGTAGCACTTGAAGCAACACAACCATTTTTTTGGATGCTTGCATAAATAGCTGAAGCCTTACCATTAATAACACCAGGACAAGATTTACAGAAAAGATCTGTTGCTCCTGTTATTCCTTCTAAAGTATCAGCAGGACAATTGTTAATTGCACATTTTTAACTTTCTTAACCGTTCTTCCAGCTTAAGCCCTAAGGATAAGAAGGAGGAGCCGTACCTAGTGTTGTACATGTAGCTGCAGAACAAGTCACATCAACACCTTAACCAGTAAATATTTGACCGACTAATATTAAAGCGACAGTTAATTTTAGAATTTTCATTGAAATAAATTCTATTGATTTTTAATTACTACTTTTAATTAATAATTACTTTCCAAAATAGATGCAAGATATGACTATTTATAGGCTTAATTAACAAATGAAATCATTTACTTTTTTAAATTGTTAATAAATTCTTTGATTATTTTAAATAGAATAAAATTAATATCTTTTATTAATTAAAATAGCTTATTTTAACCTATTTTAAAATGATAATAGAATAAATTTAAATTTTTGCTCATTTTTTATCTTTTACATATTACTATTTCTTAAGATAATATGACAGTAAAATACAATTATCTTCTCTATAAAAGTCAGCTTTTTAAAAAATTTGTAGTCCTTATATCTTAATAATTGGAATAGATTGTATGATCTCCATCAGTATTAATTCATATTTACACCTAAATCTTTTCAAATTAATTTATTAAATTTATCTGTTTTGATTATTTTAAAAGTATATTTTTCATAGTCCTTTTTCAACTTAATCTAACTTTATACATCAATTTCACTTCCAAAATTATTTAAGATTATTCTTAAAATTAATAAAAGAATAAATGATATCATTTAAATTCTCTGTTGATCAAAATTCACTTCATTTTTCTCATAAAAATCTCTATTTTATTTTCTCAGATAAATATGGAGATCAAAACATAAAGCAATAAGAATAAATACTAAAAACTTTTAATATTTAAATAATATTGTAGATATGTATTTCATCTATTTTTGTTTGATAATCAATTATTATTATTGGCTTAGCATTTATCAAAATTAAAACAATTAAGTATACTCTCCATTTAAATTTGCACTTTAACACAAATTTTATTAAAAAGAATTTCACTAATTATTTAATTTTACAAATGATTTAGCAGACTTCTTATTTCTTCGAGAAATACCTCAAATTAATTTGTTTGAAATAAGGCTTTATCTTATATTTTTTTAGGGACTATTAATCAAATTCAATTGATTTTTTGAATAGTTTCTAATCAAAGTTTAAAATAATTACAATTGAACATTGCCATAATTTAAAATTTCTTTGAAATATTTTATCTTTTTTTGAGAATTTTCAATATATTTTTATAAATTTCTAAAATAATTTTAAAAAAAGTTCATTAAACATTTCATTTTTAAACAATATTTATTTATTTAAAGAAGATTATACATCTAATCTTAAGTTTGTTTTGTATTTGAATCTTTTTTCTGATTTCTATTGGAATATCTCAGATTAATTTGATTTAATTAAGGCTTTTTCTTTGTTTTTTTGATAAAGCTAAATGAATTCACTAGATTATTTCAATAGACTCTAATTCTATTTTAAAACAAAAAAAACTATTTTATTTTTAATACATTTTAAATAAACATTTAACTTTTTTACAATTAATTTTTCTTTTAATTTTATTGGTTATCATCAAAAAATAGAGCGTGACCACATCATTCATCTAGAAATTAGCTCAAGAGAAAAAATATGGAAATTTATTTAAATGGTAGAAAAGTTAATCTTAACCTTAAAATTTTTAATTTCTGAAAAGAAAAGCATAAGCAAGAAAAGAATGGATTAGATAATAAAGACAAAGTAGAAAGATTTTGGTATTTCTAATTAAAAATTTGTTCGATTTTGATTAATTACAAAAACCCTTGTTATGAATTAATTTATAATTTACTCTATAAAACCAGTATATCTTTTTATCAGATTTTACACTTGATATTTAATTTATTTTTTTAAGGATCCTCTCTCAATATCCTCTTTTGATTATTTGTTATTTTCCTCTAAGATTAATTTATTGATTGATTGTTTTTGAATCAAATATCTAAAAAGTCTATTTTTGATGAAATACTAAAATTAATTAATTTAAATTTTGCTTAAAAATATTTATTTTAATGAATGCTTTATAGTAAACTAAAAAATAAAGCTTAAAATATTGATAAAAATTATTTCAGTTGAAATTAAAAAAAAATATTTAAATAATAATTAGGTATTATCTATTTATTAATTTAAAATTGAGAACTAACTAAATTTTTGAAAATAGTTATTGATTCTTTATTATCAAACCTTTAAAGATATTTTTATTAATTTTTTTAATGAATTTAACTGTTGAAATCAATTAAGATATTTTAAGAGCAATCTTAAAGCAACTATTTATTTACTTTGATTTTATTAACAATTGATTACTAAAATAAAATTTCAATTTCTTATTCAATTTATTAACAATTTCTTGAACAAAATGTCACTAACAAAAAATAAATTAAACCTACATTTTTTAATCAACCTTTTAGGATTGATTTACAATAAATAATTTTTATTTATTTTTTTAATAAGGTGACCAACCATAATATTTTAAAATATAAATTAAGTCTAAAAAATGTCAAAGAGGAATTTCAAAGTGCTTTTTAAAGTCGGTTTATGCATTTTAATAAAATTGGATGATGGGTAAAAATCAAAAAATTTATTGTTTTTACTTACATTCATACTATTTTAAATTAAAAAATATTATAAATGTATCAATCTTTTAACGAATTTTTAAAGACTAATTAGTTTAATAATTTTTAAATAAAAATTTCATACTAAATTTTAAATAGTAAAAAAAATATTAATTAATTCATCATTTGAAAAGTTTTGTTTGTAAAAATTTAAACTAATTTACTTCAAAGAAATATTACTTATATCGCTGTTAAATTAACAAATGCTAAGTTAGCCTTACTATATAGATATTAATCTAAGAAGAATTAATTCAAAAGAATTAACTCATAAATACAATTTAGAGGATCATGAAAACAAAGAATTTTTAAACAAAACTTTCTAACACTATTATTATCAAAATAAGATCTTTTATTAAAGAGGTATATATTTTATAAATTATATAATTAACTTAAAATTTATTTATTAATTTAAATAGAATTTATTTACTTCTTATAAAATTTACCTCTTTTTTAGGACTTGCAAAACAAATAAAAGAAAAATTATGTTCTAAAATCAAAGATAAT
This sequence comes from Tetrahymena elliotti 4EA, assembly GCA_000231825.2. Taxonomy (NCBI): domain Eukaryota; phylum Ciliophora; class Oligohymenophorea; order Hymenostomatida; family Tetrahymenidae; genus Tetrahymena; species Tetrahymena elliotti. The sequence continues at coordinate 425,351 of JH720342.1, read as the reverse complement.
GATATTGAATAATTATATAAGGCTGATGATATAGTTCAAATAGTTTAATCATTTTATAGTACTAGGAAGAAAAAAATTTTAACAAACATTATACTTATAAGTCAATTTGGAACAAATTGTTTAGCAAGGGGTGTTATAGCAAATGTTGATTTTACGATTTAATATTCTCCTTCTGGATTACATAAATGGGTGGTATTTCTATATACTACCCTTTAATCAACTCAAACTAATTTGAATGCTACTTTTTTGTTAATACTAAAGAATAAATTACTTATGAGATTCTTTTTTCAGGAATAAAAGGAAAATTTCTAGAAATGACAATCTAAGAATTAAAATTCTAAAAAACAATTATTGATATGGATGGGTCTTTAAAATGCTTGGTAAATAGTTTTTGAAGGAGAAATCTAGTCTTGCTATTTCATGTTGTTAAGAATTTATGGTGTCATGCTTCAGTTATTGGAATCAAAAGGTAAGACTTAATTATCTCTTAAAATTATTAATATTTTTTGTAAGAAATATGATATTAGGTAACAAAGTTGTGGATAGAGCTATTTTAAGATCATACTTTTATAAGACTAAGATTAATAAAATAAATTATTAACTGTTCTGAAGGATATTATAATTGATAGCTGCTAGTTTAATTTAGATTAAAGTGAAATTCATCTTTATATAAAATATTTTAACAAAATTAATAAGATTTATCTCATAAAAAAATCAATATTTAGTAAAAATATCAATTATCAGAAATTTATTGAAGATTCAAATAATACCCTAAATTAAAGAACTAATAATTCAATAGAATAAAAATGGCATAAACTTTGGTCTGTGATAAAACACAAAAAAATCAAAAAAATTGTAGGAGATGATAAAATGAGCACAAAAAGTTCTTAAATGAAGCTAAAAGAAAAATAGTCATAATGATAAACATACATCCAGATCCTATTTAATTTCACAAGTTGAAAGTAACTATGAAGATTCTAAAGAAGAACCAAATTTAACAAAATAGTAATAGCAAGAGTATAAAAATAATAAATGAATATATTAAAATTAAAATATTATGGAGATTTTATTTCTTCAATTAGTTGATTAATAAAATATATTTAATTTATCTTATATATATGTAATATATATTTAATATTTAATTTAATATCTTTAATTAATGAAATAAAAATTTAATATCTTTTTAATATATTTAATATATTATAAAATATATTATTTTGACACTAACTAATATATTATGACCAAAATATCTTGATTTTTAATTCTGATTTTTTGTTTTATTTCTTCCGATTTATGTGACTACTTCAATTATCTATTTATTTATTTATTTGTTTATTTATTTATTTATCTATCTATATTTTTTTAAAGCAACTTTTCTTCTCTTTCAAGACAGGCAGACAGACTGAAAAGCTAAATTTAAAAATTTTTTTAGACAAAAATAACGAATCTTTATTTGAACTGATAGACAAATTCAAGTTATTTATTTTTTTCTTAATCTTTTCATTTATAGTTGTTTTCAAAACTCATAAAAAAGCCGTTTTCTACTTGAGTAAAGAATAAATCCTTGAATTATTGTCATCTTTATGCTCTGCGTAATTTCCTAAAATTCTGTATGTCTTTAATAATTTTTAATTCTGGTTAAGTATTTTATTTGACTAGATTTCTAATTTATGCATAAGTTTTTGGGTCTTTTTTAATTATTTAATCAAAATGTTTTCGATTGCTTCAATTTGTAGCTTAAGGTAATTGTTTGGGTCATTATCTACTCTGGTTCTTTATTTGGAATCTATTTTAAATTGTATCATAGCATTTTTATTGAGTATTGCAAAAGAGATAGACTGCTTGTTAAAAATATCCTTGCTCTTTTGTTTCAGATTATTTGCATTTCACGTATTTTTGTTCAACTTTTATTTATTTCCATTTGGGAACTTAAATAAAATTTTATCCTTTAGCTTTTACTGATTTTCTTATTGAGCAATTTCTTTAAATAATTTTATTGATTTTTTTCAATTAAATAAATTGAATTGAATATAAAATTAAAAAATTAGTTGAATTAATAAGTTTAGAATTTTATTGAATTGAGTCTGACATACCTACCCTATTATTTATCAATCATACTAAATTATAAATTAAAATGATAAAACCCATTATGAATTATTTTTGTAATTTAATTTACTCATATGATTACTAATACAAATAAAAAAAATACATTCAGAAATAAATGACTATTTCTTCAATATGACTTTATTTAATATTTCTATTTTATTTAGTCATCATCAGCTCAAAAAGCAATTGCATTTAATCAACCGTTCTAACTTAAGTGCTTTTTGCTGAATTTTTTGAAAGCTCAATTCACTTATATCACGCCAACTAATTTTAGAATTCAAACTTTAAATTTATTTAAAAATTCAATAAGTTTTACCTAAAAGAAAATTTTAGTTATTAAAGATGAGAAAACAACAAAAGAGCAGAGCCTATACCTTAAGCTCCATCTTCGTTAACTCTGTTTTTACTATATAAATTTGGTAATAATTTTTATTTTCTAAAACATTTTATTCAATTAAATTATTTAAAAAGAAGTATTATTACTTTTTTTAATATTGAAAAATTGTTTTACTTGAAAATTAGCTTTAAAACTTTTAGACTTAGAGCTTTAGATAAAGAAGTCAATAAACTTATAGTGCCATCATTACCAATATGAGTATTCCTTTAAATTATGAAATTAATTTAATTAATCAAATAGTTTGTTTTTATCATTTTTAATTAAAATAATTACAAGTAAATTAATAATTAAATAATCGAATGGCTGATATAATCTTAAAAAGCAAGCTAAATAAGTGTGAAAAAAATTATTTACTTTATCTTTAAATCCAAAATTGTCAAATTAGAAGACTTAGATAAAGCTTGAGCAAAGCCAGAAATACCATTTGGACCTATCTAACAATCTCTTTAGATCATTTAAAAAAAATTAAATGAAACTAAAATAAATAACAACTTTCTCTCATTTCAATTAGATAAATGAGAGTTTTATTTGCAAATTATAGTAAATAAACAAATATTAAGAATATTTTTTTAATTTATTTGAATTAAATTTAAATATTATTTTTACGATAAAATTAACTTTAGAGTATGCAGATTAGGGCAATTTGCCAAAGAAATACCAAAGTCTAAAACACCTTATTCACAAATTAATTTACAGCTTTAAATAATAAATTAAAAAATATTTTAAATTAAATAAAAAGGAATAATGAAACAAAAAATGGAGACCATCAAAAAAACTAAATAAAATATTGATAAAAAATAAATAAAATTATCAATTTTACCGTAGTGACAAAGTCAATTTTGAGAGTTAAGAACATTATTAAATACTCAACCCTAAAATTTTCAAACCTTCATTGCTTATCTTGTTATGGCTTGTTGAAATAAATCAAAGTTAAAATAAATAAAATAAGAATGAAAAAAAAAAGAAAAAAAATTGCAAAAATTCAGAGAAAAAAGTGATAAGATTTAAAGTTACTTAGAATGAATATCCTTAAAATAAAAATAATTTTTTACTTAAAGCTGAATGTTAAATCTTAGAGTTTATTTATTTTCCCTAAAACTAAACTCAATCCAGATAGAGATTGATCACTTATTTAATTTTTACTTTTTTTAGAAAAAAAAATTAGTATTTTTAATTTAAATAAATTTCTTATGTTTAATTCTATTTTTGTTTATTCGGAAATTGAAAAATTAATTTTTATTTTTAATTCAAACAAAACTAAATATCTTGAAATAATTTTACTTTAGGTGCAATGATAAATTAGAGAGGTTGGAGCAACTTGATAAAGAAGAAGTTAGAGATATCAATCCTTCACCAGTAATTTAGTTTTTCCTAATTATTTTTTTTGAAAATTTCTTCACATTCTTAATTTTTATAAATAATATTCCAAATAATTAAAAAGTTAGACTGAGAGCAAAAAAGCAGAACTTATTTTTTTAGGATTAAGAAATTAAAAGTCCTCTGAAGATAGAGAAATTTAATTTTATTTAATCAGTAATTTTTGTTTAAATCAAGTGATAAAATGAAAGTATAAAGTTTTTAAACATATTTAAATAATTTATTCTTTTTGAATTTAAATAAAAAAGCAAGGATAATAAATAAATTTAAATAGCATTCTTACTGAATAAAGAGAGTCAAATTTTAAAGATTTGGAATTTATTATAAAGCTTATCCTAAACACTTAGTTCCATAATCACCTATTTTATTATCACTTAAAAAATCTTGAGATCATTCAACATATTAGAGTTTAAATGAATATTTTTGTTTTTTTTAAAGAAATAATAATAAGCAAAAAAATTACAAACTAATATTTACCTTAAAATAAGCTCTATATTATTGAGAACCTTTAACTTTTCAAAAACAGAAGATAGATGTAATAAACCCTAGCATGCAATATTATTTTTGCTTTTAAAATTAAGATTATTATGATATAATTTAAAAATTTTCAGCATAAAATATGAACTGTAAATCCTCTATTGATCATAAATGAGTTTTTATTATTTTTATCTGAAAGTAGTTAATTATTATTTTTGAAACTTTAACTCAAATTTAAAAGTTGTTGTAATGATCAATAAGAATTTACAGTTAAATTATTTTTAAGCAAATTATCAAATTATTATAAAATTTTTATTTGATTTCCCTGAACTGTCCAAAGATGATTTGAGTTATTAGCATTTTACTAAAGCAGAACATAACATTTTTAATCCACTTACTCAAATCAAGTTCCACATAGAAAGTTAAAATTAATATTATTTATTTGTTAAAAGAAGGTAAAATCCTAATGGATTAATTGATAATTTGGATTTGGTTTTTTCATTTACCTAAGTTTGAGTTTCAATTTTGTGAGATTGGAGTAATTTTCTAAAGCTTAAAACAATATATTTGAAGCCTAAGAGTTTATCTTATTATTACTTTTAATTTTTAAAATTAATTTAAGGAAAAATTTTAACACAGTAATGTCTCAAAAATCAAGAAAAAATAAATTTTTATTTAAATAATTATAAATTTAACTCAAATGATATATCTAAATTTGATAATTTGTTTGTGTGCACGGTTAAAGCAATTATGGAAGTTATTTTATCTCCAGATCCAATTTAATTTCTTCTAAATGATTTAATAAATGATAAAAGATTAGATATACAAGATTAAGGAAATTTAATATAATTTTTAATTAAATTTCCAGTTTTTTTTATTATTAATTATTAAAATGGATAATCATTCTTACGATAGATCAAGTTTCAAATTCTCAAGATTTATGGATTCTGATAAATAGGAACATAAATTTAATAGTCCAAATGTTGTGATTTTCATGTTTCTTTTAATTATTTGTAACATATAATTTTATTATGCAAATAGAAAGTATTTACAGTAAGATTAATGAAAGTGTTTTAAGGGCATTTAACTTTGATAAATAAGAACCTAAATCTGATATTTCCTTGTCATTAATTTTTTCATTTAAACTAATAAAATTTTAATTTTTTATCAATGCTTTTGAATTATTCTATTCTTTGAGTTAATGAATAACAAAAGCTATTTAAATAAGAATATTATTACTAAAGATAAAGAGTTAAATTTTAAATTTTTTTGCAGCTTTATAAGCCTTAGCACAAATTTGATATCCCCTTATTACCAATGAGATTGTCACTAAAAATATTTGAATTTAGATTAATAAAACAAAACCATGAAATCTTTTATTATTTTTACCATAACCACAGAGTTAAATTACATAAATTTGTGCAACTGGATAGAGCAGTACTTAAACTTGATAAACTAAACAATGAATTGGAGCTTTTAATAAATATAATTATTTAATTTATGAATGATCCATTAAAAATGCAAAAATAATTTTAATAAATTATAACATTAAATTATTTGAAATCTACCTTAAATTAAAATTCAAATCGGTCAGTTATGCACAATTTGCTAAACCTGAACAAAGCCCAGATACATCTTAATCATTAATTGAATTTTAGCTATTAATACGAAAAATGTTTAAATAGTTCATAAAAAGTGAAATATTTTAAGAATTTTTATTAAATTTCTAATGTTACAATTTAATTTATTTTTAATTTTCAAACTAGGGAGAAGGGGAGAGAAACAAAAATATATTTATTTCGATATTTTTTGATAAAAAGGAAATAAATTTAAAAAAATAGCAGAATTATTACATTTTTAATAAACTTCTAACCCTATGATATGTCATTCAATTTTTTTAAAACACTTCTTAGAATAAAAACGAATGTTAATAAACATAAAAAGAATTTAACATCTTTCTTAATTACCTCAAATCCAAATCTAATTTTTATAAACTTGTAGATGTCTCTAAAATCTAGCCATAGATAGATAAAGTTTCTTTTGAAAGTTTGCTTTCTCTTTAATTTTAAAATTAATTTAAAACATTATTTTTAGGAAATGATAAGAAATTTGGAAAAAAATAGATCTTATGTATTAACAAAAATTAAAAATATTACGAATTTTATATAAATAATTCCTACAGATTAACACATTAAGCTAATGAACAAGCTAAATTTTAAGCAGCCTTTTTACTAATAGGAACACCACTTTTTAATATAAATTTAAATTATCAAATTATCAAAAATGAAATAATATTTTTAAATATTAATTTGAGAAAGAAAATGGAATTTCAAAGAAATAATGGATATTTATTAATTCCCTAAAATGAATCAAGAAATAGTTTAAGATATACAAATTGAATAAAAAACAGCTCAAGTATTTATTAATCTCTTTTACACGTTTTAATTAATAATTAAATTAAGTATCTTACCCTATCAAGATATCTAAGCTTGTTAAATTAGTACAATTTCTCAATTCAGAAGCTGTAGTTTAAAGAACATTTTCATCAACTTCATCTTCACTTTTATTTCAAAATATTTTCATAAAATTTTTTAGATATTAGCAAATCATTCAATAAAAATAATTCATTTTCAAGTATCTAAAGTGGTATTAATTTATTTTTCATTATTTTTTTTATTTATAAATTCTACCTAAAGTAGATTTCTATATCGGTGATAGATTCTAAAGAGCAGTTTCGAAACTTTTTATAAGAAAAAAAATGCTGTAATGTTAATATTATTTAAGATAATAAATACCTATTCAATTTTGCTAAAACTTTTTTTCATTTTTCAAACTTTTCTTTTTTTTTTAACTCTAAAAATATTAAAGATTAATTATGTATATGAAATTTATTTAATTATCAAAATATTTTGACTATCTTTCAGTGTTTAATTAAAATAACACAAATAAAAGTTATTAAGAAAATATTAACTATTACACCCTAAAAGACACAACATTTTTTTAAATGATTAATTGATAAAGTTTTGATGAAAACTAAAAGGGAAGGCAAAAATAAAATAAATACTATTAAAATAATATTAAAAATTGAAGGTTTTATTATTACTTTTCAATCAAATCAGCATACAAAATAATACAAGTAATATACTGTTATAATTAGAAGCTAACAATCAAATAAGCAATAAATAAATAAATAATTATAATAAATGTATAATAAATTGAACCCATTTCTAAAAATGAATTAGTAGAAAATAATAATGGATCAGATGCTTGATCACTTCAGCACCTTAACCAGTAAATATTTGGCCTACTTAAATGAAAACTTCAGTTAATTTTAGAATTTTCTTTAAAATAAATTGTATTGATTTTCAATTATTATTTTTACTGGATAACTACTTTCAAAAAATTATAAAAAAGCATGACTATTTAGAGGCTTAATTAATTTGGTTTTTTTAAATAAAATAAAAATCAATGTCTTTTATTATTTAAAATATCTTATTTTAACCTATTTTAAAAATTAAAATGTTAATAAAATAAACTTAAACCTTTGCTCATTTTTTATATTTTATTATTTCTTAAGATAATATGGCAGTAAAATACAATTATTTTCCCTCTAAAAGCCAGCTTTTTAAAAATTTTTTAATCCTTATATCTTAGATCTTAGTAATTTGAATATTCGATTTTATGATAGATCATTATTAATTAATATTTACTCCTAAAACTTTTCAAATTAATATAAAAAGTTTATCAGTTTTAGATTATTTTCAAGTATATTTTCTTAATTCTTTTTCAACTTAATTTAACTCTAAACACTAATTTCGCTTCCAAAATTATTTAAGATTATTTTTAAAATCAATAAAAGAAGAAACAATATTATTTAATTTCTCCGTCTATCAAAACTCAGTTAGTTTTTCTGATAATTGTCTCCATTATTTTTTCAAATAAATGATGGAGATCAAAACATAAAGCTAAAATAAAATAATAAAAACTCTTAATTTTTTAAAAATATTGGAAATAAATATTTCATATATTTTTGTTTGACAGTAAATTTTTTACAGCGTTTTTATTAGAAAGATAATTTCACTAAGCTTTATTTGAAAGAATATTATTTAATTTTCCAAATGAATTAATGGGCTTCTTATTTCTTCTAGAAATACTTCAAATTAATATGTTTAAAACAAGGCTTTATCTTAGATTTTTTTAGACACAATCAATAAATAATTTCTAATCAAAGGAGAAAATATTAACAATAGAAAATGATTTCTATTTAAATTCTCTTTTTTGAAATATTTTATCTTTTTTTGAGAATTATTGATTATTGTTGAATAAATTTTTATGAATTTCTATAATAATTTAACAAACAAAACAGTCCATTAAAAATTACATTTTTAAACAAAATTTATTTAAAGAAGATTACTTAAATTTGTTTTGTATTTGAATTAATCTATTTAATCAAACTTTTTTCTGATTTCTTTTGGAATATTTCAGATTAATTTTTTTGCTTTTTCTTTGTTAATATGATAAAACTAAATGAATTTGCTTAATTATTGAAATAGACTCTAATGCTATAAAAAAAAGAAAAAAGGTTGTATTTTGATACATCTCGAATTAACAATTATCATTTTTACAATTAATTATTCTTTTAATTTTATTGGCTATCTAAAAAAATAGATCATAGTTAGTTTTGTTTAAATCGTAGAAGAGTTATCCTTAACCTTAAAATTAAAAATTTTTAATTTCCCAAAAGAAAAACACAAACAAGGAAATTATGGATTAGATAATAAAGAAAAAGTATAAAGAAAAATTTGTTTTGTTTTAATTAATGACAAAAATAATTTATAATCAGTGATGTAACTTTTTTTTTATTGTTTTAAAAATGATGGTTTTTGAATAAACGATATTTAAAAAAATAAATATTCTGAAATTTAAGGAGTATATTTAGAATTAAATTTTTGAGCCCCACATAACACCCACTAGAATTTAATTCCTGAATTTGCTATTTTGAAATTTATATTTTCGTCCAATTTCTGTTTTACAATTATTATAATTATTTTAAAATTTATTTGTGAACGAGTAATAAAAAATATTTTAAAAATTAAATTTTTTACAGATAATTTAAAAGAATTCATGTTTAATTTGCAAATAATACTTTTTAATCAAATCAGCATACTTGAATATAAATTTTAAACAAAAATATATTTAGCCAACAATCAAATAAGTATCATTTATTTATCCAATATACTGACTTACAAAATCAGATAAGTAATTAAATGAAAATTAAAATCATACCCACAAACACAAAGGTTAATGAATTTGAAAAACTAGAAGAAGCAGTTGCCTAACAACCAGACTTATCTGATTTAGCATATTGTAAAGTTGTTCCATTACATGCAAGACAGTCTGCGTTTGTCCAAGTGTTTGCAGTTCTACTACTTCCACAGGTAGCAACAGCAGAAACACAACCAGTTAGTCCAGTATTAGCAAAGACAGCCAAAGTTGAGCCATTAGCGGTGCCAGGACAAGATAGACAGAAAAGATCAGAAGCACCAGTAAGTCCAGAAGCAGTTGAAGAAGGACAACTAGAAATTGCACATTTACCTGAAGAAACACCATTTGCCCAACTCAAACCTGAAGGAACAGTAGGGACAGCTGTACATGTTCCAGCAGTGGTGCAAGTATTGGCAGAGCAGCTAACATCAGTTCCAGCAGGAGTTGCTTAACATGCTGATTTGTCTAATTTAGCATATTGTAAAGATGTTCCATTACATGCAAGACAGTCTGCATTAGTCCAAGTATTTGCAGATC
>JH720342.1:367716-414208 GCA_000231825.2 Tetrahymena elliotti 4EA | reverse complement strand
ATTTGCCCAACTCAAACCTGAAGGAGCAGTAGGGGCAGTTGGACATGTTCCAGAAGTGGTGCAAGTATTGGCAGAGCAGGTTACATCAGCTCCAGCAGCTAATGTTTAACTTACTAAAAGTAAAGCTAGAGTTAATTTTAAAATTTTCATTTAAATGAATAAATTTTGATTTGTTTTTTTTAATTAAGATTTATAAATTAGACGGGTTTAAGGTACTACTATTTAAATTAATATTTGAATAAAAAATAATTAAAATGAAAAAAGTCTTTAAAAAAATAAAACACCCTGAATAGTTAGGTTTCTAAAGATAACTAAAAAATTTATTTTAATCAAAAAAAGGGTGGTTTGTTTAGAAAATTTTACAAAAATTGTTTTTTCTATGAGTATGTTTGAAAAAATTTATTTTATGGTAAATATGTGAGCCACTAAGTAATATCAAAATTCTTTTCTTTGGAATGATATTTAAAGAGAGCTAAATTCCCAAATAGCATTATTGTTAGTACAAACGTGTTTGTCTTGTTGACCCAATATTATTTGACCTGAAATTTTAAATAGAAAAATACAAAATTCAAAAGATAGGAAAATTAACTATTTTTTTAAACTTTAATATGTAGACTATTCAAATAAATAAAAATAGATATATAAATATATGATGATAAATATGCCATAAATTGATACTTTTAACTAAATTTCTATGTTTGAAAAAATCTTTTTTTTTCATGGTAAAGACAATTATCTTGATTGAATCAATGAAGTATTTAACCATTTTTTATTTTGTTTCAAAAATAGAGATCTGTTTTCATTTCTTATTAAATTTTGAAATGCTTCAAGTATATAAAATGAAAAATATGATTTTTCTATTTTAAAAACAAATATCTATTGATAAGAAAAATAAAAAACATCAAAAAATAAATTTTAGATTGAGAATATAAATAAAATAACATTTTTCAGAGATCATTAATTTCTGATATTTTAGAATGATAACGTACTAAAAGATATCAATAAAATTAGTTAATTATGAATCAATATTTTTATTTTAATATAATTTCATATTTAGATCAACCAATATCTTTCCTTGAATGAATAAGTCTATAAAAATAAATGGATGTATGAATATATATAAATGAAAATCTGTATTTATTATCTAAATTTCTTGCTTTTTATTTAAACCAGTTAGCTTCAGAAGTTTTGTTTTCATAGAGCAAATCACCTTAAAAATAATATCCTATTTATTTTATTGTACAAACCTTATTCGAATTTATTTCATATTTTATATTAGAAAGTAAATGTCTATAAATTAGAGTTAGATTTTCTTGAAAGTAAATTAAATTTGAGAAAAAATAATAGATAATTTGAGTGGTTGATTAATTCAATTAATTAATTAAGAAAATGACATATTTAAAAATATAGACTTTAAATTAAATTAATTGAAAATATATTATTTACTAACTTAATTACATTTTTAAATATTATGGTCAATGCTCTTATTTTAATGGATAAATCAAAAAAAGACATGAATGATAAATATTTTTAATGCGTTATTTTACTTTTTAATTTCCTATTAGTTCTATCTAATTTCAACATTTTTCTTTAATGGAAAAATTATGGGTCCCTTATTTTTTAATTGAATTTCAAAGATGTAAAATTGGAGTTTTGTTCATACTTAAAAAGAAAACTTCAATTTAATAAAAGTACATAATTATATGATAATACTCATATTTATAAGAAAATTTGGTTGAATAAAATTTACACCCAAGACAAAATATTTCTAGAAAGGAAGAATGTTTAAATAAAAATTTTTTTTTGGGTAGCTCTAGTAAAATATCAACACATTTATGAAATTAGTTTTTTCTAAGATAAAATTCATTTGAAGAAGGAGGGAGAGTGGTTTACAGTAAACACCATAAATTTTTGTCTGGAACATAAATTAGTTGAAGAATAGGAAAATAAATTTTTACTTAGTTAATTCATATCATTAATCTCTTACATTTTTTTGTAACTTAGATATCATAAGAAACATTTTTAATTTGCTATTAATACTAGTCTGTTAAATAAAGGATTTAAGAGTCTTTTTATTTTTAAATTGAAACATTTTCATTGTAGAACTTCAAAAATAGGAATTTAATTAATAAAAAAGTTAATAGTCTACAAATTAATTATTAGCTTTCAAAAAAATACTGAAACATTAATCACAAGAATCGAGATAGCAAATCAACTATTTAAATGAACAAATTTACATTTATTAATAATATTGTTTTTACCATAAAATTGAACATTTTTCATAATTGAGACAATAATCAATCATCATTATACACTATTTTCTTTTATATTTAAATATTTTCCTAAATTTCTTTGTCATTAAAAATTAATCAAATAGAAAATAAATATATTCATACAATTTATTTGATTTTATTTGAGGAAAAATTTTTATTTTATTTAATATTATAAAGCCTGTCTTTGCTAAATAACTAAAAAAAGCATATAAAATTTAAAGTATCAATTAGTAATTTCATTTTGTTTTAGAATTAATTTTATTCTTGAGTTTTTTTATTAAATTTTAAAATCAATGTCAATAAAATTAAGGATTTGGAGATACATTATTTCTTTTCAAACATATTCTATCATATATTATTTAGTACGAGTAAAATAAATAGAAGAATGTTTTTATTTTGATATTTCTTTTAAATTTAATAATACAGGGTATTTAAAAATTAAATTGTTTTATTTCTACCCACTTCAAAAGATGTTACTTAAGATACAATAAATATTTTCATTTTACTCTTTCAAGTTTTTTTTTTGAATTAATCTAATTAATTTAGAGATTTTAATCTAATTTTTATCTGGTAAATTCCATTTATTGCCCACATACATAAATGTAATGGTGTAAAAAAATGTACTTAGATAAGCATCTTAAAATTAAATATATTAATATTAAACTGTAAAGTAATATGAGTGTACATTTTTATTGTATATTTAAAAATTTATCCGTTTGGTTAAAAATGAGATATCAAGTGGTTATTTTCTAATTTTTTTGGACTTATGATCATTATTAACAATTTATTCTTTTCAAAGAAATATAAGTAAATTAAACAAGGAGTCTGCTGTAAAAAGATGTTAAAAAAAAATTATTTATCTTTTAAACTACTTACTAACAACACAATAGAATATTTATCAAGAAATTGCTCTATTCAAAACTAAAATATTTTTTTTAATTGAAAGACATATCTAAAAAATAAGATAAACCAAAAAATGTTAATAAAAATTATTAAAAGAATGAAAAATATAAAGGCAAAACCTTTTTACTGATAATATTATTTAATATTAAATAAAACTTTTATTGTTTTCTAGGTTTAGCTAGCATTTCTTATTATCATTTTATTTTTTAAGTAAGGAAAAATAAAAATATTTTTTCTCTTTGAAATTATTATTGTCAGAAATGAATTGCTAAAGATAGCTTAGTTTATAATTTTAAGACATAGTTCACATTAATATCTTAATTATAGTTTTTTTATCCAAAAAAGAATAAATAATATCAATTACTACCTGAAAAATTTTCAAAAGTAAAATAAAATAATTTTTTGAGAATTAAGGTTTGAGTAGGTTTTTTATTTTTAATATGAAGCCATACTCATCATCAAGTGATGACTGAATATATTTGTTTACTAAAACAAAGAGAAAAATTCAAGCTTGACTACATATATTTTCTATAGAGATATAAAACAGGTAAATAATAGCATATGATTGAGAGAAAAATGTTAATTTATTTAAAGACTTTTGTTAATAATATTGATCCTGATGATTTCTTTTAAAAATCAAAATTAAATTAAATTCAAGAAGGAAAATTTTCCCCAGATTAGATAATTAATAAGTCAAAATCAATACTAAACCATAGACTTTTCATTGCTTTAGGTGCTTTAATAATAAAAAAACTAAAGAATATTACATTTTGATTATTTTCATAATTAGTATAAATAAAAATACATACATTTATTTTTACTTTCTTTTGAAATTTTTATTCATTATTTTTAGTGTATCTGAAAACTCTATTTTATTAATAAAAAAATAATTTTTTTAATAGTTCATGAAAGCATTTTAGTACAGAAAACATTATTCAATAAGTATTTTTGGGTTTCGTTTAATTTTTATAAAATTAGATAATATCTAATACTAATTTTAACATTAATTTATTGTTTCGCTTTGTTGTCAAAAATAAAATCTTTATTTAAAAAAAATAATTTTTTTTTATTTAATACGAATACAAGTTTAGTTAAAACCTAATATGAATGAAGTATTCATATTAAATAACTCAAAATTAAATAAAATCCTATAATACATTTTTTAGTAATATTAAAAAGAAAACTGAAGACTAACTATTTCCAATAAAGATTTTGCTATTTCTGAAAAATTAGATCATTAAAAAATCAAATACTCCTCTTTTTACTTTTATTCGTCATTTAATCTTGCTTTCAACATTTTTTGACATTTCTATTATTATAAGAGGCTAGTTATGAATGAATTTGATGGTCTACATAATTATTAGTTTACTAGTTGCTAAAACTTAGTCTTAAAATATATTTCAATACACATTTCATGATATAAATACTGTATTTAGCATAAAAATCCTTATACTTTCTTTTTCAAATAATAAGCAAAATAATAGCTAAGCAGAAAATTAAGAATGAAGAAATAAGATAAAAATTTAGTACTTCATAAGTTTTTATAGCGAAGATAGCCTTTATTTCTTTTTTAATACCATATTTTAATTAAATAAATACCAAATACACATTTTTAATCTTACTCAAACCAGTACCAGGCGAATATTAGAATAAGGAATATTATTCTTAAAATTCTAAGAATATATTTTATTTAGAATAAATAATCTAAAAATTTGAATTTTTAAATATTTTAATTTCAGAATATTTCGACTTGAAAAATATCTGTATAAAAATAGTCAAAGATATTTCATAAAATTTTGAGGAAAATTAATCAAATGATTTAAGAAAATAGAAACTGAGAAATTCCTTTCATTTGATGGAGTAGTATTTAATCATAATAAAGCAAGATAAAAGAATATGGAAATATTTTACCAAATCCTAAAAATATATTCTTAAGTATTACAGATTTCAGTCACAAGCTCTGAGAGTGAGAGAAATTTTTTGAAAATTTTTAACAAAAAAAATGTTGAGGGCTGTTTGGGATTTGGGATTTTGGGATTTTGGGCCAGAATACGTATTTCTACATATATACTATGCAAAGTGATGTGATAAAGCTCAGAAGGACACTGCAAAAGAAAAGAATATGATTCTTCCAACAGATTCGTGATTAAAGAGGAAGAATAAAAAAAATAGAAAAAAAGTTAGATAAAAAACTCAATAAACAACATTTTTATATTTTTAAGTTAATTTAATAAAATTAAACATCTTATTAGCATTTTTAATAATATCTTCATAATAAATACTCCTACAAATATTAGAAAATGTTATTTTATGTTTGGGAAATAAAATAAAATATTAATAATATATTGTTTTTATATTAAGGCGCTTATATTGAAATATTTCTTTCTTAAAAATCAAACAATAAATTTCATTGTGAGGTCTGTATTCATATCAGCATTAATAAAAGAAAGATTAGGTTGAAAATATAAGAGATGAAACTCAGAAATAAATAAGGTAATTAAAAAATATAAATTAGCTTGGAATTTAAAAAATAATTGTTTGAATAAAATAATTAATTAATTAACAGATAACATTGAATAAATACTTGGGAAATAAATGATAAAAATAATATTTATCTTTTAGTTAAAGTATCATTTTGAAAATTTTATCTCTTGCTGTGATTTACTTTGAAGAAAATGATTAATTAAAATAGTATGTAAATACATTACTTGAGTGATTGAAGTAAAGAGAGACATTATTATTAAGATTATATTTGACATGAATTAATTAATGAATAAATTTAGATTGATAAGTATTTAAAAAAATAGGTACAAAATGTATTATTACTTGATTAATTGAGAAGTGCAGAGAAACATTAGAAAATAATTATGAATATATTTAGATTAAGATAATAAATAGTTTTGAGAAAAATTTTAAATTAATATTATGTTATGCTATTATATATATATTTTTTTTAGTCAAAATTGCTTTGGTTTGGTTTTGGTTATTAATTTTTGTTTTTTAAAATTAAATAAGGATTTGTTCTTAAATTATATTCATTCTACTCAAAATAAGATAAGGAAGAGTTAAATAGAAAATCAATTTTCTTTTTTTTTTGTTGTAAGAAAAAATCAATTTTGCTTTTTAATTTTGTATTTACAAATTTTATTCAAAGGGAGTTAGTAATTTTTATTAAGACAAGCTCATTTGTTGTTTTTTAGGGTTACATCAGGCTCATTATTAGTATATGGTTTTTAAATAATTCCTGAGTTGCTATGGTACTTAACGTTTTCCTCTAAGATGCTATGAAGATAATTATGATTACTGGTAGATTCTTATTCAATATGTTGTTGAATAAAATCTGAACTGAAATCATTATCTATTTGGTTTGCTAAGACTAGCTAGGCAGTGGTGTTTTGAGGGGTGTTTAGGCTATTTCTTTAGCTTTTAATACTTTCTAATTATCTTGTGAGCATATTATCTTATAGACAGACTACTTATTTTTATTATTCATAAATGACAATTTATTAAGCTGGTTCTTATTGAGGAGAAAATTAAGGTGAGTTGAGCAATTTTTTATTTGTTTTTTTCTGAGGATTTACCAAATATTGCTGGCTGCTCACTTTATGAATTTGTATGGAAGGAGTATTTCTTATTTATTCAGTTTGAGTAATTGTGACAGATTTTTTTCTATCACAAAGATCTTTGAAGAGACTGATATAGTTAGGGTCAATTATTTTTAATATATTTGAATCTGCCATTTATAATTGATCTTGACTCATAATATTTTTGTAAGAGTTAATACCTCTCTTTAGTTTCTCATATTCTTCTTGATAATATTCAGGTAGGATTTTTTCACCAGAAGATGGATCGTGAAAAATAATATCATTTTAGATGATTGAATAATTTAAATGAGTTTTTGGAAGGAATTTAAATAAAGCCTATTGATCTTCATTAAGAAGGATTTTTTTAAGATATTCAATTTCACCAATCTTATTCATAATGGTTTAAATATCTAAATTTTAATTCAACTATTTGCAAGTCTCGTCAATTATTTTTGAATTGGGATTTGTTAAAAAGTATGACTTTATATATTCTTTAAAATTACAAGTAAAACTATTGTTTTTCTTTTTCAAAACTTCTGTTATTTTTATTTGAGTTTTCTTGATATTATCTCTCAACTACTTAGCCTTGATATTATCCATCATTTTTTATTTTTACTCCTTTTATCCCTTGATGAGAGGTTTCTTCTTTTCAAGTTATTCCTTGGCTTAATTATACTCTCTAATTTGTTCAAGCAACTACTTCAATTCTTCAACTAATATAACAAATTAATAGATAAGTAAATCAATCAATTGATAAATTAAAAAGAGTATTTTATATTATATCTGGTTTAGGATCATAACCAGTAAATGTTTAAAGTTATCATTAAAATTTTCGATTAATAAGATAAAAGAGAGATGAGTAAATTTAGCAATTTTTTTTGAATTGCTTGAAGAGTAAATAATACATTCCTAATTTCAACTGGATTAAAACAAAAATTATTTAATTAATTTAAACGCTATATATTTTTACTAGTAAAATAGAAGATTTAGATATTTATTGGTCCAAATTCATTTCATTCATTCTTTCATTCAAAAATTTAATTAAAATATACTGGATTGATTTCTAAAAAAAATTTCCAGTTAATTAGAAATATATTATATTAGATTATAAGTAGTCATTCAAGTCATCGAAAATAAGATTTATTATAGCATTTAATTACATTTACTTAATTAATTTCCATTCTACTATTTATTTTTTATGTTGCGAGAAGGTTACTAACCAGATATAAAAAGATATTTATGTTCATATTTATTTTAAAAATGAAGGATTAACCAATGTTAGTAACTTAGCTCAGGCATTAAATTTAATCTAGCAACACTCCATCATTTAATTTATCTTACAAAAATATAGCCATTAAATTAAAAAGTTTAATAAAGGTTTTTTGTATTTTTTAATTATAATTAATTTCTGTATTTTTATGGAGATAATATTAATACTTGAATGGCTATATTTATATTTTTATTTAAGATTTTTAGAAATTATATTATATTTTTAAATTTAGGTAATTAATCAGATGTTTTGATTAGTTACAAACCATTTTTGATTAAATATTTTATTTAAAATTATCATAAAATATTTGAAGATGTTTCTATAAAGCAATAGATGCATGTGGTCTATGGATTAATTTATTTATTAATAATAGCCAGAAAGTATTTTTAGTGCTTGATTTAATGATAATATTTGATAAAACTAAATTTAGAATGAAATTTATTGGGATTGTTTTGAAATGTAAATTTTTTTTAGAATTCAGCACTCTTTCTAATTATTGTTCTTTCACAAATTTACTGTGTCAAATTCATTTGGATTTTTTAATTTTTTTAAAATAACACTAACCACCCAGAAATTATTTTAAATTATTTTTTGTTTTTGGAGGGTATTTAAAAGAACAAAATTATCCATGAAATTCTTTTGTTTCTTATAAAAAATAATCAAAACTAGAAAATATTTTTTATTCTTTCTTGTTTGAGTGATAAATTTGCTATTAAATTAATTTGAGTACTTTCAAACTGTAAAATAATACTTATAACTAACAGTAGCATATCTGTAATAATGCAATAATATTTGCTTTCAATGGTTATTTTATGCTTGAAGCAAAGAAATTTACTATGAAAAGCAGTTATATTAATTGGAATGTTGTTAATTTTGAAATGATTTTTGTTATATTTACTATGAAAATCATTTTGGATGTTTAGAAATATAAAATGGTAATTGATTACTGCATTTGAAATTAATTGCAGCTTGTTTTGAATAATTTTTTCCTCAATGAAATAATATATTTCATTTGCTTGGAGATGTAAGCTTTAAAAACTAATTATTTTGAGAACTAAAAATCATTAGAAATGAATTTCTTTTGGGATTAATTTATCATGAAATTCACTTGGTAATTGAAAAATATAAAATGATTATCATTTCTTCAAATTATTTGCAATTTGTGTTTTTTTAAAATCATTTTTTGTTATAAATTTACAATGAAATTTATTTGGGTAATTACAAAAAGAAATATACCCATTATTACTTGAAATAATTTGAGATTAATGCTAGTTTTGAGTGGTCATAAAAACTGATAGAACTAATTTTGTATGATTAAAGCTCGTTTGGAAAGATCAATTGTTTTTGAGAACTGGAAATTATTTATAAGGCCTGTCTGTTTTGGGGAAGTGGTTTAATTTGAAAAAAAACTAAATAAAGTGTGAAATTAATTTGGATGAGATATGAATTTAAATTTGGTTACAAATTACTTCTCTCTTTTCTATTTGTTTTTTTGTATGAAAAATGTTAAATTTGTTACTTTTATCTGATGAGCTTTGCATGGAGTCAGCAGAAGGGTGAGAATAATGATTTTAGGTATCTTTCTATTTCAAAATAGATTTGACTTTGTTTTCATTATAACTATTTATTCTTAGGCTCTCTTTTTTACTGATATTGGCAAAAACTGATTAGATAGGCATTTTGTTATATGATTCTTTTTCTTCTGAGACTAGTTCCGCTAGATTTTAATGATTCTGATTTACATTATGTGTTCCATTTGTTGTTTTATCTTAATCTTTAGAGGTTTTAACTTAAGCTTTTACTTCTTGGAAGCAGAAATAATCGTTAATTAGGTTAATAAAAATGTCTGCTTTAGCACAAAATGAGCAGATAGGACTAATAATTAAACTCAAAACATAAATAAGAGCTCCTATTTCGCAAACCACTCCTAGGAAATTCTGATAGGACAAGGAATAATAATTTTCTTTCTTTTATTCATATTTTAAGACAACACTGGTCACATAATTAGAGGTGTAATCGTAGACCTTGATTATTATAAATAAAATAGTTAAATTAAAAGTTTAATTGCAAAATGATGAATGTAAAATAAAAATTTTGATTTCAATCAGCCAATCAAAAAGAGAGGCAAAAAATCTATATATTCTACTATTTATTACAATTATGGTTTTCAATTGTATTCAAAATTTGCTTTATATTTTAAACTTTATGTTAATAGAGTTATTTCGTTTTATATTTTACACTAGGTTATAAAGCGATTTTGTGCGTAAGATATCCAGAAATTAAATATCTTACAATCAAATCCTTTACATTTTGTAAATATCACTTTGATATAAAGCGATTTCAAAAATTAAATCATTATCAAAAATGATTCAAGCTCAAAATTTTTACTTGACGAAATAAAAAACTTGAATGTAAAATCATTGCATTGTAAAGTAAACAAAATTTTTAATTCAAAAAGAAGTAGGAATAAATCATAATAAAAGGCCTAAAGAGACATTTTCAATAGCAGTCAGTAATTTCATTTAAATTCTTATATTGTAAATTCATGCAAGGCTTTTTTGATATTTGATAAATTTGTTGAGTATGAAGCAGTAGTTTTAACAAAATCCTAAAGAATTGTAAAATTTATTTCTTGGGCTCTCTTTTAAATTCAAAAAGCATTTGAGGAAAGGGTTTTGAGAATGAAATAAAATAATTTCTTCATAACTAATGAATTAAATAAATTAATTTCCTATCAAATTTAGATAGTTAAATTTGATTCATTTTTAAAAAATATTTCATGAGTAAATAAAGTATTTATTTTTGGGGGTTTTATGAAAATCTGAAAACTAAAATATTTCCTATCAATCCTTTCATTAATTGGTTCATTTTTTTAGGCCATTTAATTAATAAAACTATCAACTCGTCGAATAGAATTATCTTGATAAAACCCTAAGGAATTATTAAAAATTTGTAGCAGATATCTAATTGAAAAACTCCTTTTAAAAGGGAAGGAGGAAATAATTGAATCTTATTGAATGTAAAGTATTTAATCTGGTTAAATTCTGATTAACTTTCTATTTGTTTTGAATACTTCAAAATAATCAAAACGAATTAATTTTGGGGGTTTTTGATTTAGGAAAATCTACAAACCAATTCTAGGATTACTCAATAAATTAATTCATTCATTTGGTTTTATTATTTGCTTTTTATGAGTTTAATAGGAAATTTAGTTTTGTGTGACTGATTCTCTTGCACGCTCGTACGTACAAAAATTTATCTCTATATTTAGGTAACAACTCTATTTATTAATTTATAAAGCTAGTTTTTTTAATGTACTAGGTCTTCTGTATTCCTACCTTGATTGTCATGCAAATCAAAAAAAAATGTTCAAAATTGTAGCAAATTACTAGTAAAGAATATTTTGTAGTATTTTTGCAATCTTGGAAAATTTAAGTTGAAATCTTTTTTGATTAATTAATTTATATTTTTGGTTTTTTTTTTTGAAATACCTGTTCATCGTAATAAGAAAAAGAAGGATTGCTCTCAGATGAAATACTACTAAAGAAGAAACCTTTATCAGTTTCTATTTAATTGTTCCTGAAATTAATATTGGCTATTTTAGTTTGAGTGTATAGATTGTTAATTCGGAAAAGCCTTCCATAATAACTATATGGATTAGAGCCCACTGAAGGCTGTACTAAAATATCTGAAATATAAACTTCTACAAAGTAGTTCTTAATAAAACTTTAAATAGTAGCTTCATCAGCACAGTTGGCTCCTGTGCATTTAATAAGTTAAATTGTTAGAGTTGCAAATTCATTCCCAGTATAATCCCCTGATATTTATACTTGCTGATTTGGTGATAAACAATACTGATTAGAGTATTTGCTGCTTTCTAGTTCAGCGTTACTAATTTTAAAATCACTGCTTGTACACTACTAAAGACTAAGCTAATATTGCTAAGTATCTTTTTAAGGTATTTGAGAATTGGCACTAGACTTAGTAGTTTAAATAGTGACAAAAGCCTTTATATTAAAAATTTAGGTGTTAATCAGCTGGTAGTTCTAGCCATCGCTAGTGATACCAACTACAAAAGTAAAGTTAGATGGTGTTATAAAAAACGATTAAGATTATAATGCCTGTCTTTCATATTAATATACTTAAGGACTCTTTTGATTAGATATTTAGTTTAATAAATAGCTTAATCTCAAAGCAACCACAACTAAAATGCCAATTGTTAATAATCCTCCGATTGTAGTCTATTTGTGTGTCTGTCCTTGGTATCTTAAAAGGACTTCTTTTCCAAAAACGTCAAAATTTCTCATGAATTTTAATTAGTGTTATTGATTTATATCTTTAGAATTTAATTAATTTGATTATTTATTTATTTATTATTGGCAAAATCATTGATTCATAGATTGATTGTTTGATTAACAAACAATATTACTTACTTTTAATTAATTTACTCGTTTCTTTTTTTTCTTGGTTTTCTTTTCAAACCTTCATTCATATTTTCTTTCTTTCTCATCCCCTCAAATTGTCATATCAATCAATCAGTCAGTCAATATTTCTTACTTCTGCCTTGTCTTGTGAAACTTAATTATTGATCTTAACATTTAATCTTTCTTGTATTGTAGACCTCAAATGAAATCAAATCATTCCTCTTGTAATCTATCTATCTATCAGTCTATTTATTGATTTAATTATCTTGCATATCAATCTATCTATTAATTTATTAATGTATTTAATCTATCATCAAGCAAGCTATTTTTTTAAAGCAAATAAATCATGAATGATTTTCTAGTTTTTTATCTTTCATGCCTTTTTTAGAATTAATTCATTAAAGATTGTTAATTTCTAGTACTAAAAATTTCAAGTAAAATCTACTTTCTTAGAAAATAAGTTATTTAGATACTTTTTTTATTGATTTATTTCTCCTCTTTTATCTACCTACCTACCATGAGAAATATCAAGATGAGTTTACATAAATAAGGCCTATACTAGCAGGTAATAATTGCTATCTTTTCTATTTTATTCTTAACGTCAACATGAAATATTAAATATATGTATTCAGAAATATTAAGAGTCTACTATTTTTAGAAGAATTAAATATTAGAACCAGATACATACATAGTAATCAAATATAAAAGTCCTGTATTTCTCTATCTATTAGCCTTCAAGCTAGGAGTTTTGAATTAAAAAAAAACTAGCTAGCTAGCTAGAATGCAAACAAGCAAGAAAGAAAGAAAGAACTTAATGAATATATGATTGATTGAAGTTACAGCTGGTAATTGTATTCATGTTAAATTAATTAAAAAAAGACAAATTAAATAAAAATAGATAAATACAAATGTAATTATAAAATTATATATAATGATAATATACATGCATTTATATTTTGTTTTAATTAATTATACAATCATCTAACTATCCATTTTAACTCAACTGTTTTATTAGCTACCATTTTAAGTTGAGATTGAAAAAATTTCTTACTCGTTCAAACAAGCTTATAATTAAATTTTACTTATTCAGTTTTATTAAAAAAAAGTTTTGTAAAGAAGTTTAGCAGGCAAGGCAGGTAAGAATTTGTAATTAATTTAAATTTCTTGATAGAATTTGACTATTGTTAATACAAGAATCTGTTGAAAGTAAATTTTAAGCATGAATAATTAAACAAAATCCTTAAGAAACATTTAAAAAAAACAAAGCACTTTTTTCTAATATTTTAACATAAATTCAAGATATTTTTTTTTTTCCTTTCTATAGTTTGATCTGATTTACCTTAATCAATTTGTGAAAGTAAATATGTAATAGTTTACAAATTACTCTCTAAAAATTGCTTCGAACAACTGTAAAATAAAAAAAAATGCAAGCAACAGTAAAAATTATTGATAAGAATTAAACTTTTTATTAAAAATATAAAATCCATCTAACATTATTAATCTAAAAAATAATAAGAACCTTTTCAATAATTTCTTTTCTCAATCAATCTCAAATTTTTGTTACTTTTTTTAAAATTTACAAACAATTTTCCCTTCTTCCTTTTATTAAAAAAGTATTTTGAAAAATGTATGCGCTTTTAAATAAAGTTTCTTTATAGAAGATAAAGATAGGCTATTTCTACCTTTAATAAAATATGTTGAAATCAATATTTTCAAAAAAGGAAAAGAATTCAAAAAAATAAATACTGAAAGAGTACGTTTATTCAAGTTAATTTACAATAGAAAAAATGAACATAATTTATAACATTAAACTACCAAATGAAATTACAATTTTACTAATGTAAACTCTATCCCTGTCTTCCTTTTTTTCATTCAAATGTAGAATGAAAATTTAAATTGATTTTGTAAATTTCTTATTTGTTAAAATACATTGATTAAATAAATAAATAACCACTTCTTTTAGTTGTTTGGTTATCTTTTATCCTTAATTTATTTTCCATCTGGCTAGATATATAGCTAGTGGTTAAAAATTAACTTTTCAGACAAGCCAACCAACAAAAAAACAAAAGCCATATATATAAATAGTAATTTAATCAAAAATATTAAGAAAGAAATAATAGTTTCTTAATCAACTAATTAACTTACTTCATTGAATACAAACATATCAATCAATAACTTTTTATATTACTTATGATTGTACTAACTAATTTTCTTTTTCTTCTATTTTCATAATCTGCATCTATTATAACTTACTTAGTCTGATTAGGATTTTATTAATATATATTCAAAAAATTTTAAAAATATAATACTTTCCTAACAAATTTAAATGCTAATTCTATGATTATACTTATTTATTTCTTACTATAACCTGTACAAAGCGATTTTCCCTTTGACCCATTTTGAAATATTAAACTAAAATAAAAATGAATACTGATAATACATATTACATTACATTCTTAAATAAAAAATTTACAAAATAAATCTAACTCAATTTATAACTAGATAATTGCTATTTCTTCTTAATCATTAATATGTTTTTTATTAAAATCTTAAGAATGAGCTCTAAACCTCATTTTATCTGTTATCTTAATCCCTCTAATATTTCTAAATTAAATTTTATATTATAGTGTCACCCCGAAAATCTTGTAACTTTAGCTATAGCGTCTATTTTATACTGATTTAGATTACACATGCTAAATTGAGGGTATAAGGTAAATAATTTGAGAGTTGCATTTTCTAATAATAATTATTGACTGCGTTAAAGCTGATCGTAAGATTTATGAAAAAGATATTTAGTAAATTGTTATAATAGCTGAAAATCTAATTAAAATTAACAAATGAATCTATGAAGAAAATTCAATTTAATTATGATAGTATTAAAATAAATAATTAATCAGCCTAAATGATATTATTTAAAGCTGATAATTTTTAAAGATTTATAAAATTGATACATAAAATCATATTTTGAGTAAAAAAAAATATTGAAAGAATTAGTTAGCTCAAATAAGTAATCTATTTTTAATATTTATTCCTTATTTTTTTTTCATTAGCTATCTTATTGTTTTTTTTCTATTTTAAAAATAAACAAAGTATTCTATTTCAATTTTATAAATTACTAAAAACCATTATAAAAAAAATGAGAAATCAACATCTAAAAAATAAAAATAAATTTTAATTAGGTTCATGAAAACAAACAAAAATCAAAGAGTTAAATTCAAGCATTTACTTGGTTACTTGAAGAAAAAGAGCTATTCTTTATCTTTTTATTGTTTTTGAAAGATAGATTATTTTACATTCAAGAATGATTTGTAATTATCATAAATAATTTACTTACTAATTTTTATCTATTTTAATTACTCTCAACGTATTTTCAAATCAATAATAACGCTATGGCTATCTCAATTTTATTATAATAGAAATCAATAGTTATAATCTATGACTTTCTGTTGCATTTTATTTATGCTTAAGAATTTACTCCTTTCACATTAAATTCAATAATGATCTTATTCTAAATTAATGATTCACTTCATTATATTTTTGAACTTTTTAAAAATCTAATTCTAAATTGTTAATATATTTTTACTAAAAAATGTTTTTCTTATTGCTTTAATAAACTATCATAAAATATAGATTTTATGCATAAATATCTTTAACTAAATCATTTTAATTTTTAAATATATATAAGAATATATATTCTATTTAGCTTTGGTTTACTAAATTTTTCAACAATAAGCTTGCTTAAAGACTAATTTTTTCATTTTATGAAGCTTGGTCTATAATAATAGAGAGCCATGATAACCAATTTGATTTTAACTTTAGATATAAAATAATAAATGAGGATAATAAAAATATTAATATTTATTCAATAGGCTAGTTTAAAAGCTCTTTTTTATTTGAAAAAATAAGAAAAAATATTATTCTTTCTTTTCTTTAGAGTAAATCTAAAAATAGTTAATTATTTTTTTTAATTCAAAATAAGAAATATTTATTAGAATTTAAAATCCAAACAATTTTATTAAAAGAATACAAATTATTTTACTTAAAATTAATTCTCAAGTAATTAAGATTATTACTTTTAGAAAGTTCAGAACCCAAACCTTATGCTCCAGAGTCCTCAATACAATTTTCACTTTTGGTTGATTTTAGAATTGAGTAAAAAAAAAAATTAATACAAAAAGATGAAAAGAATATGAGAAAAAAATTACAGATTAAGTGAAGATTTTATGATAAATTAATAAATTTTAATTAAATGTATTAAAATAATTATTAATCTTCAAATAATTCATATTTATTTTTAAAAATTATTAATACTGATAAAGTTAATTTTTACTAGAGATCTAGACACAAAAATTAAAGATTATCACATTTAGCAATACCAAAACCTAATTACTAAGATCCTTGATCACCAATGAAATTGCTGCTGTTTTGAAATTTTTAAAATCAATTTTATAAATTTGAATAAAGGTAAAAAAACAAAGAGCCTATTAAAAAAAATATATATAAGCAATTATTTTCAACATTTTTTGAGGAAATTAATTCTTAAAAATTTCAAATAATTTCTTCGAAAGAAATTCATCAAAATTCAATTTTTAAAAGCAAAATAAATATTTTTTTACCTAAGATTAAGAGTTAACTTAGTAAGATGAGGGCAGTGAGGTAGATTTTAACCCAAGGTAGATATTCCTTAAGCTTTAATTGAATTACCTCTTTCAATGATTTTTAAAATTCAAATAAAAGAAAAATTAAAAAGTAGGAATATCTCTTAATAAATTTTAATTTAAATAGCAATACAAAGGAATTATTTTACTATTTTGATACTCAAATTAATTAAGACAAACAAACATATTCTTGAAAATTAAATATATTTTTTTACTCTAAATTCAGTGTAATATCTGAAAGTTTTGTGCACTTAGCTAAACCTTAACTTATTTCCTGAATTCCTTGATCTCCAAATTTGTTAAAGCTTTAAAAAGCATGAAGATTAAAAATTTTATTTTATTGAAAAAATAATATAAAAAATATGAAAAAAGTAAACTATAAGATAATCACTACTGGACTCAGCAAATAAAATAAATTATTTAAATTGTTTGTTTTATAACTCTACCAGATATTTGCTATCAAAGTGGACAAATTAGTGCATTTGGATAAAGCAGAACCCAAAATTGATGCTCCTTGGTCAAGAATTGAATTATCGCTTTGAGTATTTTGAAAAATACTTTGTTTAAATATTTTATTGGAACAAGAAATAAAAATTGAAATGTAAAACAAAATTTAAACTCAATATTTAACAAAGAAAAACAAAAATATTTAATGATTCTCATTTTATCATGAAAATATAGATAAAACAAATAATTAAATTACAAATTTTTCATTCTTTGAATAAATTTAAATAAAAATAAAGATAGTATAGTATGTAGTTAGGTAATTAATTGTAATCAACTTATTTTACTTAAGACCTATTGTTAGAATAGAAATATTCTTGCATTTAGCTAATCCAGAAGCTAATTGTGATATCCCTTGAACACCAATTGAATTATAACTTTTTTAATTAATTTAAGAAAATATTTTCAATTTTAGGAAATTTCAACTGTAATTCTTTATTTCCTTTATTAATTAAACTTATTTCATTTGGAAGAAACAAATTGATTAAAAAGCAAGGATCTACATCAAATTAAGTGATTGTGAAAATTAGAACCATTATTAAATTTAGAAAAAATATGTTTTAGTTTAACAAATTATTAAAAAACTAAAGTATATATTTTTTACTTGAGATGAAGCACCAAA
This sequence comes from Tetrahymena elliotti 4EA, assembly GCA_000231825.2. Classification (NCBI taxonomy): domain Eukaryota; phylum Ciliophora; class Oligohymenophorea; order Hymenostomatida; family Tetrahymenidae; genus Tetrahymena; species Tetrahymena elliotti. Next base: position 395,970 of record JH720342.1, on the reverse strand, counting down.
TTTTAGAGATTTACACATTTAGCCAAACTATACCCTAAATCTGATGCTTCTTTATCACCAAATTATTTCATGCTTTGAAATATTAATAATAATAAATAATATGTGCCTACATTTATTGTTAAGAAAATTTTCGAAAAAATCTATTAAATAATTTGTTTTTTACCTGAAAATTAAAGAAATGGCTTTGTGAGATTGAAGAGACGATTTTAGAAACTTTTGATTTGATAAAAATAAATAAATTTAACAAATATGAAGATAATAAATCACATCTTTCAGATTCTAGAACTGCTTTTAATTTTATTCCATAATTGTTATTTTTGCAGGTATTTACTTTGCTCATAATTAAAAATATATTAAATTAAAAGATTGCAGCAAAAAAATGAAGTTTAATGAACAACATTTTTTTATTATTTTATTTTAAAAGCTAATGTTTTAAAATAGGATTTAAAGTATATCTTTATATTTATATATTAAGGTATTACTATTTTTTTCTAATAAACTGAATTTAAATTATAATTATTTAACATAACACAAAACGAAAAGACATTTTTTAAGAATTTAAAAAAAAACAAATTAATAAATAATATTGTAATTTTTGACACACTGCCAGATTCAAAATAAAAAATATCTTGAAGTATTAAGTATGGGTATAAAATTTGATTTAAAAATAAAATAATTGAGAGAACCAAAACAATCAAATAGTTTTAAAATGTGAGAGAAAGTCAAATAAATTTAATTATTTTAAATTAAGGAATTTTAATCTAATTTTTTCTAGAATTTAATAAAATATAAAGTGAGTGTTAAGCAAAAAAATTTTATATGAAAAATAATAAAACTGATTTTATTTTATATAAATACAATACCAAGAATTTTTTTGGTTTGATTGTAGAATTTTAAATTGTACATTAAATTACAATTTATTTTTTATTTTATCTAATAATATAAAAAATGGGTATTTTATCTTATTAAATATGTTGATAATAAATAACAATAGACTCTAAGCTATCTAATTTTAAATTACTATCTAAATAACTTTTATCATTTAAAACTTATTGGCTCATTTCAATTGACTTCAAAATTTAGTAAATTATAAGTATCATCATATAATTTGGATTCTATCTCTATTACATAGTCATTGCCTGGTCTACAAAAATATATTCCAAAACTATAATCTACATTTTAAAGGATTTTTTCTTCATTAACTTAATTGACATTTTGATATTTAGGATAATCCATAAATAAAATCATTTTTTTTGAAATGTTCACTCTAACTTCTAAATAATCTATTTTTCTACTAACTTCTGACAAATTTTTTCCTTTTAATATTTTATCTAACCCATATTTTTGTGAGCTTGTCTCAAAACAACAATTTTCATCCTAAACTACATAATTGTGTATCTTTTATGTTTTTATTATACCAAAATCTATATAATTACAATTTACAGTTTTATTTATTTTGCATCTAAAAATATAGGTGATGTTAGAATCCAATTTTTCTCTAGTAGCAATTTAACCTTTGAGTGAATTAATCTACTTTACTGTATAGCTAAATTAATTATTTTTCTCTAAAACTAATTTTTAACTATCCTAATATGTTGTTTTGATAAAATCTATTTAATAAATATTATCAGCTAATTCAAATATTGGATAATCAACTAGTAATTATTAAAAAATTTAATTTCTTCCTATTTTATTTTGTAAAAAGTAAGAGTTGAATTGCTAATTTTAAATGGGAGATTTACTATTGTAATAAGATTCTCCAAACTATTTATTTAGCTGTGTTATTTTGTTTGAAATTTTTTCTAATTTGTGAATTTAATTTGTGGTAAATTAAGTAAAATCAATATTTGAATCTCTGTTATTGCTGAAAATTTTGATATTTAAAAATAAATTTTAGATTATTGTTGAGTATTTTTAAATAGAGTTTTTAGAATTTGTTATAAACTAATCACTACAGAAATTAGTTTTATTTTCTAAAAGTGAAATAAATTTGATAAGATTTTACTTTTCTAATTATTCTTATTCATTTTGATTTTTATAAGGTAGATTTTATTAATTATTTTAAGTTTCTAAGCTTTATACTAGCTCAGATAGTTATAAAAGTTATTGGTTGCTTATATTTTATCCATCTACAGAAGACTTGCCATGCTACAAGTAATCTTAAAAATTAAGAGTATTAATAAATGGTAGAATTATGTCAAATTGATCTGATAATTTTTGGAGGAATGTCTGATTGCAGAAATTAAATTTATTAGATATCAATTTAATTAATTTGTCTTTATTCTCGCTATTTTGGATTTCTTCAATATCATTCTTACAAATAAAATAAAAATAAATTATTATCAAAACTTTTTACTTTACTAAAAAATAAATAATTTTAATAAATGGCACAACTAATTAATTTAAAAAAAGCAGTTTTTTTCAAAAAAAAGTTTAAAAAAAATTAAAGTAAAACAATTACATTAAAAAAGTGTTTAGATTGTTTAATCATCATACCAATTATCTCATTATTCATTTTATCTAAATCTATTTGAAGGAAATCTTCACTTAGAAAACTCTTGACATCAATTCTATCAATGCTATTGGATAAAGTGAAAACTATTTGCTGTAGCTACTCAATTAGCTCTTTAGAACAGAAATTTAGTTTATTACTCATCAATTTAGCCATTAGTTAGCTTGTTGTCATTTCCTTTTTATCTAATTGACCAATTTTCTTTTAGAATAATTCAAATTATTCTTTTTTGTAGTCAATTCTGAGATCATCTAAGTTTTTAATTACGAACATGTCAATTGAATCAATCAATTAAATAATATTCTAATTAATTTTCTATGCATAATCAAAATTAATCATTGAATTTTAAGTTTCAAACAAATAAATTTTTTCATACAATTCTTCTTTGTATTTATTTTAATTTGTAGAAATGCGAGTGAAAACTTCTCTAAAAAGTTCATTCTATTTATTGGAGTCATCTTTATAGTCATAAATGATTTTCTTTAGGTATTCTTTTTCAGCGAATTAGTTATATTTCGCCATTACCTGATCACTGAAATTCCAAATAGACTTGGCTTGGCTCAACATCTATTCTTCTTTAAGATTTATTTTCTGATCGATTGATTTCCTCAAATTCAAGAAGAAGGTTGATATTTTATTTTACAATCCATCTACAGAGCAATCTTACTCAAAGACCTATTTGAGCTTTAAATAAAGATTATTTTCACCAGCAATAGGGAAGTTTTTGAAAACAGTTTTTTCATTATCTTTGATCAGTCCAGCTAAATGAAGAGTTTGCTGATTGGGATTATCAGAAAAGCATTCAGCACATTAAAGGAACTAATGAGAATTAGGATCAGTACTTAAGGAAACAATCCAGTTATCTGGATGCCTAAGGCAGCATCTGTAACTGTTATTGGATAAAATGAAGAATTCTTGCTTATTTAATTTGAGATCTTGTGTATATTAGATTTAGTTCATCTTTAAAAATGCTCTCTTTTACAAAGTCTTATTATTTTTTAATAAAAATATTTTTTTAATTATTTTGAATGATGTAAATCAAAAATTAGATTTGCATAAATACTTTAAATTCTTCAAATATTTTTAGATAAAAATAAGGTTTTCTTCAGAAATATTTTTATTTTTTGTAATAATAAATTGTATGAGTCTTATATTATATTAAGAAGAAATTAGAAGAAAAAGTTGATTAAGCCTTTTTTATTATCTTTGATGATTGAAAGTTTTTTAAAAACTAATAAAATATTTTTTTTGTCAATAAATTTTCAACTTCATTTTTTATTCACTTTTGCATCACAAAACTACATTTAACAAAAAAAGTTAAAGATTGAATTTTAATTTGTTTTTGTTATAAATACCATTTTATTCATTCTCTTTTTGATTTCAAAAAGTTTTAAGTTGTACCATATTCTGTTGCTAGAAAAAATGATTTTTAATTTAAATTTTATGCTTTGAAATTAATTTGGTTGAGTCAGTCTATTTTTTATAATTTAGATCATGAAAAAAATATTTTTTAATGATTTTGCTCATAAATACTTTAATTATAATTTATGCTTTTGCTTTATCTTTTTTAATCAATGATAAAATTTACCTTAAATTAAGCTCTAAATTAGATAAGGATTAGCATTTTCTGAGAATAGAACCTAGATCTGAAATGTTTTTGTCGCTTATTTAATTATTGCTTTTCAGATTTAAATAAAATCATATTTTTTCTAATCCAAATTTACAAGAAAAAAAAGTTTTTTGTTTGGGTGACATGATAATAAATTTAGTTTTTTATTAATTTTTTTAAAAGATATTGGAATACTATCTATTTTTTCTCCAAAATAAAAAAAAATTACAATAAACCAATATTCAAAGTCGAGAAATCATGGATTTATGCTAGTTCAATTCCTAAATTTGAGATTTTATTTAAGCTTTTAATTTCATCTAAATCTTAAAATTCAGCTTATTTCTATTCCATAGTAAATTTTTTCTTTGATTAAACAAAATATCAAAATTAATGAAAATAAATGATTAATAAATTTGTACTCAAAATACCTAAGCAATTAACAATTTAATCCTTGATAAGTAATCCTAAATTAAATTTTTATCATTTATTTATTAATTAATTACAATTTAAAATTCCTTATGCAGATTAGATTTAATCTGATAAATGCATCTGTGGTTAATATATGTAGACATAAATATAATTTAGGAATTTATATTAAGGTGCAAACTGAATTTTAGTTGCAACTCCTAAATTCTACTTAAAACTGGGGGGGGAGGAGGTGAAAATATACGAGGGTTGACAGTATTTACTTTTACTTCAACTACCTTTAATAATTTTTAATTGATTTTAATTTAAGTAAAATTTAGCCTTTTTCAACTGATAGATTATTGATAATAAATACGAAATTATGTTAAATGGCCATAATTAATTTGTAAATAATATTTTAAATTAGTAAAGTGAATTAAATTTGATAACTTATAAATGTATCTGTATAAAATATAAGGATATTTAAATATTGATTTGTTTAATAGCCAATTAATACTAATATTGTTAATTATTTAGTTTCTAAATGGTATTTTTAAAATTGAAATTAGTAAATATTTTAGTTTGTATAAAACTATCAAACATGTTTAATGAAAAAAAATAAAAACCACAAATACTTTTAGATTTTATTAAATTTTAAGAAATTGATCAGGACCATTTGCAATAATTTGATTAAAGTAGATGCAAATAGTAATTATATAAAGTGTCGTGTCTATGATAAAATAATACAATCAACAGTTTTCTTTTAATTTACTACATACGAAATTGTCTACATCAATTATTTATTACAAATTACTTTTTAAAAAAAATACAAAAAGATCAAAAATTTGATTATTAAAAGTAAATTTCTAATACAAAAAAGAGCTTTCCGAAAAAAAATAAATAAAAATGGCCACTGACTCCGTTGTAGATTTAAATTTAAATAGAATGCGTTTAATTATCTTATTCATATTCAACTACATTTTTGATATTTCTAACATTATTTTCAGCGTATAATCTTATTTAAATGGTGCGACTACTTACTCTTTGATTTACTGGATAATTTTTTGCTTAGATAAGTTATTGTTAATTGTTATAGGATTCATCACAGTTAAGATTTAAAAAACTATATTTATTATCATGGATTTATTAAATCTAGGTTGGATATATACTATTTTTGCACAAGAAATTAGTTAACTTGCTTTACTTACTATTTCCTTTAGATTTATCTTCTCTAGAGCTATTATTTTAAATTTCATTTAATATATCTTCTTTTTCAATTTTTAATTATTAGAAAACTAAGAAATACCATTAAAGTATAGATATTTAGCTTATGTAAACTACATAGTATAAATTATCTTTTGGATATAGCAATTGTCATTTTACACAATTAGAAGCTAAAATTATTATGTCCTAAAAACATTCAGTAATTTTATAGCTCTTTTTACATATTTCTTTAGCCTAACATCTTTTCTTTATATCGAACTAGGAATGAAATTAATTTTCTATAGCTTGATCTTAAATTTACTTTAATATTCTTTTATAGTGTACCAATTCAGTAAAACAAACTAATACTTTTCTCATTTTGAAGTTATAATAAATAGCTTGTTTAATCATAAAATTTTTTATCTATCTTTACATAGAAATTTATTAACAGATATTACTAGCTTTAGTGCTTAAACAATTAGATTTTTTTTGTTTATGATTGCTGTAGGAAGAAAGACATTTCTTGATTTTTAGAATGACTAAAATTTTACATAATAAATATTGAGTGTGAATAACATGTTAGTAATATTTTGCAATTCTATTTACTTTATCTTCCATTTACAATTAAACATATAAAGATTATTGAGCATTAAAATTATCATTTCAGAATAGAATGAAAGCTTGCAAGTAGTGAATTAAGAATTGGATAAACTTGATTTAAAATTTGTTAAAAAAATAGAGTTGATTTTAAATAGTGGTAATAGTTACATAGATAAAAGCTAGTTCCATATTGAAGAGGTATGCTAAAGAAAAGATTGTTAAGAGTATTATCAATTACATCAGATTATTAATACTATTGAAGAAAAAAAAGATATTAAAGTGTTTATACCTACAATTTATTTCATTTAATGCTATCCACACGTTTATGATTTACTTGTAAGTAAAGAAAAAATTAACACTATAATTCTTAACTATATATTAACAATTTAAGAAAATTTAGATTTAACATATGTACTTTTAGAAAGAATTACCAAAGGATATGTATTTAATGAAGCTAATGATATCATAATTCGTACATTGCCTGAAGATAATTATATATTATTTTAAACAGTTTATTCTGATATATTATCTCTTTATGCTCTAAAGAAAGTATTTAATTAGTACTCTTAAAACTACATACCTTAAATTTCTTATGATTTACATGAAATTTGATTTAAAATAATAAAATAGTATTGACTAAAAAATAAACTCGCTAGAAATTAAAATTATTAAGTTAATTTTATTATCAATTAGTAAAAAATAATTTATCCAAACATTTTATTATTGTATTTAAAAAACAAAATAAAGTAAATAAAATTCATAATACAAAATCAAATGATAATTGTTAAGGAAACTAATCTCTTCATTTTAATAATTTTTTTCTTTAAGTTTTATTTGGATAATTGGTTATTGAGTGTATTCTAACTTTTAATAAATTTTAAATAACTTAATAATGTTAAAAATAAAAGTAATTTACTTGAAATCAATAATTAAATTGGATAAATGAACACATTTTTCTATTCCTAAAACTATCGCTTAGGCACCATGAATGCCAATTTAGTTGTTACTAGATTTTTTGGATTATTGCAATATAAAAAATAAAATGAAAATTTTGAAATATTAAATTTAATTCATGCCATAAAAAAGAAAAAAGTATTTTTACAAAAGATCAAGCGACAAGCTTTATAGATTAGAACATTTTGATAGTGCAGGACCTAAGATTTAAGCAGTTTTTTCACCAATATTATTGTTACTTTAATACAAAAGATGAATTTGTAAATAATTTTAATAATATTTCATTTTAAAATATGGTAGTTGTTATAAGTTCATAAGATAGTTATGCTAAACTTAACTTTACAACTATTTGAAAATTTTAAACTTAAATGAAGTAATCATTTTCACAACAATTGGATTTTAAATTTTTATAAAATAGAATTTCATTGTTGATTTAAAAATAATTGTAAATACTAAAATTAAAGTTAAACAACTTTAAGAAGAAAAAAAATTTACTGAAGATTAAGAGTTAGAGTTTTTATATTTTAAAAATTTTGTATTGAATAGCCTAGACCGAGAAAGCCCTGATCACCAATTTTGTTTCTCCTTTTAATTTTTTTAGAGTAAAATTAAAATTTAATTCTTTCGAAAAAATAAAAATAGTAATTTAAAAGCAATCAATTATATTTTGATTACCAAAGGTTCAACGTCAAGCTTTGAATATTAATACAGTTTTTTAGAGCTTAAAATAGTTCTTATGCACCTTGATCCCCAATATAATTATTGCTTTTTAATAATTGTTAAAATTGAATGCTTTTTTTACAAACTCATTAAAAAATTAAAGTGGAAGTCGTGTGTGAAGATAATCTATTAAAAATAAATTATTAAAACATTTTTAATATTTTTAATAGTTTAAATTTGTTTCTTTCTTTTTAAATTTAAACGAGTTAAAGATAAATTAAAATATAATAATATTTATTTAATAGCTAACTGAATATTTTACTTCAAATCTATTTTAAGATTTTTATGAGAAGTAAGAGATGAGTTCAAAAACTATTAATTAAAAATAATTTAATATATTTTTATACTACTAAAACAATAAATAACTTCTCCTAGATTAACAAATGTTGTTTCCAGAGACATTACTTTTTTTATAAAAACTGTAAATAACCAAAATTTTTACTAACTGATAAAACTTGCTTGCAAGAATTAATTATTTTGTAAATTAAATGAGTTAAACTTCTCTTAAGTTTTAATTAAAAAAAGAGAAAGAAATAAGTTTTTTTTTAGACAAATATCAACCAAATAGGTTAGAATGATTAAATTTGATTTTTATTAAGTTACCACATTCATAACACTCAATTTTAGAATGATAAAATCCATTTTTTATGTTTATTTTTACATTTATTTCTGAAAATTTAAAATTGAATTAAAATAAAAGTTTAATTTGAAAAAAAATAAAACATTTATATTTTCTGTTTTAAAAATATTGAAGATTTATTTCATTTTTTTATAAAATGAAATATTGATCTTTTATTTTCAAGCACTAACAAACAAAAATTCTTATGAATAAAGGTTTTTATCATTAATATATTAGAAAAAACTAGAGATGGATAGGTATTTTTAAATATTGTAAATTGTAATAAAGAGTTTTGTTAAACAAATTTCGGGTTTTTAATCGAAACCATAGAAAAAATTAATTTTTTTAAAAAGATATTCTATTAAATCTAAGTTAATTTTTAAAAAAAAATTAGTATATTTTTCTGAGGTATGAGTACCTGATACATTTTTAAAAATAATTCATCGAACCTTAATTTTAAAAAACCTTGGACCCATCCATATCTACATATCTAGAAAAAACCTATTCGATTAAAAATTAAAAATAATTTAAAATGAAAGAAAATTTTTAGTTTGTTAAAATTGTAAAATAAAAATTTAACTTTTGATGTTTACTTTGTATTTAAGCATTCTTAATTAAATCTGATAGATACTACTGAAACATAGAAAAATTGAATTTGAAATCAAAAATCTGAAAAAGTAAAAAATATTACTAATTTATTAATCAAATAGGAAAGTAGCAATTTATATTCATTAAATAAATGGAAGAAGAAAAGAAGATAGTATTTAGAATTTAAAATCTAAGTGACGACATCTTGATGGAGGTTTTTAAATTTCTGACCTTGAAAGATATAGCAATAATATAGATGATTAATAAGGAGTGGAAAAAATGTACAGAAAAATCATTTTTATGGCGTAAAATAAAATATGATTTCTAAGAGCATGAAATAAAAGATAAAACAATATATATTGAATGGTTAATGAAAAAAATAAGTGTTTATGATGTTGAATAATTAATTATTAATGATCCTAATTGTCATTTAGCATTTTAAGACATTTATTCTATATTTTCCAAAAACTATAATTTATTATAAGACCTTGAGCTCTCTATTTACAATCTAAATGAGTAGTAGGCAAACTTAATTAGCTTATTGATTGTGAAAAATTGTAGTAATTTAAAGGCCTTCACAACATATGGAAGCTTTGAAATTGAAGAGTTTATAGAGCATTTCTAATTACTTAATAAACTTGAATCCTTATAAATTATGTGCAATGATAACTCGTTCTCAGGAAAATATTTGAAAAGCTTACCTCCATTAAAAAAAGTAAATCTTAATAATTATTTAGTCTTCAGTAGTTAGTTATCAATTTAAGAGTTTTTTAATTAATTCAATTAAAATTTTCTAAGGAGATAAGAAGTATTTTTTAGATATTTTTAAGGCATGTTTAATAGTTGATTTATGATAGTTATTTAATAATATTTTATTAATAATAGTTATTTCTTAGACCTTATCTCATAGAATATAACAATCTTTTAGAAGTCATTAGAAAAGGTAAAAATACATTAGAAGAAATAGCTATTGATACAGAATAAATGGATGATGATCAGGTTATTAAATTGTTTAATGAGCTAAATAAAAATAAAATTTAGTCTTTATTGTTGAATTATTGTGAATATTTTTAGGATGAAGTCTTTATGTATTTGAGCCAATTCAGTCATTTAAAAAGATTAAAATTCTATAAAGCTAATGAAATCACTTAGCAAGGCTATTTGAATTGCTTCTAGAACTTTAAAAGCACTTCATTAATTCACTTAAACTTGAAAGAATGCAATGAGCTAGATGATGAAGGATTAATCAGCATTTTATCAAAAAGTATTCATTTAGAATGTTTAAAGTTAGCTTGGTAAAAAAATATTACTTCTGATTCAATCAGATACCTTTTTTCTAATTGCTTCAATCTTTCAACTTGTGTTCTCATTGGTATTAAATCTTTAGACGCAAGAGGATTTCCTGCGATTCAAGAATTACAGCAATATTTTGAAGTTCAGAAATATAATGAACTAAAAAGAAATAATCAATACCAAGACGATTATAATAATGATTGTATTAATAACTAAGCTTATACTTCCATTGATATTTAAAATTATTTCTCAAAAACCATTGACAGAAGTGACATTATTAAATATTATCAAAAGTTAAAATTAATAGACTGTACTAAATCTGATATGGTTCCTGATTAAATACTTTAAATTTTACATTTATTTAAACCATATCTTATAGCCCGTAATTATTATGGTGAAGAAATGTGATAAATTTGTCTTCTTTATACATTTCTAATTCACAAAAAATCAATCTCCTCAAAAATTTACATTTCAATAAACAAAAATATTTTAATAAAAATAAAAATAATATTATATTTCATGTTGCATTTCATAGAAAATATTTAAAATACTTTTGTGTGTATCAATGTTTATCATCAGTGTTTAAAATTTAAAAAAACATTTTTTTGGAAAATTATAAATTGATCCACTATGAATAGAACTTTAATAAATTTGATTGGCTATATGCAAAAGTTAGAATTTGCTGAAAAAGCAGAAACAAAATGAATACATTTTAAAATACTGTTTATAATTGTGAATAGAACTCAAAATATTTGCTTATTAATGAAAGTAAAAATTCTGTTATTTTTATTAAGAATTCTTGAGCATATGCTTGTTTTTTAAATTTACCTAAATAAGGAAATGATAGTATTCTTTTTAAAAATGAAATAGAATGAATGAATAGCAATTCAAATATTTAATTTAGTTGAAAATCATTTTTATTTGTAAAAAAGAAGAATAAATGAATACCTTTACAAAAATAGTAAAAAACTAAAATAAAACAAAATATAATGAATGACTAAATATAGAGGAGAGAGCTAATTTAAAAATATAATTTTATTAAAAATGAATAAGTAGATAAAATAAATTATATTTACTTGAAAGTAGCTTCTTAGCTGTTTGATTTATTTCATATTTCTTTGTTTTTTTCTGAATTCAGATAATGTTAATTTGATTGCTCTAAACATTGATTAAAATTCTTTTTTAGTCCTCCTTAGTTTTTAGATATGATTTACTATTTAATTAATTAGTGTCTCTAATAATAAAAAAATTTAGTTTTTGAATTTAGCTACAAGATATTTATTATTAATAATTATAAGCAAATTATCAAGATTAAAATCCATTTTAGCTTTTATAATTAAATCAACAAATGTCAGGATTAGGAGGAAATATTTTTGGAAACAAAACAGGTACTACAGGAGGTAATAACCTTTTCGTAACTACTTCTAATGTAGGTGGTACAGGAGCACCTAGTGGTGGATTATTTTCATAAAATCTAGGAGGAGGAGCCACAACATAAACAACAAATTCTTTATTTAACAATCCAGGAGCTTCTAATAATGCAGCAACAATTGGATAAAATAATTAAACAAACCCAATTAATGCAAACCCTGCTCCTGGAGGTTTATTTAATAATAATAATAATGCAAATCCAAGTTAATCAACATCATTGTTTGCAAATTAAACAAATACTTAGAATACAACAAATAATAATCAAACTTCTATTTTAGGGGGAAATGCTACTGCAAATACAACTACTACAGCAACAACTACTACTACTACTGCAACAGGTAAGAAATATTTATTGTTGATCTACTTTTTAAAAAGTTAAGTAAAATTGTAAGCAAATTATATATCTAGAAATAATGAAATATAAAATGAATCAAGCAAGATTAAATTTATTTAAAAATAAAATAGGTATTAATGCTTAGCCTGGAACCCAAAATAATGCTTAATAGCCAGCAAATAACATTGATGTTTCTCTCAGTAAATAATAATTTTTAGTTTATTTATGCAAGCAACTAAATTATTCTTCAAAAATTCATAATTAATTTCATAAAATTAATAGCAAATGAAAAGCTTAATCCTTTAGTCCAAAAATGGAAGAGAAAAATTTAAGGTCAATCAGAAAATCTTTTACAAATATACACATCTTTGGGAGAAAGTTTGACTTAAATTGAACAATGCTCTAAATATGTAATTTTAACTTCTCATTAAATTAATCATGCTAAAATAAAAATGATAAATAATACCATCCAACCAACCAAAATATCTGCATTTTTATACTTTTAGACTAGACTGTACAAATGAAATAATTCATGCTCAATATGCAATGAGAAAAGAATAATAAATTTATAACTGAATTTTATAAAACAATGTTTTTATTGTATAAGCAGAATTAAAAATGAAAATATTTAGAAATAAAATGTTAGCATTTTGAGTGATAAAATAATATTAATTGATATTTTTTATATTGATAAAATAGTATGAAAACCTTGCTCAGATCAGCTAAGGATTAAATGGATAATTTGATTAAATAAATGTTGAAGTGAAGAATATTGAATAATATTAGGTAATAATAATACAATTATATTATAAAACATAAATTAATCAATTTTATTTTTTAAAAAGACATAAATTGAATAACATCTTGAAATCATAAGATAAAAATTATCTAAGTAATTAGAACTTTAAGGAGATTCTGAAGCTAATGCCTTCAAATAACCTATTGGAGAAAAAATCCAAGCTATTGATTTCGGTCTTTCTCAAATAGAAAAGAATGTTAATTAGTTAATTGATGAAATAAATCCTTAAAAAGAATAAACACAAGACAGCAAAAAAACTATCTCAGAATGTCTTAACTCCTACTATTAAATTTTAGAAAAGTTAGAATATGATACTGTAAGTTAGATTAATTTATTATTTACTATATTTACCTTTTATTCTTATATTTATAGATAAACCTCTAATTTAAGCTTTAATCTGTAGCAGAAAAGGTCTCTGACCAAATTTGATTCCTTCCTTCATTCGTTCATTATTCTTTTGTTGTTTGCACACTTTTTATTTTAATTTTGTGTAAGTATTAAATTGATTAACTTCAATTACAATCTTAAACATGATATTGTTTGTTTTGTATATATTATATTATACTAAATCATTTATCCCCTCTTAATTTTCAATTTAATTTAATTAAAAATCTAATTTATTAGCATTATATTTATTAAATTATAATTACAAAATGTGATCAATTTGTAGGCTTGTTTACTAATATATAAATTATATTTATTTCTTTTTTGACAACTTTATTTACCAATTGAAATTATTTTTGATTTGAAAATTTAAAGAAAACAAAAAAATATTGACAAGAAAAAATTAAAATATTTTTTTTATGGAAAGAAAATTGAATAATCTATTCTATTACAGAAATTGAATAAATGTTAGTTAGATTTTTGATGTAAAATCTAGACATAATTTAATAAAAGAATACTCTAATTTAGAAAAATATTATCAAAAAGCTAAAAATTTAATATTCAAAGTAGCTAATTTATGGAAGATTTTGAATATAGATAATAACAATTTTAATAGAAAAAGCTTGAGCATTAGACATAGATTTAAGATAAGTAGAATGAATAGTTGAGTTCAAAGCCTAATGAATGCAGTTAGGTGCAAATATAACCAGAATAAATGAATAATAGCCATTATTAAGATACTTAAAATCCCTGCATATTTTATAGAATTAATTATCATATTAGGAAGTATATTTTAGGATTTTTAACATTTAAATAGCTAAAAAGAATGCTTTACATAAGCAAGCAATTGAATAAAGATATACTAAGCTACTTTAGGACTCATTTAAGAGAATTACTTGTCAACGACACTCTTAGATTCGAGATGGATGGTTATAAAGTTTTTTTCCAAAATTATGGATAAAACTTAAAAAAAATAAGCATATTTTGCTAAGGTTTAGATTACAAAGAGTTACTAAATTCTTTACCAGATAACAAGATTGAAGGACTAAAGCTAATAATGTGTCCTAGTTATTGGCTACAATAAAGATATTTCTATAGATTGCTTAAGCTGAAATTCAGTAAATCTCTACTAAGCTTATAAATTTAAGTGTATATGTAAGTCAGTAATAACAACAACAATTCAGTTTAGTATGAAGATATATTCTAAACGAATACTTAAAATTAAGAATTAAATATATTGAATATTAGGAGTAATTCTTCAACTACTTCATTATTGTAAAAACCTGTGACATTAGAATTTTTAAATTCTTTTTGGAGTTGCTTTAAAGAATTGAATAAAATATCGATGAAAGAGGTATAAACATTGCTAGATCTAACAAATGATTATAATCTTTTACTTTAAAGCATATTTACTACTCCAACGCTCAACTTAAAAGTTTTAAAAGTTTAAAATATGTTGATTCCTTTTCAGCTTCTCTAAGTAGCTCAACAACAATAGACAATAACTTAATAATAGTAAATCAATCCATAATTTTCTTTATAGATTCCAAATCATAATAATAATAATAGTAGTTAACAATAGATTTAACAAAATTACCATTCTCTTCCAATTGAAAGAGAATTAAACTCTTTTGTTGTTTCATCAGCAATATTTTAAATGCCAATATAATCTTTTTAGTAGCAACAAAAGTTAATTGAAAACCATTTATAAGAGATCCAACAACTAATTTAAAGAAAATAACAGCTGTTTTAATAAAATGAAGATTATATTTTATCTGAAGAGTAATCTCAAGATATTTAGAATTAAATTTAATTAATTGATTAATAGATTACTAATTTACAATAAAATTAAACTTAATAGAATGCTTCCTTTTAATTATAATCAACACAATCATAATCACTAAATAATTAATTGAATTTATTTGATAATAGGAATAACTCCAATTTATATTAAGATATCGAAGACACCCTTTCTTATAAAGAAAGCAAAGTTTATTAGTAATTAACTCTTAACAAATTTTCAAAACTTAAAAAATTAAAAATTTCCAGTACAAGGAACTCGATCAGATTTTTAGGTATTAATGATCATACATTAGAAACTTTAATAAAGTTAATTCCAAAATCTTTATCCAACTTAGAAATTCTTGATTATCAATGTGAATCCAACTTAGCTTTAAGAGAAAAGTCATTTTCTGAAAAAATATTTGTTTAATTCATAGAACACTTTGATAACCTTACTCAATTAGGTATTAACTGTTACAAAACTAGATAATAAATTCCTATTTTTGCTTTTCTTCATATGGAATAAATTTATAACAATTTGACATCTCTTGGTTTAGCTAGTTGTAATACAATCAATAAAGAAATCTTAAGTTCTCTAATATCAAGAAATTGCCCATAACTATAAGAATTATGCATGGATTACACTTAACTTGAAGGAGCTTTAGAGGCAATAGCATTACACTCTACTGCCCAGTTAAAAAGAATATCTATCAATTATTGTAAAAGAATAACCAAATAGGAAATTATCACTTTCTGTAATAGTTAAACATAATTAGAGTATGTTTGCTTCAAATAAATTAAATGTTTCACCAAAAAAGCACTTGTTCCTTTAGTAAATAACAACTACAAAACTCTAAAAAGTGTAATTCTAGAAGGTAATAAAATAGATAACACTCATATTGCTTTTCTTCTCCGTTACTGCAGGTATATTTAATTAATCTATCTATTTATATATATATATTTTTTTTAATTTGAATCACTATAAACCCAACCTATCTTACCCTACCATATGCATCATCTACCATAATTAAGGGGGGGGGGGGATAAAAAATAACACCATGATACCAGCCCACAATTTTGTTTACTTTTCTGCTGAATTTTACCAAATTTTTAAAAAGTCAAAAAAATCCCTCCCCCCCTTAACATTTCATAATTTTTTGTAAAAATGGTTGGTTTTAAACTAAATAAAATGATGATAAAAAATAAATCTATTTTTTTAGAATAATGCTGTAAAGTACAAACATTAAATTATAAATATTTAAAATAGGAATATATAATCTTTAAGTTTGAGAAAAATGGATAGAGTAGATGCTAACTTTTCAAATCAACTATTTCATACAATACTTTAGTTTGCAAAAACAGAGAAGTATTGTGAAAAACATGAAAAATTAACTTATTTGGATATTTCTTTCAACTAAACATTTAATGATGAGTCGATTTTATGTGTTAGTCAGCTATTTCCAAATCTGTACACTTTTATCTTGGACTAGTGCTCAATACAATAACTAAACTCATTACTACCATTAAAATATAGTATAAACTCTCTAAATCTATCATCAAACTTGATAATCATTAAATCTGAATAAGACTTTGAAGAGTTTTGTAAAACTCTTTCTGAATTCTATTACTTAAATACAATTTTTATTGAAATTCCAAACATTGATAGATTTCTTAAGCATTCCAATTTTGTTTGGAATACAAAGCCCATCATAATCAAAGAATCATTTAACATGTGTTGCTACCCTATCACTCGAAATTCAAAATTTTGAGTATATATATCTAATTTAATATATTTAGTTGATTAATTTAAAAAAAAAATAATAAATATTGAATTAAAGTTATATTTTTTATGTACCAAATTTAGTAACAAAGGACAAAATTATTTATTTGTGGAAGAATCCATAAATATTCTATCTTTCATCTAAAAACAACATTTTTAGTATGAATTTAAAATGATGAATTTTAATAGGAATTTATTAAATTATTTGTATAAATCAATAAGTTTATTAGTTAATAATTTAGATAGATAGACGCTTAATTATAAAAAAATATAAATTTAATTAAAAAATGCAAAATTAGATAATTTGGCAATTAATCAGTAAACAAATTTCAATAAAAGAACTGATAATAAAAATTATAAAGAGTTTGCTTGTAAAGTCATGTTTAAATTAGACACTATTTGATAGAAGATTATTTATAGATATGCATCATAATCATTATATCTTAACCCGTCTAGCTCAGTCGGTAGAGCGCCAGCCTTTTAAGCTGGTGGTCGAGGGTTCGAGCCCCTCGGTGGGTGATTTTTTTGTATTGCTAACATAGAATTTTTGAATGAATGTACACTAAAAATGAAAAGCAGTTTTTAAAATAGATTTTTTATCCTATTTATATTTTATTCTATCATTTCTTGATCAATTTTTTTTGAACTAAATGAATTAAATATTTATATGATAAAATGAACTCACCATAAAATCAAAAATCATGCAATTAATTAATTTAAGCTGATTATTTTACAGTTTTTATGGATTGATCAATATTTTATTTTGAAGAATTTAATGAGTTATGTTCACATATTGTTGCAAATATGTAAAAAAGAAAATAATATTTTTAGTCTTACAAAAAAATCTGATGTTTTTTTTGAAATTTTCTATAATTTGTGAAAATATCTGTAGAACTCAGATACATGAAATGTCAATAGTATTATATATAAATTATGGTTCAAAATGAATGTATTACCTTTAAAAAAAATTAGTGAATAATTTTACTCTTTACAAAAAAGACCTGCTCTATTTGACTTATAGTTAAGTAATATGAGTTTCATACATAAAATTTATCTGGTTTATTATAATTTGAATGGGTTTCTAACAAACACAGTATCAATAAATCTATAGTTTTAAATAAAAGATTTTAGATGTGATACAAAGAAAAACCCATGCAAATTTAGTAAATAGAATAAACAACAATATTTGGATACAAAAAATTAAATTTAAAAGCTTTCTATCAATAGTTCTAATGAAAATTATATTAAGATTTAAGAATGAAAGATAATATCTAACTTTTAGAAACTTGAATTTATGGTTTAGTTTATTAGAAATATAATCAAATAAGATAAAAATATTTAAGTAATTTGTATGCATCTTTTTTTATGTAAGTATATTAAATATAGCAATTGATTGGGAGATTGAATTTACTAATAGATAAAAGAGAAAATGGAAATTAAATTATAATATGTATAATTATCAGATTACTATTTGTCATAGAATTTTTATAGGTAAAGGATATTATCAACAGATAGATAAATTTATGATTTATTTTACAAATCTATTCGAAATACTTACTTGAAGTCTGTGATAATATTTAATTATTAAAAATACATTCATTCTACACTAAATTAGTTAGCTACTACTTAGAAAAAAATTAATAAAGGCAATGTGAGATTTTCATTATTTCTAATGACTTGCAAATTAATATATCAACAAACCCGTCTAGCTCAGTTCGGTAGAGCGCCAGCCTTTTAAGCTGGTGGTCGAGGGTTCGAGCCCCTCGGTGGGTGATTTTTTGATTTTTTTAGATTAGATTTTTGTATGTTTTAATAGATGACTACATTTGCAAATTTAATGTTGAAAAATATTAGCAAGAGAAACCTGAAAAAGAAAATTTGCCTATTTGCTTGATTAATTGTTGTTATTAGGTAAAGATGATAGATTTAAAAAATCAATGTATAAGTTTTGATTAGCTAATCTAATCTAAATATAATTACTTTTATTAAAACAAGATAGCTAGCTAAAAGTCCTCACTAATTATATAAATTTTTTAATTAATTAGAGTGGGGATTTGTTGTGTATGTAATAAGAATTACTGTATCTATTATTTTAATCAAATTTTGTACTAATAAAAGTTTTTTGGTTGCTTGAGACTAAATCTGGAAAGAAGTGCAAGCTAACAATTAATTTGTAAGGATTAGATATTATTTTTACCTATTTATAGCTTAAATATTAAAATAGAGAGTTAGCGAAGCTATAATTATAAAATGGGTAATTAATATCTGTTAACTAGTAAATCAAATTGCTTAGATTTATCAACTCAGTAAAGCTAAGATTAGTAAGTTGACTGGCTAGACTAAATAAAAAATTAGCTTCAGTATATTAGTATATAGAGTATGATAACTTATCTAGATTAAGATCTAAAAATATCATTTAAATTACAAATAATTCCAAATAATTAGGGAAGGGTTGATTTTTGGTAAGGAAATAACTTGAAAGACTTGATCAGAATCGTATTTGCATTTATAATAATAAGTCAAATATTTCTTATTTTTTCTAGATTTTTTGTATTATTATTATAGATTCTCTACAATAGCCTATTTACCATTCTCAATTCTAATATTTAATATATTTTTTATTTACTCATTCATTTTTACACCTAAATAAATGATCAAATTGAGCTAGTTATCTTATAAACATACATTAAGTTATCTCTAATACTTTATTTTTGTGGTGGTTTATTTTAGCTTTACTGTTTCAAAAAGTACAAATCATCAATTCAATAAATAAGAAGAAAAAAGAGTATGATCATTTTAAAAAAATTCATTCATTAAACGAATTTATTTTAATGTCATTCCATACTTGTTAATTAATTTACATAGCTTTATGAAAATTAATCAAAATGGATAGACTTTTTTTAGCAAAAAATATTTATTATTAAGAAAGATAGACCAAAAAAAAAATACTTGCAATTTAGATTTATGTTGTCTAGTTATCTATTTAGTTAGTTAGATAGATAGATCTAGAGCTTTATAAGAAATGAGAAAAAGTGTTTTATTTTTAATAATCCAAAATATTTCTGATCGTTGATCGTGAATAACTTAAAAATTTAATTTTTATTAAGTATCAGAATTGAGTTAAGGTTTACTTTTCTTTAATTATTTTTCTCTGTCAATTTTGAGGAAAATACAGAAATAGAAATACAACAAACTTTTTGCTTTTCAAAGAGAGAAGTGTAGTTTATTCATTAAAATTTGCATAAGATGATTTTCTGAATATTGACTTTTTCATTGTTTTAATTTGACTAATACATATTTTTAATTTCACAAACATAATTAACTAGTTTTGAATTGAATTTTATGGTATAAATGCTGAGAAACAAAAATTTGTTGGGAATATGCTTAAGAGAGAATAAAAGAATTATAAATAGAAGAACAAACCAAAATACATAATTATAAACATATTTTTCAATCATTATGATGAAGATAGTAAATACTAGATAAAAAAAGTATTTATTTACTCCTTAATATCATACAGATCAATCAATCAATAAAAAAATCAATTAGTTATTGCTAATTAAAAGCCAAGATAGTTTTTGCCAATAAATTTTATAAAAAATTGTATCCATAAAAAAATCAAAAATTAATTTTCTGATAAAAATTTAGCAAACAAAAACACTATCGTTTCTCAATCAAGAAGCAAATAGGTCTACATCTTAAGCAATAAACAAGCGTTTCACACAAAAAGACAACAAAACTCATAAAAATAAAAAATGATCAATCCTCTCATAAATTTATAATCCACTCTCATTGATGGTAACTACTTGAACTTGTCTTTACAATCTCCAGATTATTAAAAGAGAACTCCTTTGAATCTATCCATTGTAATAGATGTTTCAACCAAGTTTATCCATGACATCGAAAAATTCTCTCCAGAATTCTAGTTCTCTTTTGTAGAAGTTCTTACTAATGCTATATAGCCTCTTTTAACCCCATTGTCTGACTAAGATACTGTTTCTGTAGTATAAATCAATTCAACCGGAAATTTAGAGTCTGATTAATCACATGAAGTTATTTTTTCTCCAAAGTCTATGGACGAGTCTAATAAAGAAAAAGCAAAACAATTCTTGCATTCTATTAACATCACAAGCCAAAGAAATAGTACCTTAGAAAGTCTTTAGAGAGCATTCGGTCTTATTGCTGATTCAGTTAAAGAGAATAGCAATAATTAATCACCTGTTATCATATTAATTAGTGATGTTAGATTATCCAAAAAAGAGAAAAGTCTTGGTGAATCATAAATCTTCATTAATTAACTAAGAGAACTTGTATAAAAGAATTCTATTCTTGAATAGCTTTCTATCAACACCTGTGGTATTTCTGAAAACGTTGATAGCTATCTCTTACTTGATTTAGCTAAATAATTTACAGGCTAATTTGTTTATTTAGATGATTTCTCTTAACCAAATAAAATCCTTTCAAATGTATTTGCAAATCTCATAACATCTTTCTGCACAAACATCTCACTAGAAGTTCAACTATTAAGCAATTTGAAATATGATTCCGTAAATCCAGTTTGCTAATTAATGCCTAGCACTCTTAGCTAAGATAATACTACCATACAGGTCAGTGTAGGTCCTATTCAATATGGCTAGACAAGAAACATATTATTAAAACTCTCTGAGCCTCTTATTATCTCAGAAAATATTAATGAAATTGCTTAGATATCTCTTAAAGTGAATTTACCAAGCAAGCATTCTGTGAAACATAAATCAGTTTCCAAACTAACATCTGCTAATTTAATAACTGAAGCATCTCTAGAAGAATTACAAAGAGTCTTCTTTGTTGATTTCTTATACTCAAACATCAAGAAATATGAAAATGGTATCTAGTCCTATGCTATCTCTGGCTTAAATAGACTCCTCACAACACTAGAAAACCATTCCAGTAACTCACAATATGTAGCTGAACTTGCCAAATTAGTAAAGTATCACTTAGAAACTACTTTCTCTGATTAAAAACTATTCTTCAAAAATAAGAATGCTCTCCTCAGCTTAGTGAGAAGTCACATACTATAATTAGAATCTATTTCTCATACTACCCTTGAAAGATTCAGAACAAAATTATAGGCATTCTACATAACACAAATTGAAGAAGCTCATTCAAAGCTACCCTCACCTATGCCATCTCCTTAGAAGAAAAGCCACAGAGAATAAGATTCTTTCATAAAAGTAAAGTAATTTGAAATGTATGAAATGTATGAATCAACTCGTATCTGAAATTCATTTACTTTGAAATCCAATAACAAATATCTCTTTAATCCTAAATAATCTGATAACAACCTCCTCCTGATAAAATAAATTAAAATAATAATTTTCTTTTTACTTATTCTATATAATTTTAATATTATTATATGTACTCTATCTATAAATCTATCTTTGTAATTTTTTATAAGAAGTTCTTTCAAATTTCAAAATAGCCTCCTTTTAATTTTTGAAAAAAGAAATGAAATTTATTCGAATGTTAGAATTTATTTTATTTTTTAATGAGAAACACAAAAATAATAGCTAATTATTTATTTGGAAGCCTTAGCATTATTTTAAGAGTTTCTCTACCCAATAAATTGTGGAGAGATTCCATAAATTTATATGTTGGGGAAGAGGAATCAAATTTATATAATAAGTTGATTTTAGGACTTTATGTGAAAAACTAAAGAATGTTAAATTTTTGTTGGTTATTTTAAAGAATAAGTCAATACTAAGATAATAAATCTAAGAATTTAAATTGTATGTTATTTGTTTTTTTTGTTACTACTTATTGAAAAAATATTGTGTTATATCCTATAATTAATACCAAAAATTAGAAATAGATAATATTTTATTAGAACTTAAAAGTATTAAAATACAAAATAAGTTTTTAAACTAAATTATTTTTAAAATCATAATTGTCCTTTCATTAAAAATTAAATTGTTTTAAGGATTTATTAATAGTTTTAAATGTGAAATCATTAAGGCAAAGCAATAAAAAGAAAGTAGATGTGAATAGTTTGTTAACAAAATAGAATATTAAATGAATGTTTAGAGTGCAATTAAAATAAGTAGGAATATATGATAAATGGTAGAATGAAGAGCAAATTAATAGAATCCAAAATAAAAGACTTTACTTAGACTAAATATTACATACAGCAAAAATAATATACAAATTAAATTATTTATGAGGAGCAAAAAATTGAATGAAAGCCTTTAGAATTTTTTTTGATAAGTAATAAAGTATTTAATTAGATGCAGATTAAGCATTTTTACATTCATTTTATATAGGTGGTCAAAAATTAAAGATCAATCAAATAAATGAATATAAAAACTAAATGATTGAGGGAATAAAGATATTTATATTTGTTTGAATTTACTTTTTTCAAAATTTTTTGTTAGCAAAAGGATATTAATAAGAAAGAAGCAAATTATCTTTAGTATTAGTTAATAAATTGATAGAAAGGTAGGTTAGTTAATATATAAGTAATTAATTTATTATTTAAGTTTGTTTTTTGTAAAGTCTTATTATTTTTCAAAGCAAAAGTAGAACGCAGGTGATCTATCTTTGATTCATTTATCTATTAATTCATTCATTTTTACATATATTTATTGATAAATTCTAAAGAATATATTAAAATAAGCATAAAACAAATAAATAAAGAAGAACTTTTATATTGAATTAGACTAGTAGAGTTCAATTTTATTTACTTAAATAGGTATTTAGTATAATGGCTAGTAACAATAAAATTCAGGATTTAGATGAAATTCTTAAATCAAAGGATTTCATGAAGTAGGTTTTATAGAAAGATGCAGGTCTTGTTCGTTTAAGCAACTCTCTTCCTTAAAATGATGAAATGAAATTTTACATGAATAATGAACAACTTAAATAAAAGCAAAAGGCCATTAATGTCAAAATTTTATAGCAGTTAAAGAAGATAGCATCCTTTATTTAATTTGATTAATCCCAAAATATCGACTTAAATCACTTTAGTCATGTTATCGATATGAATGATATCCTTTTTGAGAATATTGACACTTCGTTGGATAAAATTAAAAAAATAAATAATGTCACTGAGTCTTCTCTTTTCGATCCTTCTAAGACTGCTTCTTCTGACAAGGGTTTCAGATCTATCAGTGGTGAGGAGTCTGAAGATATAATAGCTATTGCAACTAAAGAAAAACCTTAAAATAACTTTAAGCATTGCATTGATAATTCAATAGAGCATCCTTTTATTCCCATCATCAAGGAAAAATTAAATGCAGATGTTCCATTAGATGATGTTATAGTTTAAATTTAGAGAGAGGGAGCTGAAAGCTTTTTTAAAACAATTTAAGAACCATTACAGTATGAATTCCCTCATCCTTATGCTTATGAAATTGAAAATTTTAATTTCACAGAATAGTAATTGCAAACAGAGAATATTACAGTTTAAGAGCCTATCAGTCTCAAGGAGGAGTTAGTATTTGTTGATAAAGAAGAACTTTTAGATGAAATGATAGAATCTCTTAAACAAAGCAGTGAAGTAGCTATTGATTTAGAGCATCACTCTTATCGTTCATTTAATGGTATTACTTGCTTAATACAAATTTCTAACAGAGCCAAAGACTATATTGTTGATGTTTTTAGTGTTTGGACATCTCTTCACAAACTAAATGCAATTACTACAGATAAAAATATAGTCAAAGTTCTTCATGGTGCAGATATGGATATTCAATGGCTACAAAGAGATTTTGGAATTTATATTGTCAATTTATTTGATACTGGTCAAGCTGCCAGAACTCTCTCTATGCCTAGTTATGCCTTAGCTTATCTTTTGCAATCAATATCTAAAGTACCAACTGATAAAAAGTATCAATTAGCTGATTGGAGAATCCGTCCTTTACCTAGAGAGATGATAAGCTATGCTAGATCTGATACTCACTATCTCTTATCTATTTATGACAATTTGAGAATTTAACTTGTAAATAAAGCAATTTAGCAAGGTTAGAATGCCACCCATTTCATAGAAAGTGTATTGAATAAATCTAGAGCTATTTGTCTCAAAAAATATGTAAAACCAATCTTAGATGATGAAAAATACCACTCCATTTTATAAAATCAACGCATCATCCTTTCTGACAGAAAATTCCGTATATTAAAAAGATTGTTAGAGTGGAGATTTAAGATGGCTTCTTAATATGATGAAAATCCTACTTTTGTTTTGGCTAATGATATTCTTTTCAACATAGTAAACAGGTTACCACAAACTTAGAAAGAATTTGCTTCTACCAATTTGAAAATCAGTTATATTTGCTAATATCATGCAAATGATATCCTTTCTATTATTAAGCAGGAAATAGAATCTGAATAATAGTCTAAATCTGGAGAATCTGAAAGTCATACAAAAAATTAGAGTGAAATGGAAACAGAGGATTTGATTTATGTATAAAACATCCATAATAATAAATCAGGGTATTAAATTATTAATACTAATGAAATGGGGCAAGAACTTGAAGAGGAAGAAGAAGAAGAAGAAGTCTCCTTCAAATTTGAAATAATTGATGTATAAATTGGAGTTTATTAAGGAAATATAGATATTTTGGAAGATCATATTTAGTCATCATCATAATTATCAAAATCCAACAACTAAAAAGAAACATAATCAAAAATTGAAAGAATAAATTATTCTTTCTTTTATGCTGACCCTGTTGACTTCTATTGTGAAAAATATCCTTTCATGAGAGAAGCTTATGAGCTTGCTAAGCTATAAGAAGAGGAAATTATGAAAAAAAGAAACGATCTTACCTATATTTAGAGCAAAAATCCATTTGAAGGTGAAAACGAAGGAGAAAATAAGAATGAAGAAGAAGAAAGAGATATTTATTTAGCCTTTGATAAGGAAAAAGGACCTTCTTCTAAACCAAAAGAAGTAGAATAAATAAATGTTCCTGATTTACCTTAGTCTTATGAAGATTAATTTAAAACAAGTCTAAAAAAGAGAAAATATAATTTTGGAAGTGATCAATAAAGAAACAAAAACTAATAAGAAGCTGATGAAGAAGATGAAAATGGTGAAAAAATATACAAAAAAAGATCCACTGGTCAAAAAAGTACATTTGATATGTTAATAGAGTAAGGACTCAGAGAACAAACAGATTCAGAAGAATCAGATTCTAATGAAGAGAGACAGTCAAAGAATAAAAGAGAAGTTACAGAAGAAGAAAAGAAGTAAATCCAAGATAATTTTAATCAATTTGCAGATAAAATAAGAAACAAAATCAATAAAGATCCTAAATTTAAATCTGGTATAAATGCCCAAAAGAGTTACAACAGTAATAATAATAAAAAGGGAGGTAATAAAAAAACAAACAAGTTTTTAACTAAATTCAATAAAAGTGGTTTCTGATCGAGGTTTTAGAAATAATCAATACAAGTATAATTAATTCATTCAAAGTTTAAAATAAAGAAATCATACTTATAAATAAACAAAAATATCTAATTTTTTAATTAAATAATTTAATAAGTAAAATAATAAAACCAAATATTTATGTTTAAATATTAATTATTTCAACTTATATTTCTTTTACCCTAATCATTATTATCAACAAAACTAAATTTTTATTTCTTCCTTTATTGATTTAAAATAAACTTTCACTTAAAACATCCTTCTTTTCTTTTAAAATATGCTTTTGCTTTTTTTTTTTCAGTTGTTTTTAATTTTTTTAAACAAAATAATTACTGGCCATTATAAAATTTTCAGATAAAGAGATAGATATGTTTATTTTCTTTTGTCTCACAAAAAATTTAAAAATCTGAATTCTAAAAATCATTTATCTTTATATTTGTTGTTTATTTTCTTTTGTCTCACCAAAAATTTACAAATCTGAATTCTAAAATCCAATAATTAAAATAGGTGATCATAAAAAATCTTAATTTTATTTGCTTGTTAATTTTTAAAAAAAAGAATTATACACAATTATTCTTCTGCTAATTTTAATAATGGAGACTACTTATTTACTATGCATACAAAGAAAGAAAACTAAGAAGTTTGATTTACTTTTTTGCATGATTCTACTTTTTTACTTGTCAATTTCCTTATCTTATATCACCATTTTTATATTATTTCTATTAATTTCCAAATTATGAATGAAAAATTATTACTCAAATTGTTTTGTAAAATAGCCTTTACTTTATTAATTTTCTGAACATTAATTATGATCTTTAAATTAAATTTATAGGAGAAAGAAATAACTTTGAGTTTTTTTTGTTTTTGATATTTATAGGAGAAATGAATGATTAGCAATTAGATTATTTTGATGAATGAATTATAATTCTTTTTGTAAATAAATTATTGAAAGATAATTTGTTTTATCGCATTTCATGAATAAAGAGGGTGAGTGATTAGTTCATATAAGTTTTACTTTAAACATTTTACAACTCAAGAATATGCTTGCTTCAGAGCTATTTAAAAAGAAAAACAACTTAAAAAAATAATTACTATCTAAAACAGAATTTCATTTTACTATCTATCTATCAACAACAGAGTAAATGTATTTATTATTACTGATTCTATTTCTATATTCCTTTTAATTTTTTACATTACAAGAAAAAAAATTATTAACATAGTGAATAAGAAAAATATTTTGTCAAAAGTTAAAAATCAAATTTTAATTCAATGGAAGTTGTATTCTCAATTTGTAAATCAAATCATAAATTATTTTTATTGCAAAATAGATTTTTAAAATATTTCTTTTGTGTCATTCAATTAAAAAAGACAAACACGCGCATACATGAATGATATAGCTTGAAAACAATTTTTAAATTATCCAAAATATTATGAATTTATGAGATTTCTAATAACTGAAGAAAATATTGATAAAAGATCTATAATAAAGGGTATTTATTTACCTATCCAAATCTACCAAATTTTAATTTATTTCTTTTATTGAAAAATAAAATAGTTACCCCAAAAAATCTTATAATTCATCAATTTCTTTAGATTTATATTTAAAATTTTCAAATAACATATGATATTTACAGATCAAAATAATAAGATATTAAAATTTATTATTATTTTATCAAGAATTAAACTTATTTATGAAGAGATTTAGATAAAGGTAGAGGATGCTTATTATATCTAGCAAATTTTAACATATTTGATTTTATTTGATAAAAATAGAAGAAACGAGTATTAAATTTGATCAACCAAATTCAGATTCATTAATTTTTCAAAGTTAATGATAAAATAAT
>JH720342.1:356632-366708 GCA_000231825.2 Tetrahymena elliotti 4EA | reverse complement strand
GAAGAACAATTATTGTAGTAATAGTAATAATAATAAAATACTATTCTTCAATCATAGAACTCATTATATGAATTAAATTAAGGAAGACCAAGTGATTTTGGTTCTGATTAAGGCCTTGATTCTATAGGACAAGCATAAATTCAAGATTTTTTTTCTCCATATGATAATCATTATAATAATAATTATTATCTTCTTCAAAATCATAGTAATCCTGTTAATGATTAATAAATTTAATCTACATAAAATTAAGAATTAAATTCTTCCAATACTACTTGCCAATAAAGAAATTAAAGATCTTCTAAATAGGATGAATTAGTTCAAAAAATGAGTGACATGATAAATTAAGAATTGAATTTTAACGAATTACGTAAATTTAATAATAGTATAAAGAAAAATACTATTAGAACTATACTTCAGAAATGTAATAAAAACATCAATTAAGAAATACTTAGATAATTTTTAGAAAACAAATTGACTGATAATAAAGTTCTTAGTACCTATAATCGCTTAAATGATATCTATATGTAACTGTTCCCAGATAATTTAAACATGAGACGGGAAGTTTTTATTGCATTTACCCAACTTTATAATGAAGATAGGACAAAATATAATTATGGAAATGTTAAATATCTATTTTAGGATGCTAGGAATAACTAGCAAATAATCATCTAATAAATAAAAATTGTTAAAATGAAGGTTAAAAGGTCTCATGATCATATCTTATTATTAATAACATGTGCATAGTAAATATTCAGAGAATTCTTTAGTTAATTTTTAGAATAATAATTAATTCCTTACTTATATTCTGAATATAAACATAATACGTACCCAAATAAAAAGTACAATTCTATGAAGTACAGGTATCTAGATATCTACTCAACTTTGTATTGGGTTGATACACTTTTTGTAAAGAATATGTGATCTGATTCAAAATTTAACCAAAAAAATTAACAATTTTAATTACTATTTTATAATTTAAAAAATGAATTTTTAATTTAAATACTTCTTTCTTAATAAGTTCATATTAAAATTTAAAAAAATGTTTATTGATAGCTCTAAAAATATTTTAATTCTTAAAAAACTTTGTTTTCCAAAATATTTTGGTTTGTTTACTTACTTACTTAAATAATTATGTAAAAAATTATTTTCATTTTGAATTAAATTTCTTTTCATATTTTTTAAATGTAATAAAGGATTATTTTTTTTAGATTTACTGATGAAAAATGAATAGAAAAAAACAAATTTAGTAATTAATTATTCGTTTTTAATTGTTTTTAAAAGAAAGAAAGAATTAATAGTTCATATATTCAATCAAAATGATAAGTAGCAAAACAAATAAGTGGTCTTATAAAAATTTATTGTTTTTAGGATTATTTTAGATATGTATTATAAATGCAAGCTAAGTGCATTTATAAAATGAATAAGGGGAAGCAGTTAACGTAAAGCTTTAAAACAATTTAGGTAATAGCTTGGTATTAGAATCATCGGAGGATAATACGTTTTAAATTGAAAAAGATAATGATAAAGTACTGCAATATACATAAATAGAAAACCAAAATGAAATAGATAGCAATTAAACTGATATAGTAGGAACTATCAACAGCAATTATGACTTAAAGATAGATGGAGACGCTCATATTTTATCAACCTCTAATGCAATATATTATAAATCTTAAAAGCAGTGGAAATTATTTGCTTTTGATGATTTTTAATATGATAAAAAAGGATGGTCAGAATAAGCAATTTCTTCTTGCGGAACAAGTGAAAATATTTTTCTTGGTGGGCATTGCAATTTTGGTGGCATAATTGTTACTAAAGAATACAAAGAAATTCCGCTCAATTCTTATGTATGCTCAAATTTGATTTTTTTATAAAGCCACTCAGATTAACACTGAAGCTCATTTTATATCAAAAATAAGTGAAAATCAAAATCATTCTATCACATAAGTGATATAAAGGATTATTTTTCAATCAAAAATTATCAATAAAGAAGATTAAAACATGAAAATGTAATTTATATGAAAGTTAAATATGACATAAATAAAAGGAAAATAATAGATTTTCACATCAAATTTAATAAATAAAATAAAAGTGACTAAATTATTATAATAAATAAATATTTTAAAGAAAAATAATTTATTATAAAATAAAAAAATTTTTCTTTCAGAAAGTACTTTCTTTTTTATTTCAGTTATTTTATTTTTTAAAAAAGGTAAACATAAAATTTAATATTCACTTTTTTGATGATTGGACAGGAGAATTAGCTTTTGCTTAAATTGATGGAGTTACTGTTTGGTAGTAGAGTTATACTTGGTGCAACAAGTTACTGATTTAGTAATGTAAAAACTTGGGAATTAGTGCTTGTGGTAAAGACACGCCTGATACATTTGCTTATCCTGTATCTTTTACCTTCTAAATTAAGGGAACATCTTTTATATTAGGAGTAGGATCTAACTTGACTAAAAATTCATGTGATGCATCTTGGGGAATAGATGATGTTTAAGTTTATATTAATTGACAAAAATTGAAAAAATATTTCTAATTTTTATTCTTAGCATGCATTTAATACCATATTGCTAAAATTCATTTTGTCATGATAATTGTTATTAAAAAAATAGTTTGATTATTTAACAACCACTTTCAATTAGATATATTAAATATATTATAAAATTGATTCTTCTAAACAAAAAAAATAAACAAATTGTATTAATTCAAATTTTTTAGGTTTTAATTTAAAATATATCCCTAGTCCAAATACTTATTTGATTAAATAAATTAGGTTTGAATTTCTAAAACATCATAAAATAAAGATATTTTTAATATTTGAAATAAAAGAATATTTGAATAAGTACAAAATATCAAAAAATTTAGTATTTTATTTTAAATTAATTATTTGTTATGTATAAAAAATATGTCTTTTTCATTTATTTTAAGTAGATATAATAGCATCATTAATTGCAGCAGCTAGGTAGTGAACATTCTTTGTTGTAATACCACACTAATTGTTTTATTTTAAATAATGTTTACAAATGTATTAATTAATTACTGTTTCTTCTCCTTAATTTAGTTCTACTTTTGTTAATTACCAGGATTTTATTTTCATAGTATCAAATAGATAAAATCTTTAGGAATTTATCAAGTTAGGATATTAATTAAGGAGAAAGAAAGAATGTTATATCGATTTCAAAAAATCTAATAAATTACCATAGAAATTCTACCGTTTTTTAATAGGTAAATGTGATATTTTTTAATAAGAATATCACATTATTCAGGAGTTAGACCTGTGTAGCTAAACATACCAATTTGAGAGATAATATGGTCCCATTTACCAGGAACTTGCAATTTATCGAGTTGATTCTTTAAGGCAGTTCTCATATCAATAATTCTCTTAGATACCATGGTCAATTCCTCAATCCATTCACTATATAAAGTAGAATCAGTCAAAATTTTAGCTACTATTCTTGCTCCATGAGCAGGAGGATTAGAATACATAAGCCTAATTACCAATTTTAATTGAGACATGCTTTTAGCAGCAGTTTCTTTGTTGGCACAAACTAAGTGAAGAGCACCAACTCTTTCACTGTACAAACCCATATTTTTAGCAAAAGATTAAGCTACCATTAATTAAAATCCTAGTTAAGTGAATAATCTAATAGAGTAGACATCTCTGTCTAAGTCACCTGTTGCAAAACCTTAATATGCAGAATCGAAAAAAGGGAATAGTCTTTTTTATCTAATAATTAGATTTAAATTTAAATATTTACAAGATGAATTTTCTATGAAAAAACTTAATTAATTTTCTATTTCATTTTGATTTAAATATTTTCGAATAATTTCTAAAAAATTAAAATTGAATTTTACATCTTTTAATCTTGTTTAAAAATTTAAATAATTTTTGTTGAAAGGTCAAAAAATAATCAAGAAATATTAAATTAGTATTTATTTAATTATTACTTGAAAAGATTAGCAAGTCTCCTCCACTATTCATCTGTTAAATCAAGGCCAGTAGGATTATGAGCACAAGCATGCAATAAAACTATTGAACCTATTAATATTTTTATAGATAATATTTAAATTATAATAAAACATTAAGCTTAAATAAGTAAATTACCAGGTACAGCCATCGAAATATCAGTATACATACCATCGAAATCGAGAAATTTATTCTCTGAGCTGTAGTAACGATATTATTTAAAGTTCAAGCCAGAACTTTAAATGATGTCAGGGTGAATAGCTTTTTAATATTAATTGGATTTACTCATCATTATGATAAAATATTTTACCCCAAGTAGGATTACTAATTAGGACTTCATGTTTATAGAATTTACTTAGGAATTCGAAACCAATTCTTAAAGCGCCAGTTCCTGATATAGCTTGAGAAGTAATAACCTTTATTTATAAAGAATATTTATTTAAATATTTAAATTTTGTCTTTTTTAATTTAAAACTAAAAAATAAATTACTCTTCTTTCATTAATAGCACTATTATCCTTACCAAAAATAAGTTATTAAGCAGCAGTATTGAACTGAGCTAAACCTTCAATGGGAAGATATTCCTTTTTGTAAAAAAATTAAAAACAAATTAAGTTTAATTTAATTCTAGAATTGAAGGCTATCAAAAACCAACCAAACAGACAGACAATCATCTTTTTAATTAAAAATACTATTTTTATATTTACCTTATTAACTGAAGGATCATTGACAATCTAATTTTCAGCCTTACGAACAACTTTGAAGAGGTATGGCTTTTCGTCATCATCTCTGTATGCACCAACTCCCAAGTTCATTTTTTAATTAGAACTATCAGCCTAATAAGCCAAAATAGTACCTAAAATTGGATCAGGAGGTTCTTATCTGAGTAATTGAAAAAGATTTCCTTAGAAAGAATTAGTATCATTCTAATTGATAAAATTACTTAAATGTTTAGAGAATAAGATATAAATTAAATAATATTTACTGTAAGAAATGAGTCACTTAAGCCAGTGTTTATATCCATCTTATTTTGAGATTTTATTATAGCTTATTTGATTGAATTTTATTTTATTTTGTTTTAAATTAAAATTTAGATTTATTTTTATTTTTTATTATTTGTAATCATTTGACTTTTTTAATTTTTGTTTTAAAGTTAATTAAGAAGGAGTTGATTATTTTAAAATAACGCATTGATATGAGTGGATAAGGAAATTTGTTGATAAAATAAGTATTCTTTAGAAGTTTTGTAATTATTTTTAAATTATTATTAAAATATCATGAAGTTATATCTAATGAAATAATGAAAAAAAATTTAAAAAGAATTGTTTGTTTTCAATAAAATATTTTTGCTGTTTTAGGTATTGTTGAGGTAATATATTTCAATACATTATTAAAATTTTAGTTTATTGTTTTTAATTAATTAATAAAAATTGTAAAAAATAATTAACACTAGATAGATCTATGAAATTTAATTCTTTACTGTACATTTCGCCTAATTAGCATAACGATGAAGAATTTATAAATTTTTTAAAAAATATAAATCAGCTTCTTCATTCAAAGTATTTCCTAAATAGATTAAATTTAATACCCTCCTTATTCTTTTTTATTGAATATTGCAAAATACTCTAAAAATTATAAAAATTTATTATTATTTGCTCAACTAGAAAAAGAATATTAAGGAGCTAGCAATAATAAAATTAAAGTTCAAACAGTTTTTATTTTATTAATAATTGTCCTTTAGTGAGATTGTTAAAGTTAATTTATCTCATTTAAAATGCTATTCTATTTCTAACTCTATATCTTTTGCTTCTTTATCTAGATATTAATAATCTTTAAAAAAAATTCCTATTTATGTATGTTTTAAAGTTAACAAAATTAAGTTAAAATAAAAAATTAGTTTTATGAAAAAGATTCTAAAACATATCAAAAATAAAATTGAAGAAGAATTAAAATATTTTAAATTGACTTTTCAGTTTAATTATGAAGGAATACTTATTCAAAAGAGCATAAAAGTAGTACTTTATTATAAATTATATTAAACTATTTGTTAAATGAACAAAGAATATTATTCATTAGTTTTAAGTAGATAAAACAGCATCCTTGATGGCAGCAGCTAAGTAGCCAACATTTTTTGTTGTGATACCACACTATTTAATTAATTTTAAATAATTGGTTAATAAATTTATTTAGAAAAAATGAATATTTTACCATTGAAATTCTACCATTCTTCAAAAGGTAGATATGATACTTGTTAATAAGAATATCACATTGTTAAGGGGTAAGACCAGTAAAACTGAACATGCCAATTTGAGAGACGATATGATCCCAATTACCAGGGACTTACAATTTAACTAGCTCATTCTTTAAAGCTGTTCTCATATCAATAATTCTCTTTGAAACCATAGCCAATTCTTCCATCCATTCGTTGTATAAAGAGGGATCAGTTAAAATTTTGGTTGCAATTCTAGCTCCGTGAGCAGGAGGGTTAGAGTACATAGGTCTGATTACCAACTTTAATTGGGACAAGCATTTAGCAGCAGTTTCCTTGTTTGCACAAACTAAGTGGAAAGCACCAATTCTATCACTGTACAAACCCATGTTTTTAGCAAATGATTAAGTGACAATTAATTAGAAACCTAATTCAGTGAATAATCTAATGGAGTAGGCATCTCTATTCAAATCACCAGTTGCGAAACCTTAATAAGCAGAATCAAAAAAGGGCAATAATCTATTTTATCTATTTATTAAATTAAAATGTAAATATTTAGAAGTTAAACAAAAATATTTTTGTTAATAAAAATTCTATTCTAATGAAAACTTATCTGAAAAAGGTCTTAAGTACTAGTACTTTTAAATTAATTTTTATTTAATTTATTTCTTTTATATTAGTTTTCAGATAAGATTTTCTTACTAGAAGTTTTTTCATTTATTTTTTTAAAGCTTTTATTTATTATTACTTGAAAAGGCCAGCAAGTCTCTTCCATTATGCTTCAGTTAAATCAAGACCAGTAGGATTGTGGGCACAAGCGTGCAATAAAACTATAGAACCTATTTATTACAAATAGAAGTAAGTAAGAATTATTTCTTAAGTAGAAATAGTCTTTAAGTTACCTGGTTTAGCCATTGAGATATCAGTGAACATACCATTGAAGTCAAGAGACATGTTCTTGGGGTTGTAGTAACGATATTACTTAAAGTTTAAGCCAGAGCTTTTAATAATATCATGATGGTTACCTATTTAATGATAATTATTTTTAGTTTTTATTACCTAATCATTATGAAAATAAAAAATGTCTAAAAATAAATTACCCCAAGTAGGATTGCTAACAAGAACTTCACGATTATAGAATTTTGCAAGGAATTCAAAACCGATTCTTAAGGCACCAGTTCCTGATATGGCTTGAGAAGTAATAACCTTTAATAGTAAAAAATTTTGCATTCAATATTTTGAAATTCTTTCTATTTTTTATTATAAACTCAATTAAAAAAAAATATACTCTTCCTTCCTTGACAGCACTGCTATCCTTGCCAAAAATAAGCTACTAAGCAGCAGCATTGAACTGAGCTAAACCATCGATGGGAAGATATTCCTTTTGTTTAAAAAAAAATTAAATACAATTCTAGAATTTCTAGAGAATAAGCTAATTTTTAACATTTTTATTAGTAAGTAAAAAAATTATGAGATACCTTATCAATAGAGTGGTCATTGACAATTAAACTTTCAACCTTACGAACAACCTTGAATGGATAGGGTTTTTCATTATCATCTCTGTAAGCACCAACTCCCAAGTTCATTTTGTCCTTAGAAGTGTCAGCCTTATAAGCCAAAGCAGTACCTAAAATAGGATCAGGGGGGGCTAATTGGACTTATTCAAAAATGTTTCCTTAGAAAGTATTAGTATCGTTCTAATAAAAAAAATTATTTTACTGAGTTAGTGAATAAGAAAGATATAAAATTTACTCTAATAACTTAGTTGCTTAAGGCAGCGATTCTATCCATTTTATTTATTAGATTTTTGATAGCTTATTTATTAATATTCAATTTAAGAATTGTTTTTATTTTTATTAAAATATAATCACTTTATTTTTTAATTTTCTTTTTAAATTTCTCTTCAGTCAATAATGAATTAAAAATCTTTTAAATTACGTACTTATAAGAAAGGATGATGAAATTGACGCAGCAGATTCCTTCGTCATTTACATATTTTTCTAATTTCCATTTACACATAATCTTTTATTGACATTTTAATGCAATCATGAGTAATTTTCATTTGAAAAAGGAGGTTTCTTTCTTTCAAAGGTTCTTATTTATTTGTTAATAAAAGGAATATTTGTTGAATATAAACAACTTTAGAAGGTGAGCATTTTAACTGATATATTTAGCTAGCAATTATTAAATTATGTTCAATATTCTTCAAAAGATAATAGAATAATAAATTTTACAATTAAATAGAGGTTTTATTAATAATATTTTCATTTTTATCTACATAATATTTAATTTTTAATAATTTATTTTCGATGTGTTATTATTATTAATTCACTAAACATTGAAGAGAAAGAATCTTCATGAAAATTCACTAATAAAAATTTAATTTATTCATATAAATTCTTATAATAATAAAATAATTAAACTTAAATGCTAAATTCAAAATTTAAAAGATTATTTATTATTATTCAAATATAAATAATTGATTTTAATTAATATTTTTCCAACCTGATAAGAACTTTTTAAATGATATTCCAATTATCTAAATTATCTAGAAAAATCAAGAAATTTTTTACAAATAGTAAATCTTAAAAATAAATTTAAAAAAATGTTTTTTACTTTATTTAAATATTATTAAATTTTACACATAAAATAAATTTTAATAGCCTAATTGAATTATTTCATTCTTTCATTCTAACCTATTTTAAAAAAATAGCTACGGCTCACTACCAGATAGAATAAAACTGTGTTTTAATAGTTAAGGTAGAGTAAAATAAAATAGATTTTGAATGGGGATTGTTTTTGAAGAGGAAATAAATTTCGAGAATCAAAAATTTAATCAAACTAAAGGACAAAAATTAAATATTGCTATTTATTAAAAATAAAAAAGAAGTCATTTTTAAGAAAAAAAATATGATTTTACAAAAGCAATTCTACAGATAGCTTTCAAATGTAATTAATCTCAAAACTTTTAATAATCGAATTTGCTTTTTTTTTTTGGTTAAAAGCTTGTGGGTTCAAACTTATTGTCTCATACTAATCTTCATATAGATTTAAAGTAAATTTAATATTTTCCTTTCTGATACTTAACATTATTTTTTCTAAATAAAATAAACATTTTTAAAAGATATTAATTTTTTTTATATTATTTTTATAAAAGATTCTTAACATTAAATAATGAAGATTTATAGAGATTAAGTGATTCTCTATCTCAATGCATTAATCTTTCAACTTTGATTTTAGAAATTAAGTATTGAATAATTTTATTTTTAATTTAAATTTGTTTTTATTTTATTCATATTTTTTATTTAATAAAAAGTCATTATTCTTTTGATCCAAAAAATTTATAAGGTTTATGTTCTGCTTTAATCTAATGCAATAAACTTTAAAATTTGAGTCTTATACTTGATTAGTAAAAATTTTTAATACTTTGTATTTATCAGTTCTTATTCTTCATGAAATATTTATTTTGTAATAAATTTTCATTCAACTTAATAAAAAAAATGATATTAATATTGGATTTGTAAATTGTTTGGTCCTATTCACTAGATAAATAAATCACTTTAAATTTAAAAGATATTGATTTCACCAAAATAAAAATAACTTAATTTTATAAATTAGTAATAAAATTGATGATGAAGGTATTTCATTTTTAGCTTCTACTCTATCTTAGTGCTGTAATCTCTAAGTTTTAAAACTTAGTCTTAAGTATCAAATTTTATTTTTTTATGGTATTGTCATCATATTTAATTTCATAAAAATAAAAAAATAGAAGTAATTCTATTGGATTGATGGGTATTTAAAGTTTAGGATCTGTTTTAGCATAGAAAATGAATCTTGTAACCTTGCAACTTTTACTTGAGTAATAAATAATAAATAAAATAAACTCTTCATAATT
>JH720342.1:294475-354352 GCA_000231825.2 Tetrahymena elliotti 4EA | reverse complement strand
GTTTGAGAAACTTAAGAAATATCTTAAAATTAAATCTTAATCTGAGGTAATACAACTAAATAATTAATTAATTTAATGAGTCTTTTTTGATTAAAAAAGTACAATTCAAATGAGTGACAATGGAGTAGAAAATTTATGTTTGGGATTAAGATAAATAAAAACTCTCACAAATTTGTTTTTAGATCTAAGGTAGCAGAATAACAAAAACATGTTTTTCATCATAAGATGATTTCATCTTTACATGAAATTTATTCCAACTTTTCATGCTTACTTTTTCAACATTCAAAAATTAAGATATCCATAAATATAATTTATTAAAGATATAATAAAATAGGAAATGAAGGTTTATCTAAAATAGCATCTATTTTGAGTAATTTCAACGAATTAGAGAATTTGTAACTCTCTTTTAGGTAACAATACTTTATTTCTTATTCAATTTGTATGAATAGATAAAGTGGTTTTTAATAATTAATTTAAAATTTTCATTAGATAAAATTAGATTGGAGATGAAGGATTATCTGATTTAGCAGCTGTATTGTAATCATGCAAATCACTTTTTCGATTATCACTCAGATTTGAGTAAAATGAAAATCAATTTTAATAAAAACAATTTCTAAAAATTTTAAAGCCAAAAAAGAGTATTTTTTTTGTTGAATTAAATTTTTATTAATAAATTTAAAGCTTAAATTAAATTGGTGATCAAGGTACTTAAAATTTAGGCTCTTCTTTATCTAAATGTGATAAACTTTAAATTTTAGTACTTGAGTTAAAGTAAATAAATATTTTTTTTTAATTTTGATATTTTCTTCTTCATTAAAGATTTTTTTTATCTTAAAAGTTGCAACTAAGTTAGCTTTGGCTGTGCATTAGCATTTGCTCTTCAATTACGGGATAATAAAAATCTATTTAAACTTGTATTTTAATTATGGTATTTTAAATTATTATTAATTTCCTTTTTTCTCTAAAAAGCTTAAAAAACTCTTTGTTTTCTTTTTAATTTTTTTCATATAAAACTATGACTAAAATTTTTCTTTATTTAAAAGCAATTTTAAAGTTGGCTAAACTCAAAAGAATATGCTAAGAAATTAATTTAAGTAAATTAAGAGGTTAGTAGATAAATTTCTTGTAATTTGAATAATAAAAATTAACTTGTATTTATATGTTAATTTTAATATTTTTTTGTGTTGATCGATATATCATTTAGTGTTTAAATTTCTTATTTCAAATAACCATTTCTTTCTATTCAATTTTCCATAACTATTTAAAAAATTTTTAATATTTTTTAATATTTGTTAGATGATTTTTTTAAATATTTTAATGTGATGGTGTGATATTGATTGGGTTTATTGATATATGATATATATTTTAAAAAATTGTATTTTTACAACTCCCGATTTTTTATCAAATAAAGTATAGGTGTGTGGTAGAAAATAGTCCATAATCATTATTCTTTAAATTATAGTTTCATACTTTAATTTTAAGTTATTTTACCTCTTAAATTTATAGGGATACCTATTTAGTTTGTCTATATTTTAAAAAGTTTCTTGAATCAGAAGATATCAAAAAAACAATAAAAAATAGCTATGACTCATTACCAGATAGAATAACACTGTGTTTTAATAACTAAAGAAGAGTATCTATTCATTGATTATAAAATAAAGTTTTTTATTAGCTTTATTTGTATTGATTTTGTTGTTTTTAAATTTTGTAAATTCTCATTTATTAAAGCTAAAAAAGTTTTTTCAGAAGTTATACTCCTGTTTAATCAAACGACATTAAAATTGTTTCAAAAACTGGCCTTAAAAAATAAGCTTTTACTGTATTTAAAAGAAAAAAAAATAAACTGAATCGGATAAATTTTGATCAGTTAAAAAAAATAAAATAAACTTAGGATTGAGATTATTTTTAAGAGGAAATAAATTTTGAGAATCAAAAATTTAATCAAACCAAAATTTTTGAGAAAAAAAATATGATTTTACAAAAGCAATTCTACAGAAAGCTTTCAAATGTAATTAATCTCAAAATTTTTAATAATATAATTTGCTTTTTTTTTAATTAAAAGCTTGTGGATTCTAAATTATTGTCTCATACTAATCTTCATATAGATTTAAAGTAAATTTAATATTTTCCTTTCTAATACTAACATTATTTTTTCTAAATAAAATAAAAGATAAAATAAATTCTTAAAATTAAATAATGAAGATTTATAGAGATTAAGTGACTCTCTATCTCAATGCATTAATCTTTCAACTTTGATTTTAGAAATTAAGTATTAAATAATTTTATTTTTAATTTAAATTCATTTTTATTTTATTCATAGTTTTTTATTTATTAAAAAGTCATTATTCTTTTGATCCAAATAATTTATAAGGTTTATGTTCAGCTTTAATCTAATGCAATAAACTTTAAAATTTGAGTCTTATACTTGATTAGTAAAATATTTTTAATACTTTTTATTTATCAATTCTTATTCTTCATGAAATATTTATTTTGTAATAAATTTTCATTCAATTCAATAAAAAAAACGATATTGATTTTGGATGTGTAAACCAATTCACTTAGATAAATTAGGTTTTCTTTAAATTTTAAAAAATACTGATTTTCGACCAAAATAAAAATAATTTAAAATTAAAAAATGAGGAATAAAATTGATGATGAAAGTACTTCGTTTTTAGCTTCTACTCTATCTTAGTGCTGTAATCTCTAAGTTTTAAGGCTTAGTCTTAAGTATCAAATTTTATTTTTTTATGATTTTGTCATCATATTTAATTTCATAAAAATAAAAAAAATAGAAGTAATTCTATTGGATTGAAGGGTATTTAAAGTTGAGGATCTGTTTTAGCATAGAAAATGAATCTTGTAACCTTGCAACTTTTACTTGAGTAATAAATAATAAATAAAATAAACTCTTCATAATTTCAATTTTTCTTTGTTTTAATTGTAGAATAATATGTATAATCAATACCTATGATATCTTTTTATTTTTTAATTAAATAAATATAAAGCTGTAATTTAATTTGTGATGAGGGTCTATTTGTTTTAATTAATTCTTTGTCAAAATGCAATTAACTCTCTTCATTAGAGCTGAGCTTAGAGTAAAATAATTCATTAATTTGGAAAATATTAATTAATATTTAATAATTAATTTTAAATAAAATGTTTCAACTTTCTAATATTTAATAAAGGAATAACAAAATCTAATAGATACGCTAATAAGAATTAGGTTCTGATTTATCTAGCTACAAAAATTAAGAAATCCTAAAATTAAATTTAGGGTAAATACACTTTTACAATTTCAATTTTACCAATAAATTTAATTAGTTTTTTTGTATTTAAAGAAATGCCTCTTCCGATTAGCATGATTTCAAAAGCTTATTCTTAATTTTAGAAAATTATTACTTAGTAAGAGATTTAGAAATAAATCTAAGGTGAAATATTTTTCTTTTCAAATATTTAGATTGATTTAAAGGATATTGATGAAATAAAAATAAAATAAAATGAATAAAATCTAAATAAGAATTTTGTTATTTAAACTCTTAATAATATTCTTATTTTACTAAAATTTAAAAGCTGTAATAAAATTGGATAGATTGGAGTTTTGCATTTAAGCTCTGCTCTACAAAAATTTTGCAATATAACAAGTCTGTAGCTAATGCTAAAGTAAACATTATTTTGTATTACTATGTTTATTCCATAAAAATTAAATTAATTTGTTTGTATTCTAAAAACAATCAAAATTTTTACAATAATAATTTCTATTTTAAACTAAAAGCTTGTGTAAGATTGGCGAAGACAGCTTAGAGTTTATTTCTTCTAATTTAAGTTAGTCAAATAGAATCTAAATTCTATTACTTCATTGTTAGTATTAAGATTTTAATAAAATGAATAAAAATTATTTTATTTTATTTTTAATCAGTGGAAATAAAATAGGTCTTAAGGGTACAAAAAGTATTGCAACTATTTTATCTAAATAGAATAATATTTCTGACTTGGATATTGATTTAAGGTAAGAATTGAAATTTTTTTTGAATAATATTTTACCTCTACAAATTATTAAATTATTCTTTGAAAAATTAAAAAATTTAAACATTTAATTAAAAAGTTTGGATTAATTCCTATCAATAGATCATTTTAATTTTTTTGTTTTTCTACTTTAAAAA
The DNA here is from genome assembly GCA_000231825.2 of Tetrahymena elliotti 4EA. NCBI lineage: Eukaryota > Ciliophora > Oligohymenophorea > Hymenostomatida > Tetrahymenidae > Tetrahymena > Tetrahymena elliotti. The sequence continues at coordinate 350,192 of JH720342.1, read as the reverse complement.
TAAGAAATGAATATTGTTTAATATTGAGAATGTAAGTTTTGTTTAGTAAAGTAAATTTAAATATTAAAAGTAGTAGTGAAATAGGGGATCAAGGAGTTTTGAATTTAAGTTAGAGTTTGAGAAACTTAAGAAATATCTTAAAATTAAATCTTAAACTGAGGTATTACAACTAAATAATTAATTAATTTAATGAGTCTTTTTTGATTAAAAAAGTACAATTCAAATTGGTGACAATGGAGTAGAAAATTTATGTTTGGGATTAAGTTAAATCAAAACGATCACAAGTTTGCTTTTAGATCTAAGGTAGCAGAATTTAATCATAATATGTTTTCATATTTACATGAAATTTATTCCAACTTTTCATACTTACTTTTTAAACATTCTAAGAAAAAGATATTAATAAATATAATATATATTAGTTATAATAGAATAGGAAATGAAGGTTTATCTAAAATATCATCTATTTTGAGAAATTTAAGTGATCTGAAAAATTTGTAGCTCTCTTTTAGGTAAGAATAATTTATTTACTTTATTTAATTTTTATGAACTGATAAAGTGGCTTTGAAAAATTAACTTTTATTTGAAAGATAAAACTAGATTGGAGATGAAGGGTTATCTGATTTTGCAACTGCATTGTAATCATGTAAATCACTTTCTAGATTATCACTAGGATTGGAGTAAAATGAAAATCAATTTTAATTAATACAATTTTAATGATTTTAATTTTAAAAAGTTTAATCTAATTTTTAAGCAAAATTATTTTCCTCAAGCCTTTGAAATAAATTGATGAAATTTTTAATTTTGTTTGATTATGGTATTTCTTTAAGAATTTTGTATTTTATATAATTTTTTTATTCGGAAAAATAAATTTAGAAACTAGATAATTACTTTGATTTCCTAATATATGATATTTACAGATTTTCTTGATTAATACTACTATTTTTTTGTGAATTAAATTTCTATTAATAAATTTAAAGCTTAAATTAAGTTGGTGATAATGGTACTTAAAATTTAGGTTCTTCTTTATCTAAATGCAATCAACTTTAAATTTTAGTACTTGAGTTAAAGTAAATACTTCTTGAAAATTTTGATATTTGTTAATTTTATTTTCTTCATTTTTATTTTATAAAATAAAAGTTGCAACTAAGTTAGCTTTGAAGGTGCATCAGCATTTGCTCTTCAATTATGGGATAATAAAAGTCTACTTAAACTTGTATTTTAATTATGGTATTTTAAATTATTATTAATTTCCTTTTCTATCACTAAAATTTTTCTTTATTAAAAAGCAGTTTAAAGGTGGGCTAAACTCAAAAGAATATGCTAATAAATAAATTTAAGTTAATTAAGAGATTAGTATATAAAATTCTTATAATTTGAATTAGAAAAATTAACTTGTATTTAAATATTAATTTTAATATTTTTTTGTCTTGATACAAATATCATTCAGTATTTAAATTTATTTTTTCAAATAATTTATTTCTATTAGTCTTTCCAAAACTATTTAAAAAATGTTTAATACTTCTTTTAAGGTGAATAATAAGATATTTTAAATAAAATATTTTTTAATTTCAAAAAAAAGTTGAACATAAATAATACAAAAATATGAAAAACTAAATGCCAAAATTTCATTGTATTCAGAAAGGAAAATTTGAATGTGAAATTAGATTTTTAAATCTGAAAATAGTTCAAATTAGAATCAATATTTTAATAGTAATTAATTCCAATTTTTTGTATGAGTAATTGTGTTTTTACTCTATTGGGGAGCCATTAGTCTGGATGAATGCAAAAGCTAATTTTTTTAATTTAACTTTTTAAGTCATTTTCTTAAAAATTCTAGATAGATTTATTAAAAAATTTGAATAATTTACATTTAAACTCAAACTATTTTAAAATTGTATTTTTATTGCTAAATAAATTTTTAAACATTCAACAACATTTTTAATAAGGGAAATATGAATAATTTTTTATTTCTTTTTCAATTGTTAAATTCTTTCACTAATTCAGCATCCTTTAAGATTATTTTAGTTCCTTAATTATATAGACCAATATAAAGCCTTAAATCATTATTTTGAATTATCTTTTATCTGCTTCGATCATCTAATGAAAGTTTATATTCGTAATCAGGATATTCAACAATTTCTAATATCTATTCTTTCAAGTATACTCTTAGTTCTATCAATTTCTCTCTACTTATCTAAAATTGACCTTTTCCTTTTTGTTAATTCTAAATACCCCAGTTATTATATTTTACTAAGCAATTATTTTAATTTTAGAAATAACAACTTAAGCAATCATTATATCCTGCATTTAAATCAGCATTTGCATTTCTCATAAGACCTATCAGAAATATGTCACCTTCATTAATTTTTTCAGTTTAAAATCTAAAAACATATTTTACATCTTTTTCTAAGTTTACACTTGATATACAATTCACCAAACTATTATCATTAACTAACTTTTCAATTTCATACTCACCATTTTCCCTTTATTTTATAGTTAAGGTTTATTATCCATCTCTATATTTTGTAGCAGTTAGTTTAATATCAAAGTAAAGCAACTATTTCTGGGTAATTAATGTAAATCTATTCACTTACTCTTCTGATAAACGAGATAAGTAGTCAAATTTATTTTAATCTGTAAAAATGTTTGTAAAATTAATTTATTTTAAGAAAGGTTTGATTTCTAACAAAAGCCTTTCAAACTACTAAGTAAATTAATTATTTAAGAAATTCATTTTAGAATTTATGATTGACTAAATTTATTGGAATTCTAAACTATTTTTTGCATCATTTTCATATTTTAAATCAGATTTCAATAAAATTTAATGGTTTACATACTCTTCTATCTATTGACTGATCTTCTAAAATTCACTTTTTTTCTAGTTTTCTTGAAGAATTGAGTTAAATTTAGACAAATCGAAAACAGGATTCACTCTTTTTAGATTTTGATCAAGCTCCTTTATGAATTCATCTGCACAAAAGTTATTTTCATTAGTCACTAGATTCATTATTAAATCAGCTATTATCTTATAGAGTCTTCTATTACTTTCATTATTTTAACTATCATTCATTTTTCTAAGTTTATTTTGTTATGTGTGAGTATTGATATTTATATTTTGATTAAAAAAAGAGATCTAGTCAATAAAAGTAAATATATTCTATTTAATCATATTTGGATACTCCAAATTGAAATTCGTTTTAATATGGAGAGCTTAAGAAAGAAGATTTTACAATAATTCAGTATTTTAACATTTTTGAGACTCAATTTACTGAATAAATTATCTGCAAGCTTGAGAATAGTCTTATAAATTATTTGACTGGTTAGTAAGGAGCTGCTTGAAATCAAGAATTTTAGAAATTTCTTAATATCTTTAGAGAATTTTCTAGCTTTCATTTGGATATTATTGGGCTTCGTTAATCATCTTTTTTTAGATGATGTCAATTTTATCTGAAAACTCTTTTTTTAGCTGATCAAAGAAATTACTAATTTATTATTCATAGTCTATCATCTAGGATTAATTTTGAGTTATGTCAATAAGATCTTAAATAATCTAGTAATCATTCACAGGTGGCCATTTTGGGATGATAAAGTTGTTAGCTTCTGAAAGTATTTGATCTATCATTAGGTAATTAGCAGCTTAAAATGAAAGGTCATGATTAAAGCAAGACGAACAATAAAAAAGAGGTTTTTGTTGATTTTGGTTCATAAGAAGTTCATTCACTTAGATGAATTAGAGTTTTTTATTTGAATGCTATGAGCATTTAAGACTTTCAATTGAAACTTTATCCATTATGATATTATTTATATAGACACTTTTTAATTAGACTTGTAAATTAATATTTGTTTTTTTTTTAATTTGATGATTACAAAATCATAAAAATATTGACAACAAACTGAAATAAATCCTAAAAGACTTGATTTCCATAGAAATTAGGTCAAATAATTTTATTAAACACTAATTTAAAAACTTAAAATTTTGTTGAAAAACAAATTAAAATTTTTATATTTTTTGTGAAATATTTTGTTCAAATAAACCTATCATTTAAAATTTAATTTAAAAACTCTTTGCTTTTGTTTTATTGTATTTTACTATCTGTTATAAAATAAAGTCAAATCAGAAAAATTAATTTCATTCAATTTAAAGATTAATTTAAAATACAACATATTTTGGTAAAAATCTATAAGTATAAAATCATCACAATATTTTAACTTAATTAAAAATAGGTAAACTTTTATCATGCATGGGTAATTGATTTTAAGAAAACTATCCCGATTTTAGTTCTAGATTTTGATTAGTATTTTCTAACATATTAAGTTAACTAACAGAATCTTCTTTATGTTTAGATGATAGTTGAGGTAATTACTTTGTTATTTCTTATGGCTTGAGCTAAAAGTCTTTATAAATACATTTTTTAAGCCAAGTATAAATTAGATGAAGTAAAATTAAAGACCAGAAGGCAAGAAGAAAAACATATGATGAAATAATTATTGTTAGCATGACTAAAGACAATATTTTACTTGTTTCAGGATCGTTTTAGTAATTTATTGAAACAGCATATATAATACTAATTAAAGTTGTAGCAAAAGAAATAGAAAGCAAAATTACATTCTATTATACTGACTTTAAAGGCCTGAAAGCAGCTAATTATTTAAAAATAAATCATGAATTTATTAATTAATTAAAAACTATTTTACCTATATAAATAGTAAAGATAAGATAGCATAGTATGTATAAAACAATCTGTGCTAAAGGATTTTAAGGTATACAAGATATTGCTATTGAGATAATCATCTTCATGAAAACTGTTATCTATAATATATTCCTTGTTGCAAATGAATCTTATTTTACATATTTATCTAATAGGTAAAACTTTTATTAATTTCTAAATTTGTCTCAGAAATAGGTTAAAGTGTTTAAGGACTGTTAATATCAATTGTTTAAAGTGATTTTTAATATTGTCTTGGGTTAAGACATTTTTTAATTTCCAATTTGTAAAAAAGATAGCTTAAAACAGCAATCATGTAAAAAAAGGCAAACAAACTACAAATAAATTAGAAAGCATCAGAATTCCCATTCGATTAAAGCTAAAATTGATAAAAGATACAAAAAGACATTTCTTGTGAGCAAACAGCAAAAGTGATAATTGGAAATGAAATAACTGTGTATCTTTTGACAGATTTTAAAAAGTTACTTTGTTCTTTTAAGTACTTATCAATTAGAGAAAAAGTTAGACTAATTGACCATACAATTCCTATTTATTATTTAACTTAAAATAAAATATAATATTTTGAATTATTTTTACCTTAAATCCATAAAAGAGGTGAAGAATTATTTAAGAAATTATAAGATTTATTATTGAGAGCTATTTTTGGATTAAATTTAACTTCATCATTAGCTGAATCAACTTATGAATTTTCTTCTGATATAATTCTTTTTTTCATAATAGCATTTGAATTAGAAGACTTAGATGACTAGAAATCAAAATTAGAATATGAGATTATTTTCAAAGCTTCATCAAATCCAACTGATTATTTAGAATTTATCAAACTCAAATAACTTAAACCTTAACTTAGTTAGAAATAAGATAAAACTATCAAAGGATTTTATAATCCAATGCCTATTATAAATGTGTAAAATTAAAAAAATATTTATTTAAAAATGTATTTACTTATCAAAATAGAAGTAGCACCAGATCCTGCAAATGTTCCCATTATTGTTTATTTTATTTTTTTTTAAGTTTTTGATTATGAACATTCTGATTCATTGTAATCAGAAGTTTCTTCTGGGCATTAACATATTCCTATTTCATATGAATCATTTAATCTAACTAATTGTCTATTTTAAACACAAGATGTGCATTAATAATATGACTCTCCAACACAGCTCAAACAAGATAAATGACAAGAATTTGTTTTTAAGCAATTAGAACTAGCATCCAAAGTATATCCGTCATTGCAAACTTCACATTTTGTCTTATTTTAACAGCTTTTACAATTATTATTGCAATTTAGACAAGAATTATTTTCAAAATAAAATCCTTCATCACATTTTTTGCACTAATTATTATCTAAAATAAGTGGAGCACTACAAGACAAGCATGCATTTCTATCATTTGGTTGAGAACAAGTTAAGCAAGAGGCATCACAAATAGGATTACAAGATCCATCACCTTATAATTAATATCCTGAAATACATTTTTCGCAACTTATTCCATTTTTACAAGTTTAACATAAGCTATTACATTTTTGGCAAGATCCTTCACCACTTAAGTTTCCTTATTGAAGATAAAATCCTTCATTGCAGCTAGTGCAACTATTAGAATCAATAAGATTCTTACAAGTTAAACAACTTTCATCACATGTAGGCAGGCAAACATTTCCATCTAATTTATGGCTTGGGGCACATTTTTTGCAATTTGTTTAGCTGCTTTAGCATTCAACACATGGATAAGTACATTATTGGCATAAAGAATCAATCATTGTATATCCTGAATTGCAAATAATACAATAATTCTTATCTAATGGTTTTTGGCATGTATTACATGATTTATCGCAGCTAGGGATACATTAATTTTGTGAGTTTAACTTGTAATTTTCTATACATGTTGTGCATTTGTTAGAATTTTAATTACATGTACTACATGGTTTGCTACATTCCATACATGTTGAGCCTTCTATATAAAAGCCATCTGTACAAGAATTACATTTTGTTATATCATTAGCTCCAAAACAAGTTTAACAAGCACTGTGGCATACTAATTTGCACACTTTATTCAGACTATCTAAAGTATAATCAATATTGCTTATGCAACTTGTACAGGAAGTTGATAATTTTTCACAAGTCTAGCAAGGTTTTTCACATTTAATGCATTAATTATTTTAATTTAAAAAATATCCAGTATTACATTGAGTACAAGAATTAGCATTTTTTGGAGAATTACAAGATAAACAGGAATCATCGCATACTGGCTCGCAAAGATTTGTTTAACTCATTTTGTAATTATCAGCACATTTAATACAGTTTGTAGAAGAGTTAACGCATGTAGAGCATTATGGTTGGCATTAAAAACATTGGTTATTTTATAGATAATAGCCATCATTACAAGAGTCACATGCTTTCTAATTATTAGGAATTGAGCATGTTTTGCAACCTTAATAACATTAAATATTACATTTGTTTTAAGATAAATCTAATTAATATCCATTAACACAACCAGTGCATTATGCTGCAGAAGAAGAACACTTAGAGCATGGTGAATTGCATTATAAACAAGATGAACCAGATAAATAATACCCATCATTGCATGCATTACAAAAATTAAAATCATTAGGCTTTGAGCAACTAGAGCAAGCTTTATGGCAATTAGGCAAACATTGTTTGGTTGCAGAATTATAAGTATAGTCTGTATCACTTACACAATTTATACACTAGTCTGTAGAAGAGCAAAATTTGCAAGGACTTTTGCATTAAACACATGTTTTTCCATTCAAATAATAACCATCTACGCATTTTGAGCATTAAGTTTAATCATTAGGTTTAGTACAAGTACTGCATGAACTATGACAAACCAATTAACAAACAAAATTAACTGAATCATAAGTGTAATCAGTATTATTTACACAACTTTTACATGAACTAGCAGAATTTAGACAAGTTTTACAAGGTGATAAGCATGGTAAACAGGTATTATTTGAGAGAAAAAAACCACTATTGCAAGAAGAGCAAGCATTACTGTTTAAAGGTTAAGTACAAGTAAGACATGAAGAATCGCAAATAGGATTGCAAACTTTATTAACACTATCATAAGTATAAGAAGAACTAGTAATACATGAATTGCAAATTACTTTAGAACTGGATAATTAGCAATTACCACATGGACTAGGACATTTAAGGCATTAATTATTACTTAAATAACTACCATCATTACAAGAAGTGCATGAATTAGGATTATTTGAAGTCAAACATGTTTTACATGTAGAATCACAATTTGCAATACATGTTGAGTTAATCAAAGTAAATCCTTGTTAACAGCTTGTACACTTATTTGGCCCTGATCCATTACATGTTCCACAACTTAGGTCACAAGTATATGAAGAACAAGTGCTACCACTTAATTCATATCCTGGATTGCAAGCAGAACATTAAGTATTTGAATTGCTTATGCATGCAGAGCAAGATGTATGGCATAAAATGCAATACTGAGATGACTAATCTTTATAAAACCCTTTTGGGCAATCTGCTTTACAAGTCTATTTAATTCAAAAAAATATTTTATAATATAATATTTTAATCTCTACCATTCAATAGTTTTTTTCCTCTAAAATTATTTATAATTTAGAAACATGAATTAAATATTAAATTATTTTTGTTAGACAAATATATGTCATGATTTTAGAAAAAAAATTTTTATTTTTAAGTTTGAGTCTTTTATTTTTTACAGAAGCCCTTGTTATTTAAGTAAAAAAATACAAATTTTTTTCTTGCCATATTTTTTAAATAATAAGGGAAGTTTATTTTTAAAATCTTTTTTAATGTTGTACATTATCTGGATTTTTAAAGGTTGAACTAGAACACTTTTAAATACAGTTTATTCCATCAAAAACGTTTGGAGAAGCACAAGGAATAGAGCAATCTTATCCAGAATATCCATCTATACAGATACATATTCCCTAATATAAAATAATATACTTGAATGAAATCAAGATAAGTAATTTAAAAATACGTTATTGCAAACTCCGTTAGATGAACATTGATTAAGACAAGTTTTTGGAAAATTACATATCATTTCAAAATCTTATGGGCATGTAAAGTTTCCATAAGTTGTTGATGAAACTGTAGTTAAATCAATCATTTAACCAGGGGTTGTGCATGTAAACGATTCTTATTACCAAAGAAAAACAGTAATTGTTTTAAAATCAGTACTGCACTGAATAATATTGCATCTTGAGTAAAAGCCAGCTAAATGAGGTTTCCATCCATTCTTAACTGATTAAGACTAAAAGCAATAAGAGTTTACTCCTGTGTTCATTCTATTCCATTCACTAGGTAGAAAAGCAGGATCCTAGCAAAAATAATTAGTATAAGGCTATGTAACTGGACATTATGAGTATGTATCTAAGTTTGATTAAACAGTTCCTATAGCCATACCATAAAAATCACAATGTTATTAACCTACGAACTTAACTGGAAACTCTGGATAATTTGTTGTTGTAGAATTGCACACATTGTAGAAGAAATCACATCCTTTATTTTTACCCCAATAGATTGTGCTCGCCATATTGCTGTTAATATTAGCATAAAACCCTGTATCTCTTAAGAGAGCAGCAGTAAACTCACTGACAACATAGCTTTTTAAAACCTAGGAAGCTGTCATATATTCATTTTTAAGTAAATCTCTTTCCCAATGAGATCCCATAGATCCCGAACCTCCTTGATTTTCTAAAAACATACCATCAATTGTTGGACAAGAGAAATGATTTCTTGTAGCTTGAACTACATTTTTTGATAATATTTTATTTACCCCAGATATACCCCATAAAGTTGTTTACTACAAAATTTTACTAACATTACTACCATAAGGTTTTCCTGTATCTGGATCAATCCAATATTGAATTGCACCTCCAGAAAATCCTAATGCATGAGTAAGTTCATGAAGAGCAACAGAAAAATTATCTTAAAATTTGCTGTTATCTGCTTACATATTCATAGTTCCAATGTTAAATCTAACTCTTCCAATAATTGGACCTGGATTTAACTCACAAAAACCTAAATTTAAAGTTTTTTAAAAAATAACCAAAAATACATTTTTTAATTAATCTAATGAAAGTTCTTTTAATTATTCAAATTCAATTTTTTAAATACTGTCTTGAATATCACCAAGCAAACTTTATGAACTGGATATTTCATACTCAATAAAAACATAAATGAATGAAAGTTTTTTTGCTCTTAGTTTTCAATTTATTTTTTAGTCTTTTTATGAAAAATGTCAACTATTAAATAATCAATTTCTCAAAAAACTTTTATGGGTTCTAACTTAAAATATTAAAATATGGCAATAAATTCTAAATTAGGTATACCTTGAATAAAAGTAGAGATGAAATAAACAATTTGAAATTCATAAAAATTTCTTGAAAAGCTAAAATTTACTTATTTACTTGTTACCAATCAATTGAATTAGTTTTATTTATTTCTTTTGCCCCAAAATTTCTTTATAAAATGAATGGAATATTTTTCTAAAGAAATAAAAAGATATATTATTTTTCGTGATTATTTATTAAATTCAAAGTAGAACTTAATTTATTAGTAAATAAAAATGTCTATATTATGATTATCATTATTTGAGATTAAAATTAATACCTGCACTGGCTAATTGAGAACTACTTTTATCATTAAAGTATGTTACTAGTAGATGCATGTCTGAATCAGGTATTCCTACTCCATTTTTTTATAATTCGGTAGGGTAATATAATATGAATGGATCACTTCCACAAGATGTCCATCCATAAACAGAAGTAATAGGAGTCTATCTTGGAATAACTGAAATAAAGTATCTTAAGAAAACTTGAGCAGCTTTTAATATCTAAATTATATAGTTTCTCTTTTCATCAGTCATATCAGATCCATTTGTGTTATTGTAAAGTTGAGAAGAATCAAAAGTCACTCTAAATGGCTGAGCATTTGGTGAAAATTCTAGATTTCTTTTACCAAATTTATCCTCAAAAGTCTTTATATAATCAGATGGTATATTGTAAGATATGTCAGAATCATGATTGCAAGAATGAGATTAACCATGAACATTTAAAATAGCTAAAGCTAAAGTAAATAATAAGATAATTTGTATGTTCATTTTATTTAAGTTAAAAAAATTTAATATGCTACTTTTTTTTTTGAAAATTATTAATTGAATCTAAAGTAAGTAATATCCTCTAAATAAGATTTTCAAGAAATTTACTGAAGTAATTTTAAGAAAGAAACTTAAGTAAGCGTATAATTTTTTATGGATGGAATAAAATTAATTTGCAGTAACTAGAACTCTTTTTATTTTAACTCATTTAATGAACTTTTTTAAAATAGATTTATTAGGAAAAATGTAATAAATCTACATAATTAGGCAATAAATTATGTTTTTTAAAGAGGATTAATATTTAAAAAAAATCTGGACCACTTAAATACTCAAATGAAAATTTTATCAAAATGAGGATTTAGAAATTTCACAATATTTATTTTTAGAAAAATAGCCAAATTATACATACTCCCTTCAAAAAAATACTGATTTCAAATCACAAGATTTTCTTAAGCTACCCATAATATTTTATTTTAGAAAAATTGATTTTTTGGGCCTGGTCCCCTGTATCTGTTTACAATATATATTTCGTTTATTTGCAAGCTGCACCTGCTGAAAAAGTAGGATGCAGGCTTGCTTTATAAAATGAATAAATTTTTTTATTTGATAATAATGAAACTGAGGAAATTCAAGAACAAATAAATAAACATGTAAATTTTATCAAGAAAAATTGAAATATTAGAATAGAAAAAAAAATTATTGTATAAATAATAAAAACAAAAACAAAATTTTTATTTTATAAGAAAAGAAAATTCAACTAATATTATTTTATTTTTGAAATATCTATTTTCAAAATGTGTAATTTAATTTTAGCAACTTCTTGATTTTAAATAGTTTGCTTTTGAAAAATAATTATTATTATTCTTCATCAATTTAATTTTCTCTATTTTTATTATAAGAAGATATCAAAAAAGATTATTAACAAAATTCAATAGAAATTATGTAAGAACTTTTTTAGTTTAAATTCATAATTTCTTATTAACATCTAAAAAATCCTTTAATTTTTTTGAAATATTTACTTTATTTTGAGATTTAAAATATAAAGATGTTTTATATTTGCTAAACCATTTATTAAGCTTAAAATTCCCTATTCACCAATATCATTTCCACTTTATAATTATTTTTATAATATTATTTAATTACATATTTAACAGATAAATACCTAAGATTGAGAGCTAGACTACAGATTCTATTGCTATTTTATAAACCTGAAATCAGATTTTCTGTCTCCAATTCTCCAATCTTGTTATGGCTTTTTGAATAAAATACCAAAATTTAAAAGTATTAATAAAGAATATTATTTAATTTAAAAATTATTATTAACTAATTAATATTGAAAAAATGAATAAATAATATTACGAAAGATTTAAATTCAAATGAGATAGGTTTTCATTTTTTCCTAAAGCTGTACATAAATCTATTGTTCCTTATTTGCCCAATTTGTTATCACTAATTATATCAAAAATATCATTTGATAGAATCAAAAATATTTTTACATAAGACTTAAAGTTAATTTATTTAAATTTTAGCAACTAGATAAACCTAAGCCTAAAGCTTTAGCACCTTTTGAATCTATTTGATTTACTCTGTTTTTTTTAATATTATATTAGTATTTTCATTAAAAATTTATTTTACTCTAGTCCAAGTGTTAAATTATTAAGGTTTATAAGTTTAGGTAAAATAGAACCTAAACTGATAGTTCCTTGTGTCTTGAGCTAATTATATCTTTTTTAACATTTTTAAGTTTTATTTAAAAATAAATTTAATATTGGTTGAAAATATTAATAATAATACTGTCTTCTCTCATAAATGATAATTCAGTAAAAAAAATAAATAATTATTACTCAAAATCTAATTTATGTTTGTTTAGTTTTTTATAAATAAAGCATGTACCTACCTCTAATAGGTGAATTTTTAAAATATATAAATTTACCTTAATGCTAGAGTGAGGGAAGATAGATTTATACATTTAGATAAAGCTGAGAACATATCAGCAGCACCTTTTGCTCCGATCTGATTCACTCTTTATTTAATATTTAAAAAAATTAAAATAACTTGGCTAATTATGTTTTAAAAAATTGTTATCTATTTTTTCAAAGTGTGATCTTGATAATTTTTTATTTTTATATTACTCAAAATGTAGGGCTAAATTTGAAAGATTATGACGGTTTTATAATGATAAGCATAGTTATTTTGCACCTTCGGGTCCTATTTAGTTATACCTTTAATTTAAAAATAAAATTAACTAAGATTATTAAATGTTATTTAAATTTTAAATAATGAAAAAGAACTATTTTTACTGAAACAATTAAAAATGAATAAGTGATTATTAGATTAATTAAATGAAGATTTATTTACTCTAGAAGTATTGTTAAGTTTGTCAAATTATTACAACTTTTTAAATATTAACCTAAAATCTGTGCTCCCTAAGCTTAAATCCTATTGACTCTTATTAAGATTTATGAAGTTATTTAACATTTGAATAGAATTAATTTATTATATTAAATTAAACTAAATAAAGATAGTCTATAAGAAATAAGTTACTAAAGGGATAAAATTAAAATTTAGAGGTTAATGCAGTGAGCTAAAGCAGGACCCAATTAAGATGATATAATCTAAGCTGTAATATTTTATCTCCTTTTGATTAACAACAATTTTAAATATTCGTTTAAAATAATTTTAATTTTTTTATTATTTAAATCATCAAATAAATACTAGTCACCTCACAAATGATTTAAATTCATTTTTAGTTTTAATTGAAAAAAAGAATTTAATTTTGAATAATTTTTGGAAAATTAGCATATAAAAATTAGATTAATGAATATTACATTAAGTTAATATGGACATTAACCTGTTACTCTAAAGGGGATATCAGAAACTTTTGATAAGATAAAAATAATATATAATTGCTAATATAGCTACATTAATATATTACTGATTCTAAATCTTGATAATAATCTATATATGACATTATTTTTTTATTGTTGTTATGAATTTTTAATAACTTTCTGAATCAAAATAAATTTCTTAAAATTAAAAAAAGAACTTGGAAATCAATTGAAAATACTTAATTAATTTGGAAAAGAATTTAATAATATTGATTAGTGAAGAAATTTAACAATATTCCAAACATATTTATCAAAAAAATATCACAATTTTTAAATAACATTTTTAATTTAAAAGATGAAGCTCAAAAATTTTATAATGTATTTTTACATAGATGAAAAATAAAAAACTTTTAAAATTAATTCTTATGCAAAGCATCAGACTTGAAATTTTATACTCTAATTTGATATATATAATTAATAAATAGGTTTCAATTATTTTAATTGTGAATTCCTATCATACAACTTAATATTCTCTTATCAATTTCTGACTTAGTATTTTTGTCATCAAAGAATCTCTCAATACATGTCTAAAATTAGTTCATATTATTATTTATTTCTTCTAAAATATCTAAGTGATTTTGATTACTATTTTCAATATCTTTGTTATTTAAATTATTATCTTCACTCTAACTAGAATTATCATTACTATTTGTTCCTGAACTCTACTTGTCAAACAAAATTTTTTAAAGCTGATTTTACTAATTATTTGTGGAATTTATTTAATTAGATTCTTTTCCTGGAACAATAATCTTTTCTTTTAATTATTAATTAGATGCAAGCTCATTATCTTGCTTAATTAAAGATCTTTAGTCTTAAGTATCCTTATTATCTAATTGTGTTTCAGGTGGTTTAACAAATTTTACTTACTCTAATTCTTTTTGCATACTATTTTATCTGATTTACTCTTTTGTTGAATTATTTTATTTAAATTATTTTGCTTCATGTTTAGAATTATTTGCGTTGCAAATTCTTTTCTTCTATTAATCTATTTCTTTTGCTTAGTCACAATCTTAATTTTAATTTTCAGGCTTAAAGCGATATCCACAAAGCTAAATTGCTGCATACTACTCAGGTGAAAGCAACATTTTTAAAATTATTTTCATTTATATTAACTCTTTTTAAAGATCAATTACGCTAAATTACTAAGAAGCTTAATCTATTAATTTCTTAAACTCTTTCTCTTCATTATTTTTAACAACAGCTTTGTCAAAAAATTTATTCACCAGCAATAACTTTACCCTAATATAGTATATAAAAATGAAATGAGATCTCAAAAAATAAATAATATTTAATTAAACTAATAATTACCTTTTCATAAAGCTTAAGTTCAGGTATTTTTCTAAATACTGTTAGAAAGATAAATTTTTTAGTGAAAAATGAAGTTGAGTTAAATTTTAAGAGAAGGATTTTTCTTGAATTTTATTTTCATTTTTAGAAATCAAATATCTCCATGCGTTATGTTTAAAATGCGATTTTAACTGAAGCTCTGCAAAGTCGGTTAAAATGTCACTTTAAGCAGAAAATTGTGCAATAATTCCTAGGATTATTATTACATTAAATGCACTCATAAATTAAGCTAAGATTGAAGTGAATTGTGGATATTGTATATTCTATTTTAATTCATAACTTCCTATTTAAAACTATATTATAGAAACCAAATTCAGGTTATTTTTGTTTTGTTACTAAATCGCAGATTAAGTAAAATATAAGTTTTCTTTATTATAATCAGAAATATAGCTTTGATATTCAGCGTTTTATGTTATAAAACCTTAATGGATAGTTGAGTTAGTCTTTAAAAGATTTATTTTTAATATATTTGTTAAAGTATCTTAAATCTAGATTTGTTCTTTTTTTGTGAATTACTGAAAGATCTATGTTTAAGTGTTATACTTTTATGTTGTTATCTTCATTGTTAACTTATTAGTTATTTTTAGAAAATCACTTTAAATTTATGGGGAACTAGCGCAATTATAAGTAGAAATAAATGGCTAAGTGTTACATAATGCGATGCTTATTTCAAATCTATAGTTACCAATCTAATTTTTATCAAAACCAATATCCATTTTATTTTAAATATTACTAATTGGAGTGAAATCAAAGCAATAAAAGCCATTTAAAGAAGAGTCTGAACATTTTACAATATTTAATGGAGTTTATTTCAACTATGAATTATTATTCAGATCAGGTGATATGTAGTTTACTAGAGGTATAGCATATGTAACACCAGCAGCTTGCTAAAATTAGTCTAGTGTCTATCCGTTTGACATGAATAGCTAAAATGCCATTTAATTATTGTAAATTGGCATTTTAAAATCATAATTTAAAGTTTGGTAGGTTTCATTAATGATAGGATTAATCAAGTTATTAGAGTAAAGATAGCAAAGATAGCCAAAATAAATAGCTCCTACAGTAATGACTATCAAAGAGACAATACCTCCAACAAAAGTTTTTCTTTTAAGTTCTTTCTCTTTCAAATTAAAAGTGAAAGGCATAGAAAATATATCAAAAAGTTTTATAATATTACTCATTTATATTAATAAAAATTGATGCTTATTCTTTCTTTTAAACTTTAGTAAATCTTATTTTTTAATTAACTTTGCTAAAAAGATGATCAAATTTTTGGGTAAATTTTAATAGGATAAGTGCTTAATAATAACAGTGTTGATTCAATCTATTACAATTTCACTTATTTAAATATAATTGTGAATTTATTTTAGCC
The DNA here is from genome assembly GCA_000231825.2 of Tetrahymena elliotti 4EA. Classification (NCBI taxonomy): domain Eukaryota; phylum Ciliophora; class Oligohymenophorea; order Hymenostomatida; family Tetrahymenidae; genus Tetrahymena; species Tetrahymena elliotti. Next base: position 333,741 of record JH720342.1, on the reverse strand, counting down.
AAATCCCATTCAAAAATTGCGGTTTTGATACGACAAGATCAGTGAATGGGATTTTTTCTAAAAGCATTAAATTTAATTCATTAAAATTTCCACTTTTAGCTAAGTGAAGTAGAGTTAAGAAAAATTCAAAAATTAATCAAATCTAACATAATAAAAATATAAAATAGAAAACGATACAACAAACCCTAAGGGCAAGCATACATTTTTTTAATTCTGCCCTGGTTTTAAATTGATTTTTTTAAAAATATCAATCGACCAAAAATTTATATTTATTCCCAGATTTACTATTAACTTATCAAATATTTTTACTTTTATACTCCCTATTTTCTCATAATAATACAAAAAATAACCTCTACTACAAATATTTATACATAAATAAATTATTTTTAATTCATTTTTCATTAAAGTGCGTATGTTCTAAAAATAATTATCCTCTACTAACATGTTTTGGTGAATTCTTGGGGTGTACCTACTAAACCAAACAAGATTTAGAGAGAGTAAATCAATCTTTATGATCCTATTTCCATGAAAATACCCTTTTTAATACTGTAAACAAATAATAATAGAAATTATTAAGTTGAATAAATAACTTTTAGGAAATATTTTATTTCTATTATTATTTTTATTATATGAATTATCAAAATTAGGTATATTTTTAATTTTAATACTGGCTGAAAAATATATGAAAAAAGGCCAAGCAATTTCGATAACTTTTTGAATTTGAGAAAAACATCTATTTAATAAAACTTATTTTAAAAATAAAAATACATTTTCAATTTCCATTTTGTGGTTTCTTTTATCTAATTATTTTAATTTCAATAAAAAATAGAGCACACTAATTGATTTCGAGTTATTAACAGGTAAATAGATGAAAGAAATAAAAAGAAATTACAAAATACAAAAGGATTTTTAATTAGAATTTACTTTTAAAATGTTTAATCTATGTTAATATTTTTTCATATGCGCTTATATTTTGTTCTTTAAATATCTACTAGGTACTCTATTTTAATCGATCTGAAATTTAAACCCCATAAAATGCAAATAAAAAATAGGCCTATTAGAGCAAGCCCATTTAGAACAGGGAAAATAACAAGTATTAATGTTAAATCCAAATGATTTATTAGTTTTGTGTTAATAATTTTGACAGAATTATTTTATTTTTAATACATAATTTTTATATTAGCATTAAATAATAATGAAGAAGCAATAATAAAACTATGTGCTTTATTTATGTTAGCATAGCATTCGTCATTATAACTTTACAAATACTAATTTGGTTTTATTACAATTATATATGATTCTGTATACAGAGTTATTTTTGGAAAGCTTTTAACTTCATTGCATTAACAAGATTTGCAGTTATAGTAAATTTGATTATCTGGAAGATTTTGTTTCTTCTTTATTATTTAGAATAGATCAGAAGGAATATACATTCCATCATTTATTTTATTACTTACATCTGTTATTTAGTCAAGAGTAATTCTTCTCTATTTAATTTTATCAGTTACATCTTCTTCATTTAGATACATTCCATAGCTCATTATTTGGAAAGTATCTGAGTTGCTAACCAATGGGTTTGAAGGAATATTATAATAGTCAGAATTACCATCTAAATCAAATGTTATTTTAATACTTTTTATCTCTTAAAAAGTATGATCGTCAATTGGCAGATTATATTTGGATCCAGCTAAAATGTAATCACTTGTTTTAATAGCATGAGATGAAAACATTTGATCAATAAAATTATCATTTAATCTGTTAAAAATGACAATCCCATTATAATAAATTTGATTCATATTATAAGCATTCTTAACACATGCAAACTCATAAATACTTTTAATGTTATTATAGGATAAAACGTCTTTTGCTATTACACCTGAAATCTGACCTCCATAGTCAAAATCATCATTTCTTTTAAAAGGCTCTTCAATTTAAGAAGTAGAACTTTTACTTAGACTATAGAATTTTTTTACTCCAATTCTTTAAAGTTAATCGTAGTATTAAGGGTTAGTCTATTTTATACTTTCATCAAGAATAAATTAACCTAGATTAGAATAAGTCTTTGTGCCAAAATTGATTCTCAACACAAGAGGAGTGGATGGAGTTCCTATATTTAAATTAATTAAAGTTGGAAGTTGAGTATAATCTGTATAAGTGCTAATTGTTTCTTCACAATAGATATAAGGAGAGATAAGAACTCCAATCAATAATAAAATACTCACCATTATTTAATTTTCTTATTTTAATTAATATTTTATGATAATAAAGAATTAAAGCGATATTTTAGCTTATAGTTACAATAAAATAACTAATTAACCACCAATATCTTTTATAATTAATATCAGCGTTCCTATTAATTAATTAGGTTTCCTGACATAGTATATTTTGAGTTAAGTAATTAGATTAGGTTTTTAACATATTTTCAAACAAATCTCTATCTTTTTTTTACCACATAATTAAATTAAATGTTAATCTTTCATTTTTATCCTTCACAATTTTAGACAATAAATTACTTAAAACTAATTATTTGTCATCAATATTGAAATTTATATATCTTTTTTGAGACCTAAAACAACAAAATAATTCATTTTTTTATATTTTTGAACACTCAATTTTAAATTGATTTATTAGCTTTTAAATTTTTTATTTGTGGTAGCTACCACAAAAATAAGGGAATCAAAAAAAATATTGTTATCAAATTTGATCATGAAAAAAACAAAAATAAGAAAACCAACATTTTTTAATTCATTTCAAATTTAAGTTTGATAAAACTGGATTTATTTTACAAAGATTCATATGATTTATTCTCTATTTAGTGGAATAAACAAAGTTTTAAACTATATATGAGCCAAATATATTTGTATCTGAGTTAAATAATAATATTTTTAAAAATTAAGATATTTATGAATTATTTCGCTAAATTATTATCATTTAAAAGAATATTTGAGAGGAAAAATATTTTTTATTAATAAATAATAAAAGGATATTTGTTGTTGTTTAAAAAAAATAATTCAGAACAATTAATTCTGATTTTATTTTATATTAAAGTAGTTTGAACTTAAAGTCTGTCTATTTCTTTTTGAACTAGCAAAAATTATTAAAATATTAAAGAGCTAGCTTAAAATGAAACAAAATAACATAATAATAATAAATTTAGGAAGAGAATTACAGTGTTGTTTGTAAACATATTTTTAATAATGAACAAGCAATCGAGATAACACAATTAATATTATTAATGATTAAAATAAGAAAAAATTGAAGAGCGGATAAAAATAGTAAAATTAAGAATAAATATGATATATTTGTTTTTAGTGCTTAGTAGTAATTTGAGATTGAATTTATTTTTATTGAGCTAAAAAACTCATATTGATTGTTAAGTATTTTCAGTTTATTTTTAGAGATTAGATTTATACTACTCTGGATAGTATTTTTACAGAAATTATTCAGATAGTACTGTATATTCGACATCGTTAAGATTTTACTATATTAGAGATGCCATATAATCTTCATATGATTTGAAGTTATTTTCTATCACTAATTTTTCTCTATGCTATATCAAATTTAAAATATCATTGTTATCAATTTCACATTCAATTATGTAACATATATGATCTATTTAAGTTATTTAATGAAGAGTGAATGGACTCTCAACTTTTACTAGCTTTTCCTTAACAGAAATTTCAAAGCCATCTATTGTTTTTATTTTATATTATACTGTATGATCAATTTTGTTATCAAAGTCTATTCTTTATAATATTGCCTATTAAGAAAGAGTTATTTTTGGAGTTTCTTTTGATTAGAGACTAATTTACTTTCCTCTCAAAAATAATTGCTAGTAAATATCACCATTGATTCCTAATAAATATAAATAACCTTAAGAAAAACCAGAATATTAGATCTCAATATCACCCATAGCAAAGTTTAATCTTCCTATACAATACCTGTAAATTTCACTTGGACTTTTATTATTTATTTATTGCTTACAGTAAACTACAAACTACTAATACTGATTTTCTATCTCTTATAGTTCATCTTTTCTAATTTTAAGAACTCTTTCTTCTAATATTTTTACTTTTTTTACATTTGTTTGGTAAAAGCTAAGCAAATCTCCTAATTGCTTATAATCTTAGTCTTATTTTCTGTAGCAGAGTTCTATGAGAATCTCAAATTCCAACCTTCCTTTTTATTAGGCTAAATAAAGACAATCGTATCTGCAATTATCTTTATTAAATATCAATTCAACTGGCTACCTAAAATTATCGCCTATTGAAGTCTTTTGATATTAGCTTTCTAAATATAAGTCTTTTCCTATATGGACAGTTATACCTCCAAAAATAGTAAATTAATCTTTATATCCGATATTTTATTACAGAAGAAAAGGGATGCCTACAAACATTTTTTGATACTTTTTACTCCTTTTGCTTTCCAATTTGTTCTACAATCTGATTAATTTTTGTTAATAAACATTGTTATTATGAATATCTTGCTCTGTTTAGTTTTTAAATAAATCTGGGACAAGAGATGTATCAAAATCTGTTGAAGTTTCAGCTGATTTATTTCCCTCATTGCTTAAATAAATATTTGAGTCTTCAATTTCTATCATAGTCTCTAAAACTTAGCTCATTTCTACTAAATTATTTAATTGTGGTATTGATTCAGTGTTTTTTTATCAAATATTATCAAATAAAAAAGAATCAAAATAATTTGATATTATTAATTATCTCAAGTCATAATTTTTCTATTTTTTCGTTGATCTTTAAAGTGTTCAAAAAATAGAGTAAATCAATAATAAATAGCAACAACAACTATTTTTAGTAATTTATTGGAAAATTTAAAATATTTTGATATTTTTGAACAAAAATCTTTAAAAATATCTATCATATTATTTTCATTTTTTATTGACATCTCAGATCTGTCCTTTAATTTTTGAATAATCTTGGACCCCAACTATAATTCAAATTTTCTTTATCGTACAAGATTTGTAATCGCTTTAAGGATTTACAGTAAATTTCTATGAAAAAAAATAAATATAAAATATTTTAATTATCTAAAATATGTTCAAAAAAAGTATTAATTATGCCAAACGATTCTTTCTGGCTTATTGATATTAAAATCTTATTTTATCTAAACAATTTAATACATTTCTTTCCCATTAAAAAATTTTATTTAAAGTTTTGTAAGAAATATTTAGATAATTTTATTTGTTTTGAAATTATTCATAATATTTATTTGAAAAAGTTAATTACATTTTTGAAATTCATTGTTAATTAATTAATATTCAATTTTTCTAAGAAAGTTAAAAAAATAAATCGATGTTAACAGAGAACATAAAATATTTTACAAAACTCTAAGATGTACTCACAATTTCTAAGACTCAAATAAATATTTTCATATTTATTTATTTATTAAAAGTTACTTAGCTCATAATTATCTTAATATTAAAGTATAGATGTAAATTTGAGGTAATTTTTTTGAATAAGCAAAGTCTTAAATTTAAAAACAATTGATTGACTGTATAACTTATTTTGGTTTATTTAGTTCATTCGTTTATTTTGATATATTTTTTTCAAATTTTCATTTACATTTTTATGTTTTTCTCATTCTTTCAATATTAAATATTATTTTTTGTCATTTTTAAAAGTTGCAATAATATTGGTGATTTGGGTACATAATAATTAGGATCTATCTTATTACAATGTTCTAATCTCTAAACTTTGACCCTTAACCTGTGGTAAAAATAGCTTTTCAATATTAATTATCTATTTTTGAATGAACAAATAAAGACTTTAATTTATGAGCGAGCAACTAACTGACTGGCGAATTTATTTGGAAGGAGAAGGGAGATTAAAGATCCAAATGAAAAATGAATAGGAGATTTTACTAACAATTTAATTGGACTCTCGTTTTAGAATTTAAGAAATATACCCCCTTTTCTTATCCCCTCCTCCCTCCTCCTTTTTTATTTTTTCTGATTCTTTCAAATAATATTCCTTTATTCTATATTTTATAATTTTATCACTTTAAAAGCTAGAATTAAATAGGCTAAACGGGTGTTTAAGAATTAGGATCTGGCTTAGCAAAATGCTCTGATCTCTAAACTTTGACTGTTGACTTGAGGTAAAAATAGTTTTTCAATATTGATTATGCATATTTCATTAGATAAAGGCTTCAATTATTATCAACTCACTCACTAGTTTTGTTGGGTTTACTATATATTCCTTTGGCCGGTTTATTAATTTTTTAGAATTTTAATTCACAATTTAATATTTTACTGATTCTTTCAATATTCATTTATATTTTTATAAGTTGGAATAAAATAGATGAAATGGGAGTAAAGGGGTTAGTAACTGGCCTAGCAAAATGCTCTAACCTCTAAACTTTGAATCTTTAAATAAAGTAAAAATAATTATTAATTCGATATTAATTTTTCATTTTTGAAAAATTAAGTCTTGAATTTATGAGTTATTTATTGATTTATTTGGGTTTACTTTTTATTTGGCACAAATATTTCAAAATTTAATTCATCTTTTTTTGTCTTTTATTTAATATTTCTTTATCTGAAATTTTTAAAAGTTTCTGTAATTTTGGTGGAATTGTTGCATAAAGAAGAGGATCTAGCTTACCGCAATGCTCTAGTCTCTAAACTTTGATTCTAGACCTGTGGTAAAATAGTTTTTAAATATTTATTATGCATTTTAGAAGAAAAAAAGACTTGAATTTATGAACTACCAACTGATTTATTTTATTGGGTTTCCTTGATATATTTTTGGTTCATTCATTAGTTTTATTTATTTTTTTCAATTTGACATTTTTTATTTTTATCATTCTTTGAATATATTATCTATTTTTAAAAATTATTTCAAAGTAGCAATAATTTGGATAAAATGAGTGTCAAAGGATTAGTATCAAACTTAGCAAAATGCTCTAATCTCTAAATTTTGAGTCTTGACTTGAGGTAAAAATAGTTTTTCATGACTAATTAATTAAATACTTTTAGTCAACGTTGTTTTCTAATTGAATTCAGATTTTTATCTTTTCCTCATTCTTTCTCTATTCTTTATAGAATATTTTACATTTTTATCATTTTTCAAAAGCCACAATAATATTGATCAAAAGGGTGGGTAATAATTAGGATCTGACTTAGCAAAATGCTCTAATCTCTAAACTTTAACACTTAATCTTAAGTAAAAATAGTTTTTCTATGTTAATTATGCATTTTTGAATAAATAACGACTTTTATTTAGAAGCTACTGACAAAATTATTTATTTATTTAAGTTTACTTGATATTTGTTTGGCTCTTTCATAAATTTTTATTTATTGTTTCCAAATTTATTGATGTTTTTATCTTTTTTTAGTTCTTTAAATTTCATCTATTAACTCAGTATTTTAAAAATATTAATTTTTTAAAAGTAACAATAATATAGGTCAAAAAGGTACATAAAAATTAGGATTTGGCTTAGGAAAATGTTCTCATCTCTAAATTGTGACACTTAACCTAAAGTAAAAATAGTTTTTCAATATTAGTTGTCATTTTTAAAGACTTTAATTAATAAGGTTTACTTGATATTATGCCCAATTTTTTTTTTTCAAATGTACTGAATATTTATCTTTGTTTATTCTTTTAAGATTTCTTTATTCAATATTTTATGATTTAATAAAATTTTCAAAAGGCACAATAGTATTGATAAAATTGGCTGTTAAGAATTAGGATCTGGCTTATTATTATGCTCTAATCTCTAAACTTTGACTCTAGACCTTGAGTAAAAATATTTTTCTTGTTCTTTCAATATTCCTTTAAACATATTTTTATTTTTATAACTTTTAAAAGTTGGAATAGAATTGGTGAAATGGGAACATAAGAATTAGGATCTAACTTAGTAAAATATTCTAATCTCTAAAATTTAACCCTCACACTTAAGTAATAATAATTTTTCAATATTAATTATGCATCTTTAAATGTAAAAATAAAGACTTTAATTTATGAGAAATTGACTGACTTTATTTGAGTTTACTTTATATTCATTCCTTATCTTATTCATAAATTTTTATTTGTTGTTTGAAATTGAATTCACATTTTTATCTTTTTCTGATTCTTTCAATATCTCTTTATCAATATTGAATAATTTTATAATTTTTTTAAAGAGAAAACAAAATTAGAGGAAAGAGTGCATAAGGATTGGGATCTAGCTTAGCAAAATGCTCTAAACTCTAAACTTTGACTTTAGACCTGAGGTAAAAATAGTTTTCCATATAAATTATACATTATTAAATAAATAAAGAATTTAATTTGTAAGCAACATACTGAATCCCTAATTTATTCTGATTTATTTTCAAATTTAATTCAAATTAATCTTTTTTTCACTGCTATCAAATTCTTTAATTTTTAATTGAATATTTTTATATATTTTTATAATTTTTTTAAAGACTGAACATTGATGAAGAGGATTAAGAAGAAGTAAGATTAAAACTATTAAAAACAAAAAGATTAGTTTAATTACAATATTATAATATGGATAATTTTTTTTGAATGATTAACATTAAAAATTACAGTGAATATTATTTGGAATATATATATATGTAGTACCCTAAGGTACTGTCTTTTTCAAGACTAAATACACGAATAATAACAAGATATTTTTTATCTTTAAACTCATTTAATTTTTTCAAATTTTGAATTCTTGAGAATAATATAATATAAATATTTTAATAGAAAATATTTTGGATATTTATTTTATCATGTTTAAATTTATAAAAATATTTATTCAGACTGCTTGTAACTAATTTAGGTAAAATTTATTTGTTTGGTAAACATTACGATTCAAATTAGTTTTGTAATAATCAATAAATATTTAATAAAATAAAGATTATCTTATAATCTTTCAAGATTTTTAAAATATTTATCAAGCAAGATTGCTATTAATTAAAGTAGAATCAATCTGCAACTAATTTATCATAGAGAGTTATATGGAAATTAAAACTGATAAATTCTGATAAAATTTGTGTAATTCATCTTCAAAAAATTGTAAAAGCTTAAAAACATGAAAGCCTTTCCTCTCCTCTCCTCGCCTTACCTCTCCTCGTTTCACCTAATAAAGCTTAGATAAGCAAATAATATATATAGGAATGAATAATTTTTTTCTTTATTTACATAATTTAATGAATTTATTATCTTCCACAAAAACTTTTAATAACTCAACACAATCACACAAAAAAAATAAGAATAATTAATCTAAATTTGATATTATTCACTGTCATTATTTTATTTCAAGCAGAGTTAAAGTTTTAGGTAGAATCTAAACAAAAAATAATGGAAATTTAAGGATTTGATTTTTAAAATTTTAGTTAGAGTTCTAATGAGTTAAGCAATAACATTTTTATAGTTCCATTTGAATATTTATGTCCACTTGGACCTAAAAATAAGATAAATAATTGCATAGATGATAACTACAGCAATAACGATAATTCAAGAGAGGAAGAAGATGAAAAAGAAAATGAAAAGCAATTAAAAAGATAAAGAAGAATTAAAAAAAAGATATAAAAAGATAAAGGACAAATAAATTTAAAGAAGTTTGTTATTTAAAATATACCATGTAGAGAGTTATTTAAATTAAATTCTGGAATCTATATTACATTAGATGGTGTACTCAGATTTTGTTATACTCTAAGTCCAGTTAGCTTTGGATTTTGTCCCAATAAGATTATAAAAATAGAAGATATGCATAACCTAGGTATTATAAATATAACTTAGACACTAGATAATATGATTCCAAAAAGATCTATAGATGATTGTGTAGATCTTATGATGCACAGAAATTTAGCTCACTTAAGAAAACAAGATGTTCAATCTGAATTAGTAAATTTTGATGGAATAGTTTAAAGAATATATAACTTCAAAGCTCTGCCAAAGTAACTGAGAATATTTAAAGAAAATGAGTATAATAGCTTCATATAACATGCATATAAGTACATAGAATAGCTATAAAAATAAGAAAAAAATTGTTTAATTAGTTATGTAATAGGAAGATATAATTATGTGGATAAAGATGTAGAAATAAGTCATTAGGGAATGTCTAAGAGTTATTTATCTTTATTAGGACTTGATTATAATTCATTTAAATCAATTATTTTGAGAAACTAAAAAGTAGATCTTATTCATAGTAAGGCTGATATTATATTATAAGCTCTTAATGGAATCATTTTGAAGGCCAAATTTAACTGCGAAGACACTTTCTCTGTAGACATAATAACATTTGATGGATATCCATTATAAATTAATTATAATGTTAAAAATATTACATTATCTTAAAAACTTAATGAATAATTTGGTGATGAGTATATTCTTGGCATAACTAAAGTTACTGTACCTCCTAAATAAATGCAAGGGTTAATTGAATATAGAAAAAAACTCATGGAAAATTCTGATGCTCTTTCAATAGATGAATATATTAATAAAGAACTGTCTTATCTATTTGAAGATGTAGAATATTCAGTCTAGTCTTAAAAGTTTTTAGAAAAATATTATAAAGAAAACTTGTAAGATCTATATCTATCGAAAAACCATGTTTAATGTGGATACCGCTAAATTTAAAATGATTATGAAATCTCAGAATATAATGATAACAATAATGAAAAATTCTGAAACAAAAATGAATATTATCTATTTAAACAAAAAATAAATTAAAATTCCCCTAAAAATTAACTATCTCTATACTAAATAATATTACTATTTATATTTTCAATTTATATATACACTATCAATTCTTAATCATAAAAACTTCTGTTCAAATTTTAAAATTATTTTGGTTATTTTTATTTTGAATAGAGTAAACAAAAAATAAAAAAACAACTCTAAAATAAAAACAAAAAACTATTATATATTAATAATTATTTCATCATTAAATTATTCCATTAAGAACTTTTTAAGGAAATAAATTTTGTAACACAATCTCCAAAAAAGCAAAAAAGGAATTAAATTCCTCTTTTATAAAATATATTGCATGTCATCAATGCCATTACGAATTTATTAATTAACAAATGAAAATGATAATTTACTAAATTAATTTTGTAAATTAATAAAGTAATCTTGAGTAAAAGGTATTTCAAAAAATTTTATACTAAAAGTAAATTATATGAATAATCATGATCTTAGAGCTAGTTTTTAATTATCTTAATTTTTGTATTTGAGTTACTTTATCAAATTAAAAATGACTAAAAATTCAATGAATATATTTTTTGTATTTTTTTGTATGGTTTCTACAGAAAAAAAAGAAAAAAAAAGGAAAAATATTGAGAAATGAACATTTACAAAGGAACAGATTCTATTTGGTTTCTAAATGTCTATTTTAGCCATCAGTAAAATTAATTATTAGATATTAATATTAAGGAGGTGTTTAGTTGATATTCGATATTTTTATAATTCTAATTAAGAGATAAGATTATAGATTACTTCTATATTATTTAAGATTAAGACTTCTTTTTATTAAAATTTACATAAAAATGGAAATGTGTGGTTAAGATACACTAATAGTATATGAAAATTAATTTAAAAATGATGAAGCTAACATGTTTTTGATTCCATTTGAATATAATCCTCCTTTAGCCTCGCATAATTATACAGAAGAAAAGAATAACAGTGAAGAAGACATTGAAACTAATCAATAAGAATCTAAAGAGGAGGTATTAGATTATGAAGGGCTATTGGCAAGAAAGGAAATTAAGAGAAAGAAAAGGATTCATAAAAAAATAAAAAAAGAAATGAATAAAATAAATAAAATGGTATTTGTTATAGAAAATAGTCTCTCAAAAGAATTATTTAAGTTAAATTGTGGAATATTTATCACTTTGGATGGAGTTTTAAGATATTGTTACTGTCTTACTCCAATTAGCTTTGGATTTTATCCTACAAGAATAGTTAAGATAGAAGAAAGAAAAAACCTAGGTATCATCAATATCCATCATTAGATTGATAGACTAGTTCCTAAGAGATCAATAGAAGATTGTGTTAATTTAATGATGAATAGGAATATAGCTAACCTAAATTATTATGACCTTAGTAACTAATTGGAAAGTTTTAATTAGACTATTAAGCAAATATATAATTTTAATAAAATCAATGAACAAATGAGAAGCTTTAAAGAGCAAGAGTTTTAAGAATTTATTTAGTTTGCATTTGATTATGTAGAACAAATCCAAAAAAATGAGAGTAACAAATTCTTTATCTTTAACATTGGCAGATATAATTACATAGACTAAGAAGTTGAGTTAGCCCATACAGGATTTTCAAAAAGTTATCTTTGTTTGCTAGGTTTAGATTGTGATTCATTCAAAACAGTTCTTCTAAGAAACTAGAAAATTGATTTAATTAAAGAAAAATCTGATGTAATATTTTAGGCTTTGAAAGGTATTAGCTTAAAAATGTTATAAAATCCATAAGATAGCTATACAGCTAATATAAATACCTTTGATGGATATCCGCTTGAAGTTTGCTATTCAGTTAGGAATTTGCATTTTTCTTAGACATTAAATAGTAAATTTAGCAAAGGGTACATACTTTCTTTTATCCAGGCTACTCTTTCTCCTCACCATATGAAGGGTTTAATTGATTACAGGCAAAAATTAATGTAAAATTACAAAAATTTTTCAATTGACGAATACATTAGAAAAGAATTATCCTACTTCTTTGAAGATGTTGAATATTCAGTAAAATCTTAGTAATTCATAGAAAAGTATTATCAAGAAAACCTCAAAAATCTAATACCATAAGAACAATCCACCTAAATGATTGATAATAATTCATAAGATACCAGCTCTAGAGGAATATTTATGTGAATTATCTGCAGTAAATTTTCTAAAAAATAATCAAAAACATCTCAAAAAATGAATTTTATACCTAACTTTATTAAAGCTAGCTATTCATATTTATCAAATAATTAAAAAATACATCAAATTTATATCACTACTATTAGTATTTCTTGTAATTTCATATTTGTAAAAAATTTAAGCTTATTAGTTAATCACTTTACATCATAAATTAAGTAAATTTTCTATTTTACTCCTAAAATATCCAAAAAATATACAAATAAACCACACAAATTTTGAAGGGTTAGATTTATTTCCAAAATAACTAGAACCCATAGATTTTGAAGAGTTGAGATTTAATTTTACTGTTAATTAATTAGTATTCGTTGTAAATAAATTTTTTGTAGTAATGGATCCCATATAAGATTTAGCAAAATAAAATAAGTTTAAATGATAGGAAATATGTTAGTTAAATATCAAACATAAAATATGAGAATTTTTTATTCTATACTTACTTCATTAACTGAAACCTATGCTAAGATTGTTAATTTATTATTATTTTGGGTATTTAAAAATATGTATTTTTTATTATACAAGGATATAAAAACTCAGTTTATGCATATGGAATAGAAAGCAAGGCAAAAATATTAAGTTGAAAAATGTTAAGATAAGGTAAGTAGAAAGTATGTTATTAAAATTAATTAATTAATAATCATGCCAAAAAAAATTTTAGTAAACCAGGCCTCCCTCCAAACAGATTTTGAGGAGACCTTACTTAATATATGAACTTTTATGGTATCTTCAATTAAAATTCCTCTTAAAATATGTTTTTTAGAATTATCTATATCTTATTTAAAAAAATACAAAACTTATCTTCAATTGAAGCTAAGATAATGATCTCTTATTAATCATTAAATTTGGAAAAAATTTCAATTTCAGATTTTTAATTCAAATTATCTTAATCAAATATTTTTTTATTGTGAATAATTATGGCAATTAATTAATCGAATTTAAATTAAAATAGATGAGGTATCATAAAAAGGCTAAAAACTTATTAATACTGATTTTAATATCTGTAAATATCTTTATCAAAATGTAATTTTATGATTATTGTAAATTAAATAAGAAAAAAATATTTACGAAAATCGATTTATAATTGAATTACATCACATTTTATTTGCTAATGCCATCTTAGAAAGCAAAATTAATTATGATGCTGATGAGGAGTTTATTTGAAATAAAATAATACTTATTTATTATTTAGATATTACATAACTTAAGTTCTTCTTAAAATTTTGTGTTAAATGGAAAACTCTGGTTAAGACAGTCATCGTCATATTGAAAATTAGAATTCAATTGAGAATGATGATGCCAAGTTATTTTTAGTTCCATTTGAATACAATTCTCCTTGTGTATCGTAAAGTCAAAGAGACTAAAAAAATAATAGCGAAGATGATTTAGAAAGTAATTAGTATGAATCTTCAGATAATAAAATAGATCTAGCTTTATTACTAGCCAAAAAAGAATTAAAGAAAAAAAAGAGGATTCAAAAAAAAATAAAAAAGGAAAATATTCAAGTAAGTAAAAGGATATTTGTTATTCAAAATAGTCTCTCAAAAGAATTATTTAAGTTAAATTGTGGAGTTTTTATCACTTAGGATGGAGTTTTAAGATATTATTACTGTCTTACTCCTATTAGCTTTGGATTTTATCCTACAAGAATAGTAAAGATAGAGGAGAGACACAATCTAGCTATTGTTGATATTAATCATTAAATTGATAAACTTGTACCATTTATATCAATTGAGGAATGTGTAGATTTAATGATGAATAAAAATATTTTAAAATTAAGTAAATAAGAAATTTACAATTAATTGGAAAATTTTGATAAAATCATTTAACAAATATATTAATTTGAAAAAATAAATGAGTAGATGACAAGTTTCAAAGAAAAGGAATTCTAAGAATTTGTAAAGTGGGCATTTGATTATATAGATCAAATTCAATAAAATGAGAATAATAAATTCTTTATCTTTAATATTGGAAGATATAACTATATTAACTAAGAATTTGAGTTGGCTCATATTGGATTCTCTAAAAGTTATCTCTCTTTTCTTGGTTTAGATTGTGATTCATTTAAAGCATTAATCCTAAGAAATTAAAAAATAGATTTAATTTAGGAAAAATCTGATGTTGTAATTTAAGCTTTAAAAGGTATAAATTTATTTATTCAATTCAATGAATAAGACAATTATACTGCTAATATAAACACTTTTGATGGATTTCCTATTGAAGTTTGCTATTAAGTAAGAAATCTACATTTAACTGAAAAATTAAACAATTACTAAGGTAAAGGATACATTCTTTCTCTCACACATGCTACTCTTTCTCCTCAATATATGTAAGGTTTAATAGATTACAGATAAAAGCTTATGTTAAGAAATAAAAAAATTTCAATTGAAGAAATTATCAGAAAAGAGTGATCTTATTTATTCTAAGATGTTGAGTATTCTGTAAAGTCTTAATAATTCATAGAAAAGTATTATCAAGATAACCTAAAAATCCTAATGCCTTTATAATCTCCTTTTTAAATGTGTGATAAAAAAGAAAATAACTCAAAAAATACTTCTTTTTGATTTTTGAGGAGCTTTTTAATGAATATCTTCAATAAATAAATTTAAAACAATAAAACTGTAATTCCTCGAGTATTCATTTCTTGTCATTCACCAAAATTTTGGTGAAAAGTGAGAGTTAAAAAAACTAAAAAATTTGGAATTCTTCACTTTCAATTCACCCTTCTCTATGAGGAGTTATGGCAGTAAAATGTAAATTAAATTTGTATCTTTGAAGAAAATTCTCTTTAAATTTAAATTATTTAAAACTAAAATTTACTAAGTTGCTAGTTCAAACAAATATCAGTTTCAATATTATTTTTTAACATATTTTTATATTTTTTAAACTTTCATATTAAATTATTAATTCATCCATCTATTAACTTAAATTTTATTCATTTCTTCTTTCTTATTTTTTAAATATTAATAAATTTCTTTTTAAACTTCAACCTACACTATAATATAAAAACATAAAATCTATTAAATATTTATTTTAATGAACTTGGTTAGTAATGTAAGTAACTGAAAAAACAATCTTTAAAAATGAAATAAGAAGATCAATTTTTTAAAATAAAATGATCAAAATTTGAACTTAAAAAAAATACAGAATAGCTAGCTTATTTCTTAAAAAAGATTATTCTTATATATTTTTAGCATAAATCTCAAGCTTTCTTTTTAAGTTATGCTACATCAATAAAAAAATTTATTTTTATTTCTTTCTTGGAAAACTTTGATTACATTTATTATTAGCTCTTCAGATGGTTACATAAAATACAAATAATATGAATAAATATAAAATAAATTATCTAGATAAATTGAGAATTTTTAAGCTTATCACCAAACTTCCAAATTAAACTACTGGTATGGTAATTACTAAAGAAAATAATAATTTCATTTATTCAGTTACCTTTTTTGTAGATGGCAAGTATCTTACAATTGTTTCTTCTGATTCTCAAAAAAATATTTAATTGATGAATGAAGTTTAAACAAAGCAACATATTACTAGAAAAGATTAAACTTTATAAAGTTTAAAAGAAAGTAGATGGAGAAATTAAACTTATTTCTTTGAATAAGTATTTTAATTAAAAAAATTAAATTATGTAAATATAGAAAATATGATATTTTTAGAAAACTAACTATTGTAATCCAAATTTTTCAGACACCACCAGTAAGTATTTTCTTATTTGTTTAATATTAAAAGTTATTAAGCTCTAATTTTTCTTCATATTTAAGGCTAGATGTTTAATTGTGTTCCTTTTATTAATTATTCTTTAATGCAACCTAATCTATAAATGTTAAGGTAAATAAAATTTTTCAATATGGATTTTTGAATGAACAAAAACTTTAAATTATAAGTACTGAATGAATGAATGAAAAACTAAAATGTATTTGGGTTTGATTAAATAAAAATTTGATTCATTCATTAATTTTTACTGTAAACTATCTAGTTCACATTTTTATCTTCTTCTAATTCTTTCAATATTGCTTTTTATTCAATTATTTAATTATGTTTTAGTTTTCCAAGTCTTGCAAAATTTTAAGAAAAATGCAGAATTTGATTTTTAAAAAATTAAACTGGGTAAAAAATAAATTTTATAGCTAAGCTTTTACATTCAAGAAGTATTAGTTAAATAATCAAAAATCAATACCCTGCCTATAATAATTAACATTAATATTATTTATAGTAATTAGTAAAACTTCATAGAACTTATTAAAATCAAATTTAAAACCCTCTACTATAAAAACAATTTTCAGAGAAGTCTCTTTGTGATGAATTTAAAATAAATAAATTAAGTAAGTAAGTAAGTATGGCATTAATAAAGAAAGAATCCAGAAAAGAATTTAGGTTGTGGGTGATTGATTTATTTGTGTATTTAAAAATAAAATATAATTTTCTATAGAACAACAGAAAGAGGAATAAATTTAATAAATCTGATTTAGCATGAATGGTTAATTGATTGTACAATAAATACAAAATAATAAATGTAAATTGTATCTCCTTAGATGTAATAAAAGGTCATTTTTTTATCAATAAGCAATAATAATTTAAAAATAGGATTCTCGATAATTATTGTAAAAAAATTTATATATTAAAGATTGATTTTTGATATTATTAAATTAGATAGAAAATATTTAGTATAATTTACAAAAGGCATAATGGAAATAGAAGATAATTAATTTTTTAGTGTTGATTAGTCTTTAGATTTAAGTTAAATACACGAAAGGATAGCAGGATATAATCAGGATTCTATATATTATTAAAACTTCAATAACAGCTCATCACCTGTTTTTGTGTAGGATTCATCTTCTCTTAACAACATTTATGATAAATATGATAAAATGTACTACAACATTTTATAGCAACAAGATTTTGAAGAAAATTTAGAGGAAGAGCAGTAAAATGATTATGTTTTTAAATCAAATAAAAAAGAAGAATAGTTGATGAACAGAACAATAGTTATGTGGAATCCTCATTTTGATCTAGCTACTTTTGATAGAATGAAAATTATTAATGGTTTGACATTAACTAAAGATGGGGTTTTGAGAATTTGTGCTTTGTAAAACTCAACTAGTTTTAACTATTAATAACAAAATGTTGATTGTATAGAAGATAAAAAGAATTTAGGAGTAATGGATCTGCATTTAAGCAATAACCCGTTTTTAAGGGAGTATTCTGTAGAAGAAGCACTTTCTTTCCTCAAAAAGGTAGAAGGAATTGACTTTTATCAAGTAGAGTTTTAGTTGACTCGCTTTTATGATTATATTTCAGGCTTTTTGAAAAGGATTTCAAAATTGAGTTTAAGCTTTTTTGAGCTTGATCAAAAAGATGAGGAATTCTAAAATCACCTTGAGTTTTGTTATGGATATTTAGATAGAACTTATGTTTAAAATAAAGACAATTCTTCTTAAATGTATTCCTATTAAATTGCAAGATACAATCATAGAGAATAGCAATATGAGTTTGTGAGATCTGGATTTTCAAAGAGCTACTTAGACCTCTTAGGATTAAATTAGTCTAATTTAAGTACTATTTACTTAAGAAAGCATCAAGTTGATCTAATCAAGGAAAAGAATAAAATAACATTACAAACTATTGAGGTTATGGATAATAAATTTAAATCTCAGAAAGAAGAAAAATATTCAATATAAGTGTAAACATTTGATGGCTTTCCTCTTAATTTGATATAGAGAAGGTATTATGTCAAAGATGAAGAAGCTTCAAAAAAATATATGATGTTTAATGAGTACTCATTCTTTTTAATAGAATTTGATATTGAAATTTCAGAGCTTCAAAAACTTATAGAATATAGACAAAAAATCTTGCAAAATCCAGAAAATTTATCTATTGAAGAATTTATATAAAAAGAATTATCATTTAGATTTGAAGGTGTAGAATATTCTATACACTCTTAATTGTTTGTTGAAAAATTTTACTCAGAAAATATTAAGTAAATGGCTAAGTTATAAGAACAAATTGCTAAGTAAAAAAAGTCTTGTGGTTATAGATTAATTAATTAAAATTAAGTTAATCAAGTTAAAATGATTGTTTGAAATATATTTTTGATACCAATTCATAAAATTTAAATAAATTCATTTCTTTTCAAACATACAAAGAAATAATTAAATAATTAAGACTCTTTTTCTTAATTTTGCATAATATCTAATAATGATCACTAAAAAAAAATTTTTTTAGATTTAGATTGAAAAATGACAATTTAATTTTTCAATCAAATTCGTGTTGTCTATCTCATTCAATAATCACAAATGAAAATTTCTGTAAAAACTGATGAAATTTGATATGATATATAATTAATCATCTGATAATTTCTTAATTAAGAATTATAATAACTGAACTAAATTTTGAAGGAATCAATATAAAAAAAACTCTATTATAATATATAAACCTTGAATTATTTAGTTTGTTTAAAACACTAAAGTTTCTGTCATAAAATATATTTATATTTACTTACTTAATTTTACAAAATATAAATTTTAATTACTTTTTCTAATTTCAGGGATTTATATTTTTTTAGATATTGAGATGAAAGCATTTTAGATCAATAGTAATCATCATCTCTGATAAAAAAAACAACACCTATGAGAAGGTTCCTAATAAATTTAATTTAAAAAAATTTTTGATTCAAAAAATAAATTTTAAAACACTGTCTTTTAATGTTTATTTACTTTATAATTACATTGTAAGTAATTAATTCAAGTTTTCAAAAATAAATTTTATTAAATTAAACGTATTTTTAAATTTTCATTTTAGAGTTTTAAAAATCATTCATAGTTTAATTATTTCAATGATAACATATTAGTTTAGCTAACCTTTTTGTTATATTAGATTTAGTCTTTATTCTTAAACATTCATTTATCAAAACTATTCTCACTTTTAAAAATTATGAAAATTAAAAATATTGAATAAACAAATATGAGAAAAAGATTAAAATGCGAATTAAATTTGAAATGAACAAATGAACAATAATCAAAGGATTAAATATGTTTAAAATCTTTATTTATTCAAAAATGTATAATTGATATTTTAAGACTAAGTTTCGTCAAGCCAAAGAGCTGAAGTTTAAAGATCAGAGTATTTTTGCTATCCCAGAAAAAACCAATTTTATTTCCACTTATAAAAAATTATAAAAATAAAAAAATTTCATTAAGAAATATTTAAAGAATAAATAAAAGATAAAAATGCAGATTAAATTTTAAAACAAAAATTAAAAAGTAATGAACCAAATATCAAATAAACAAACCTGAATAAATAAGTCAGAATGTTACTTATAAAAAAAAATCGGAAAAATTCATAATTCAAAAACTAATTTTACATCATAATTCAAAAACTAATTTTATTTACATCATAATTCAAAAACTAATTTTACATTTGGTCAAGAACCAAAATTTATAGATTAAAGAATTTTCATAAGTCAGATCCTAATCTTAAACACCAATTTCACCAACATACCAGCACCACTTTTACTTTTTAAAAATTCTATATAAAAAATTAAATAAAGAAATGATGAGAACAAGATAAAATTATAAAAATTTCAATTGAATATTAAAAAAACAAACAAACAAAAATTAATGAATGAATGAATCAAATAAAATTTACACCTAGGTTTAAATATGAAGATAATAGATCTTATTAACTTTAAATAAATAATTAAGAATTAATATTTTTGTGTCAGAAAAATTTAGATTACATCTGGGAGTTATCAAAAATATTTGTTTGTTGTTTCTCATTAAAATACTGCTTGCTTATTTTTCTAGAAATAATTAGATATTTAGTTTTATTTTTGTTTAATTCATTGATCATTGATTGATTTGAAAAATTAATTAAATTTTGAAATTCTTTATTGCTTTATTATTTTAGCTTATTTATTTAATAATTTATTAAATCTCTTCAAAACATAATAAAATAAAAAGGATCTTATTATGTTCTTAGATATAATTTAATTTTCATTTTTCAGAAAAAATTAAAAAAATAAATTAATTTTAACGTTAGAGTCTATTCACTTTAAATAATAATTAAGAAAATATTTTTTAGTGTCTGAAAAATTTAGAGTACATCTGTGGAGTTATCAAAAACATTTGTTTGTAGTTTCTCATTAAAATACTGCTTGCTTATTTTTTTAGAAATGATTAGATACAGTGGAGCACGTAATTAAGTGGAAATAAAATGAACGAAAGAATTAATATAATATTTTAAATTGAAAGAAGAAATTACAATTTATAAATATAAATACTTTGAATACATCATAATAAATCTGATAAATAGGGATTTGCTGAATTAAAACTATTTATAACCTATTTCTGCTTTTATAGCTTTCCAGGATTTGATAATGTCATTCATTAGGTCTTCTCTGCTTAACTTTGATAATTCTATTTTTATGACCATTCAATTTTTAGTTAATTTTTAAATGCATGATTAACACCCACATCTAAGGGTTAAAGCTTTGGAGTCAAATAAGAAGGTATTAATATCACTTTTTATGATTTCCTTTTTGAATCTAATTGTTATGGAAGAATTTCTACATGAAGCCCTTATGAATCAGCGAGTAGAATAAAGGGTTTTTATATTTCAATTTAGGATTTAAAATATTCCATCCACTCAAGTAATACTTAAGTATTCTACCATGCTTTTTACTACACCGTATTGTAAACTTCTTTAGAATTCAGTTGTCTTATTTCATTATGGATTTTGGCATCCTTGGTTTCTTTGAAGATTAAAAAAGGTGGAAACTTCTTTCCAAAATAATCATGAAATACAACAAAATTGGTTACGATCACTGTATTTTTAAATATTTAAAATATTGAATACTTAATTTGTGAAAATGATATTTAATTATATCAAATAATTTCAACAATTTTAATTTCTTTCCATCGAAATAAATTTATTTTTAAATTAAAACCAGTTATTTTTAAATAAATTAAATTCATTTACTTAAACTATATATGATGGAGTTTTTTAAAAAGAAAAAGAATTCGTAAAATATTATTTTTTCTCTCATTAAAAGTGCTTTTCCTATAAATTAAATTATCTATTAATATAAGGAAGTCCAGATTAATCATAAATTCTTTGTAAAAAACCGCTTAAAGCAATTTAAATTTGAAAATTAATATTTGATTATTAGGTAATAGTCATTATTTGTGAACTAATTATTTTTGATGAATATGTATTTTTGATTGACGATTATAATAAAAAATATGATTCATCTCAACATTATTCACTTAATTAATTCAGAATAAGATTAAAAACAGCTTCTATGTTTTCCTGTAAATAATCTACTACACTCTTGATAGGTTTTTTTCATGGAGACTAAATACACAAATACACTCTTAAGAAGAACTACTAAAGAAAGAAAAATGAAGAAAATAAAAGGAAACACAAGACCCAAGATTTAGCCTTTATAACTCACAAGTTGATAGAATAACAATTAGAAAATAATAATTTTTATATTAGTTTCCATATAAAAATGAAATCAGAAAAAGTACGTTAAAAACTTAAAATAAATAAAGTAAGTCATAAAAAAGAAAATATTTAGAATAGCTTTTTAATTGTTTAAAATAATAAGATTATTTATGTATTTCATAATAGTAAAATTTAATTCAAAAAAATAAGAGACAAATTAAATAATAATACCTTTTTTTTGAAAACGACTAAAATAAAATGACAAACAACTATGTTATTATATGGTATTAGTTATGAATCATTAGGTAAAAATAGCTAGTCTATGATTAACTTAAAATAAAAAAAGTAAGGATAAATAAGGTTTCAAATATTTTAAACTGCACAAAATTACAGTAAGAAGAGTAAGAAGAGGAAATTTAATAATTCTGATTAAATATGAAAGGCAGATTGATTTATAATTCTATATTATAAGTATAATGTACTTGTAACAAATTAAAGGTTATTTATTTATTTATTTATCAAGAGTCAATTACATTTTAAAAATAGGATTATTGATTAATTTTGTAAAAAAATTTAAAATTTAAAATTGATTTTAAAACAGAAAACATAATTACAAGGCCGAATGGAAATAGAAAACAATTAATTTTGTGGTGTAGATTAGTCTTTTGATGATAGTTAAATGCAGGAAAATATAGCCGGATATAATCAGGGCTCTATTTATTATTCAAACCACAATATATGTTCATCGTTTATTTATTCATAGGAATTATCTTCTCTTACAATTTATGACAAATATGATGAATTGTGCTGCAATATTTTTTAATTAGATTTAGAATAAAATTAAGAGGAGGAGAAAAATGATCAAGTTTATAAATAAGAAAATGAAGAAGAGTAGATTAAGAGAGCAATAATTATGAGGAATATTAAACTAGCTCCTTTTGATAAAATGAAAATTATTAATGGCTTGGTAATTACAAAAGATGGGGCTTTGAGAATTTTTTCTATGTAAGGCTCAACTAGCTTTAATTATTAATAGCAAAACATTGATTGTATTGAAGATAAAAAGTCTTTAGGTGTTATGGATTTACATTTAAGCAAGAACCAATCTTTAAGGGAGTGTTCTTTAGAAGAAGCGCTTTTTTTCTTAAAAAAGATAGAAGGAATTGACTTTTATCAAGTAAAGTTTTAGTTAACTCGCTTTTATGAACATATTTCAAGCTATTTGAAAAGAATTTCTATATTTAATTTCAGCTCTCTTTAGCTTAATAAAAAAGATGAGGAATTCTAAAATTACCTAGAGTTTTGTTATAGTTATTTAGATAGAGTTTATGTTTAAAATAAAGATAGTTTTTCTTAAATGTATTGTTACTAAATAATTAAATACAGTCATAGAGATTAGCAATATGAGTTTGTAAGATCAGGATTTTCAAAGAGCTACTTATACCTCTTAGGATTAAATTAGTCTAATTTGAGTACTATTTATTTAAGAAAGCATCAAGTTGATCTAATATAGGAAAAGAATAAAATAACATTATAAACTATAGAGGTTATGGATAACAAGTTTAGGTCCCCTAAAGAAGAAAAATATTTACTCCAAGTGCAAACATTTGATGGCTTTCCTCTTAATTTGATATAGAGAAGGTACATTATTAATAATGAAAAATTATAAAATAAACATGAGATGATTATTGAATATTTATTTTATTTGATTGAGTTTGATATTGAAATTTAAGAACTTCAAAGACTTATTGAATACAGACAAAAAATCCTTTAAAACTCATAAAATTTGTCTATTGATGAATATATTTAAAAAGAGTTATCACTTAATTTTGAAGATGTTGAATATTCTATACACTCTTAATCATTTGCTGAAAAATTTTACTCAGAAAATATTAAGGAAATGGCTAAGTTAAAAGAACAACTATTAATAGTTAAGTAAAAAGATGAAAGAAAGCCATGTGGCTATAAATTGATAAATCAAAATTAGCTCAAAAATTAAATTTTTTGAAATTTATTTTTGAAATCAATTTAAAATTAATACAAATTCATAATTTTGAAAAATAATACAAAGAACCAAGCAGACAAAGATAGCTAGGTCATTCAGATTTCTTTTTTGAATTTTGAATAATTTCTAAAAAGGGTAGCTAAAAAAAGGTGTTTCAATTTAGGCTGAAAAAATGTTAATTTTATCTTTGGAATTAGTGTTTTTTGTCTATATCATTCATAAATTATAAATGAAAACCACTTAAAAATTGATAAAGTATGATCTGAAGCTTTATAAATTATCTGATACTTTCTTAATTCAAAATTTTCTATATAAACAAACTTAACAAACTAAAAACAACCAAAAACAAACTAATTTAATTATTAAAAAAAAAATTCAGGATTTTTAATAAAGTCGTATGCATATCTATATCAAAGTATTTTTTATTAATTATATTAAATAAATATATACCACACCCTTCCTGCTATCTACATTGCATCTGATACTATTTTTCTAAAATACTTTATACTTATTTTTGTTGTTAAAACCATTTATTTTATCTAAAGTGGAAGACACTGACTGGCCTTCAGAACCATCTCCATATTTGTGTGTAAAGAATCAATTTAATTAATTCCTTAAAGACTGAATATCTCTTGTTGGGTTATTTTCCATTATTTTCAAAGAACAATCAAGTTTTTCTGATGCAACTAAGTAAGTAAGTAAGTAAAAAAGCAAATATGCATGTATTTGCAATTAGTATTTCATTTAAATGAATAAATTGAATTAAATATCATAATATTTTAACTATTCAAAGGAATTTACCTATCATATTTATGGTGATCAGATACTTAAAAGGAATTTGTAGATTATTGATTCTATTATCTTAATTTTTGGTTGATATTGAAACAAAATATAAAAAAATCACAAAATTGATATTTCTAAACGAAATTCATTATAAAAATTTTCTTGCTAATTAATTAATGTAAATCATAATACAATTTTAAACCTTAAATAAAGAATGGAAGTAGGGTTTTTGAATTAAAATAATTCTTTTAGATAATAATATAATTTAAATTGCTAAGATGAATTTTACTCTAAACAAAATTAAACTTCGTTTCATTAGACATCTACAAATATAAGTTAAATTTCAGATGAGTAAAGTGAATCATCATCACAATCTTCGAAACCTAATCTAATATCCTACTATTAATAATTTGGAGATATGTACAATAAATGTATTGATTTAGAATATAATGGAGACTAATAATATAGAAATGAAATATGCCAGCTTAGAGTTTAATAAAATATAAATTAAGGCTTATTTGGTTTTGATCGTATCAAATTGTGGACAGGAATGACATTAATGAATGATGGAACTTTGAGATTATGTTCATCATTAGGATCTTTAAGCTTTAATTATTAATAATAGATAGTAGAATGTGTTGAAGAAAAAAAGAATCTAGGAGTAATAGATCTACACTTTACTAAAAATAACAAGATTCATTAATCATCTATTGAAGAAGCATTACATTATTTAAGTAAAATGCAAGGAATTTAGTACAAAGAAATTGAATAAGAGCTTTTAAAAATCTATAGTTTAGTAAAAAGATAATATGATGAATTGGCAAACATAAAATTGACTGAAACGGAGCTTGAAATGAAAGACAAAGAATTTAAAGAATTTATTGATAAATCTTATGATTATATTAGCAAAAACTATAATAATCAGAATTAAATATCAATGTTTTGGTATTCATTAGGTAGAATAGATTACAGAGATAAAGATGTTTAAGTTCTCAAAACAGGGTTTTCAAAGAGCTACTTAGAACTATTAGGATTGAATAAGGATTCTCTGAACTCCATTTTTCTAAGGAAATAATAAGTAGATTTAATAAAAAACCAGTCAGATAAAATTAAATAGACTTTAGCTGGAATAGATTTAAAACAAAGAAATCTTGATACGGAAGAGAAATAAGTTTTTATATAAACATTTGATGGATTTCCTTTGGTTTTACAATAAAAAAAGAAATGTTTTACTCAACTTATTAAATAAAAAAGTTAATAATAATTGATAAGTGAATACTTTTTATCAATTATAGAAATGGATGTAGATATTAATAGTTTGCAAAAGCTAATTTAGTATAGATTAAACATTTTATAAAATCCTTAGAATCTCTCAATTGATGAGTTTATCTAGAAAGAACTCTCATATTAATTTGAGGATATTGAGTATTCTATTCACTCATAAAGTTTTATTGAAAAATACTATAATGAAAATCTTCAATAAATATTGGAATACTTGAAAAGCATTCAGAAACTCTAAAATTGGTAAAATCCATGTGGATATAGGCTCATCTGATTATTCAATCAAATTTTAGTTATTTTAATGCTAATTTTGTCTGATTTGTTTTATTATTAAAAAAGTAATCTTTTATTAATTAGTAAATTAGTTTTTTTTTGACTTCTAGTCTTTCTTTCCACTTCCACTATATTTTATTGGTTTATAAATTATTAAAAGATGATATAAATCTTATTTTTAATCATAAAAAATGTGATTAAGATCTATCTCCTTTATTTTAATTTTCTTAATAGGCTTTTTTTCATGAATTCCAGTATTGTTAATTTTCAAAAAATTGGACAAAAAGTTTGGACAAGTAAAAAAGTATTGTAAGCTATTCAATCTATTGTTTGTACAGTATTTACCTTCAGGATAGAAGGAAATCTAAAATTCCGAATATCGAATAATAGAGGAATTGCAGTATTATACTTATTAAAATCATTTAAAAATCCATACACCATAATATTATTGTATCTTATATTAATACTTAGATTGAATTGATAAAATAATGTTAAAAAACCATACATTTTAGTATTTTTCTAGACTCTTTCTGATTTTGAAAATGTAAAAACTAAAACCTGAATTATTGTTAATTATTTTCTCTTTAATTAAATATTGTGTAGGTATAATTTTATTTTTAATTAATCATAGATTATCAATAAGGAAATTTCAAAAGAAACAAATTTCTAAAAAGCCAACACACTTTAAAATGTTATCAGAATCAGCTTCATAATAATAAGCTGGTCTAATTTAACAAGAATATACAATTAAGATTTAAGTAAAATCGAAAAATTAGATAGAATGATAAATTAATTATAAACTTTTTAATTGATAAATGCAGGTAATTGAATTTAATTGATGGTACTGTAATGAACAAAGAATTTATAAAAATAAACACATCAACAAAGTTAATAATAATGAGGTATTTTATGGAACGTTCTTTTTCATTTAACATCTTTAATTTAGGTGGTTTGGTAGTATTGTTAGTTAGTTTAAGTAACGTAGTATTCACGAGAAGCATTTCTTTCAATGACTACTTATTAAGGTTAGACATTAGTAGTAGTGGTTGTTGTAATAGTTCTGGTGTTAACTTGAGGCTAAGCAGTAATGACTTGTTCTTAAACGAGAACAGTTTAATTAACAGATTTATTGTAAAGAGTCATATCAATAGCTTCATCACTTAAAACCCACAATTCAATTTGATCAATCTTTTTATAAAATTTTTTTAGAATATTTAGAATAAAATTTAGTTATTACCTTCATTAATCTAGTTTAATCGCCACCTTAAGTTAATTCAGGATAAGTAGACTTGATGTAGCTTTGTTAGGTGATTTCATTATGAATTAGCATTAAATCATTTTCTGATTCTTCTCCAAACAAAACAACTAAATTGATTAATTAAAAAATAATTTAATTCATATAATAATATTGAATATATATGTACCTATTGCTGTCTAGTCCATATTCAAGAAGTTTTCTCTGCCACTGTTATGATAAACTTAAAAGTTAGGAGTGAGTTACAGGAATGATTCTGATTTATTCTTATACTTAGGCAAAAAGACGGCAAAGGTTTATCTTTCTGTGTTGCCTGCTATCTACCAATTTGCTCTTTAGAGAATACTATCTTCTTCTTCAGCTGCTTAATTTTTGGGTACTACATGACTAACAACCAATAATAAATTTTGATTTGAAAATGTTTAGACTGCTTTAACTAAAGATTCAAAATTAAATTTGTCTTTATTTCCATCATAGACTACTTCACGATATGGGAATTCAGAAAACTTTATGAAAAAAAGATTAATTAAGTTATTCTTAAAAATAAATAAATAAATAAATGAATTTATTACCTAATCAACATTCAATGTTAAGTTTGTCAAAGCATTGAGATCTAACAACTAACTTTATCTTGGAGGAAGATGTGAGTTATCATCTTTTTTTACTTTGTATTTTTTGTCATAATAGAAAGTGTTCTAGAAGTAGACTAGTAACAATTTGTTTAGGTTAGGATGCTTAGCAGTCACAGCTGAGATGAATTCTTAGAAACTCATTTCATATTTATCACCTAATTGTATGTTAATAAATAAATATAAACAAAATAATCAGTCAGTCTTTCATCTATAAAATGAATTCAAAAAGCTTTAATTTAAATGATTTCTGTGTCTTATATTGAAATTATATCATTTTTTAGTTGAAAAATAAAATAATGAAAAAAAATATTTTATTTACCAAAAATTAATGAATTGTGCTTTTTGGGGATAGATTCATCCCTGTCCCATTTGTACTTTCCATTCAAAGCTCCAATAACTCCATGAACTTCCTTTATAATTTATAAAATTTTGATGATAAAAAGACTTGGTATTTAGTATTTAGATTATAAATCTAATAAAAATACTATGAATTGAAAAAGTAAATTAATTGATGATAAATAAATTTGTTATAAAGATAGAAAATATTCTTAATCATTATAGAAAATGTAAATTAATTTCTCCTTTGACAAAATATTTATAATAAAAAAGAGTATTTGATTTGGTTTGGATTCGTTAATCAAAATATTAGATTTTGATTGAAGTGTTTAGATTTTTATTATCTATATTGACTAATATTAGTAAGTAGAGATTTCTAATTATAATTATATCAATATTAGGACCGTTTTTAATAAAAAAAGCAAATATTCTTTATTGATTTTAGGAGTAAATATTGATAAAAAATTAACAAAATAGATAGATAGATAGATAGATAGATTTACAATAAAGAATTCAAGACCCATTCTATAATTGATCTTTAAACGGCTGATGTATTCCTTGTCCTATTGTTTATTTTTGGTAAGGCTGGAATAGAAGGAGAGCAAGCCAAACATTTCAACGATTGAGTAGTCTCTGTATCTCAGGTCTTGTCTAATGAAAGATGTTCCTTATAAAAAGAACTCAACTATTTTATATTTGTTTGATTATTGATTGATCTTAAAATATAAAAACGATTCTAAAACAAATCTTTTATTCCTTCAAAAATATGAAAGTGTTGCTTACCAAAATAAAGGAAAGTATCAAAAGTTAGGGTTTGGCTCACAGACTACTCGGATAAAAATTAGTGAATCTTTTTGCCCAACTCTTTGTTTGGTTTCACTACTTTTTGTAAACCTTTTGAGCTAATGTATGTACTTGATTTTCTATTTATAGATAATTAAGAGTTTAAAAATGATAAGGGACTTTGAAATAATAAATTTTTAATACCCATCTTTAAGCTTAGAGAACTCACAAAAATTGCCATAAATTTTATCTATTTATTCCTGAGTTAAACTGCAGTTTTAAAAGTTAGATTTCTTTGAAGGATTTCCTCCCATTTTGACTGATTTATTGATTGATTGCTTGAATTAATTAATTAAAAATTGATTTATATTAATTATTAATTTGTTGGATTCTCTATATTTAAAACGAGCCATAAAGCCTTTATTAAATTACAAAATGACTTGTTATCACTGATTATTAGTCTATGAGTTCATTTTATTGGATTTTATTTGTATTTATTTCATATTCACTAATCTTTTTATCTATATATCTATCATTTATTAATATTATTAAGATGTTGATTAAATTTTAGTAAATAATTTCTAACTCTCAAGAATAAAATCATTTATATTTTATTCAAATTAAAAAAAATAATTTGTTCTGATAACAACTAAAGGAAATAATTTTAATTTTCGAAAATATCTAATTTTTATTTAGTATTTATGTATTTTCTCTATTTTTACTTTAACATTAAATATGAAGTTTTCAAACTAAAAAGATTGCTCTTTTTGTTTTATTCATTAATATCAAATTAAAATTTGAGTAACAGACATTTAGGTTCAAATAAATTTTCCTAAAATATTTTTTTGTTTTTAAAATGAATCAAAAAAACAGAATCTGTTAAATAGGTAAAAATTAGATAAAATCAATATTCACAATCAATATTTTTATTAAAATTAAATAAAATCTAATTTATTTTATCTACTTTAGGATTAGTTTGGCGAATAAATCAATTTTTATCACATCACTCGCATAAGACTTTACTTCTTTGTTAAGATTAAAATTTTAAAGTTCTAAAATACTGTAGAATTTAAACCCCTCCCCTCCCTCCCTCATAAATTTAGATATCAACTAAAAAGCTAAAAGTAAATGAAAAATGTAATATTTGAATTGATAAAAGTTGAATTGTTAATAAAACAGTATTTAAATCAAAATATGTTTATATCAAAAATAATTACATCCTAAACTCTATATTTTTGAATATAAAATTCGTCGAAATAGTATGATAAATTAAAAATGTCTGAAAAAATTGGTTCCTAAATAATTTAGTTTTTCTTTTTGATTGAAATATTTTATTTTTAATTGTTTCGAAATAATTTAATTTGAGGTTTAAAAAAAACTGAATGAAATACACTTAATTTTTAAATTCCACATTTTTAAAGTAAAAATATGATCTTAATAATTATTTATTATATTATCATAAAAACTGTCACTAAGATGAAATTATCTAAATTTTGTTAATAAATAAATGATTAGTATCAATGCATTTATAATCGCATTATTTTAAAGCTTTACATTGATTATTTTGTTCATATTTTTATTAAATTTTTTTTAGCTAGATGATATTGTTTGAATAATATTTTTCTATGAAAGATTAAGATAGTACAGAGTACTCAACATCTTCAAAAGTAAAAGATAATTCTTTTTGTATGTATTCATCAAATGATAATGTGCCATTTAAAATATTCTATCTGTATATAATTAAATTTTAGAGATCCTCAACATTAATATCTATTTCTGAAATAGATAAAAATAACTCTTTTACAAAAACATTCATTTGTCTTGATTAACAGGAAGGTTAGACCCATCTCTTTTTGAGACTCACTCTAAGTGGAAATCCATCAAATGTAACTATTGAACAATCATATTCTAATTCTTGTTATTAACTTAATGAAAAATAAAGACCCTGGAGACTATGTTCCATAATTTCTTCTTTATCTGGCATTAAATCAATTTTTTAATGTCTTAATAAAATATTAGTAAAATTCTATACATCTATTCCTATTAAATCTAGAAAAGATTTTGAATATCCTAATTTGACAATTTATACATCTTATAAATCGTAATTAACTCTTCCTATCGCATATTAATATATCTATGTTGGATTTTAATATGAATATTCAGAAATATATTCTTTGCAAGATTCTATGAATTAACATGTTTTTTACTCATATTAAGAGTAGCTATTTATATTATTAATAAACATTTATCTAAATTCATTTTCTTTTATCTCATCATATCTTTACAACGCTTGTTAAGCCTACTACATTTTTTTACAAGGAGTATGAGAAATGAAAGAAATAGCCTGCTTGACAGTTGATTTAGGTTTTTTTAAGTCAACAGATAAATCTATTTCTATTAAAGAACTTTATTTCATATAATTAACACTAATGTAATTATAGAAAGAAAAACCGAAACTAAAATGACTCACAGAGTAACTATACCTAATTATTCCATCTTTTTAAATCTATATCCCAAAAGCTAATCTTATAGTTTCATCTTCGCATACTTTACCTAAAACATCTAAAATAGTATATTTTTTGCATTTATTTTCTTTTATTTTACAAATTTATTTATTCTTCTTATTATTAATTTAGAGTTATTTCTTTTTCTTTTAGCATTTTTTGAATATTTTATTCTACTATTATTTGCAAACTTCTTCCTCGATTTAAAACTCATTATTCAGCTATTTTAAATTATCATTCTATTCACAACAGTTCATTTCAAAACTTATAAAATTTACTGCAACATAGTCCTCCCTTTATGAGTTTTGCTTTTTATTATTAACAAAATCATTTTCTTCTTATTCTTTTTATTCTTTTGAATTCATCATATAATAATAATAATTATTCATTATCGATTATTAAAAAATATCAATGAAATTTTGATTATTAAATATTAATTAATTATCTAAAATCCATAAAATCAATTAGTTTATCTAATTAAATTATTATTTAGTCTTCATAAATATTATTTATCATAAAAAATCTGATTGATTGTTTTGCGATAAACCAAGTTTTTATTTAAATTTTTTCTTAAAATTATTCTGCCAAAATCTAATGAATTTTGATAAATTTAATTTATTCAATAATAATTATTTAAACTAGATTTTTATTTTTTCTATTCCTAATATTTGAGCTAATTAAGCTGATAGTAATAATCTAAATGAAGGATGTTTTTTTTTATACATAAAACTCAAAACAAAGTTAAAAAATACATCTTCTAAATAGATTCAAATTAACAAGAGGACTAAAAATAACTATTGACTAATTAAAACACTAATAATATTAATTCTCATTTTAATATTTTTGATTATCTTTTTATTTAATTAGTTTTTATGGTGAAATTTCTTATTAATCCTTAAAAAATAAATTATATTTTTGTAAATTGTTAACCAAATAAAATAAAAATTTTTAATTTTAAATACCTGTTTTATTTTAAATAATGATATTCAAACCATAAAATTTATTATTAATAATTTTATTAGAATTTTCTCAACTTTAGTCAAAAATTATGTTTAATTTAATTCACCTTAATTTATGAGAATTTACTGTATTTTATTTTTAATTGTTTCAAAATAATTTAATTTGAGGTTTAAAAAAAACTGAATGAATACACAAAATTTTAAATTTAAAATGCCACATTTTTAAAGTAAATATATGATCTTAATAATTATGTATTGATTTAATAGATAAGGGAAAAACAAATTTTTAATAGTGATAAAAATATAGTAGAAAATTAATCAGTATTATCATATAAACTGTCACTGCAATGAAATTATCTAGATTTTGTTAATAAATAAATTATTAGTGTCATCAATATATTTATAATCACATTATTTTAAGACTTTAAATTGATTATCTTGTTCATATTTTTATTAGATTTGTTTTAGCTAGCTGATATTGTTTGAATAATATTTTTCTAAGAAAGATTGAGAAAGTACAGAGTACTCAACATCTTCAAAAGCAAAAGAAAGCTCTTTTTGTATGTATTCATCAAATGTTAATGTGCCATTTAAAATATTCTATCTGTAAATAATTAAATTTTAGAGATCCTCAACATTAATATCTATTTCTGAAATAGATAAAAATAACTCTTTTAAAAAAACATTCATTTGTCTTGATTAATAGGAAGGTTAGACCCATCTCTTTTTGAGACTTACTCGAAGCCGAAATCCATCAAATGTAACTATTGAACAATCATATTTTAATTCTTGTTAGGAACTTAATGAAAAATAAAGACCCTGAAGACTGTGTTCCATAATTTCTTCTTTATCAGGTATTAGATCAATTTTTTAATGTCTTAATAAGATATTAGTAAAATTCTGTACATCAATTCCTATAAAATCTAGAAAAGATTTTGAATATCCTAATTTGACAATTTATATGTCTTCTAAATCGTAATTAACTCTTCCTATAGCATATTAATATATCTATGTTGGATTTTAATATGAATATTCAGAAATATATTCTTTGCAAGAATCTATAAATTAATGAGTTTTTTGCTCATATTAAAAGCAGCTATTTATATTATTTATAAACATTTATCTGAATTCGTTTTCTTTTAACTCATCGCATCTTTATAATATTAGCTTAACCTACTATATTTTTTTACAAGAAGTATGAGAAATGAAAGAAATAGCCTGTTTGACAGTTGATTTAGGTTTATTTGAGTTAACTGATAAATCTATTTCAATTAAAGAATTTTCTTTCATATAATTAACACAATCATTACGATAGAAATAAAAACCGAAACTAAAATGACTCACAGAGTAACTATACCTAATTATTCCATCTTTTTAAATCTATATTCCAAAAGCTAATCTGATAGTTTCATCTTAGCATACTTTATCTATAACATCTAAAATATTAAATTTTTTGTTTCTATTTTCTTTTATTTTAGAAGCATTTTTGTTCTTCTTAATG
Organism: Tetrahymena elliotti 4EA; assembly: GCA_000231825.2. Taxonomy (NCBI): domain Eukaryota; phylum Ciliophora; class Oligohymenophorea; order Hymenostomatida; family Tetrahymenidae; genus Tetrahymena; species Tetrahymena elliotti. The sequence continues at coordinate 299,102 of JH720342.1, read as the reverse complement.
TAAACTTAGGGTTTTTTCTTTTTCTTTTAGCATTTTTTTGATATTTTATTCTAATATTATTTTTAAACTTCATCCTCCATTTAAAACTCATCATTTAGCTATTAATTATTTTAATTCTAAACACACCTATTCATTTCGCAATTTTTAAAATATATCACTCTCTAGTCCTCTCTTAATGAGTTTTATTTTTTATTATCCAAAAAATCATTTTCTACTAATTCTTTTTATTCTTTTGAAGTAATCATGTAATAATTAATAATTATTCTTATCTATTGATTATTGATGAATTTCAATTAAATTTTGATTAATAAATATTCTATCTAAAATCCACACAAAAATTAATTCGCTTATCTAATTGAATCATTCATTACTTGGTCTTCATCTATCATACTTGTAATGAAAAATGTGACTATTTGGCAATACACCAATTTAATTTACATTTTTGTAAAAATTATTCTAGCAAATTCTATCAAAAAGAATTTATCTAAATTTAATATATTAAAAAATAATTATTTAAAGTAGATTTTATTTAATAGTATTAATGATTTTAATTTTTTTCTATTTAGTTAGTTAGTTTTTCATACAAATTTTTGTCCTTCAAAATTTTATGGCGGAGCTGAATTTTCTATTAATTTTTAAGTCAAATAAAATTAAAAATTCTAAGGAAATAGCAAATTAATATTTTCAAGAACTTTAAGTTCAATACCTTCTAAATTTAATAATTAATTGTAAATAATTTCTACAAATAATAATAATAATATAACAATAGATTGTTTATTGAGCAAGAAATGTTAACTTTATCAAGCTCAAGCAGAATTAATTTTAAATTCTTGGAAAATATTTAAAAAAGATTATCTTTAAATAATTATTGAAGTTTTTAATTTAAATTGGAAATGAATACAGAATTATTAGGGGTGACAGTATGACTAATAAACCGAATAACCATATGATACGGTTTTTCCAAAAAAATTTTACTGTATAATGAATAACTGACCATATGGTTCTAAATAAATTTAACAGTATGCCATATTTTCAAATTCATACGATTTTACGTCGAGCCCTAATAATTATTTTTTAGAGATTTATTATTATTTATTTATTTATGCAAAAATTATTTTCAAATATTTTAATTACCAAAAACGAGTTATTTTCAAATTAAAAACTCAAAAGCAAAGATAATTTTAATTAATTTGTGATATTTTATTCAAAATAGATTTCAAGATAGACATTTATCTTTAGATAATAGTCATAGAATATGGCAGAAAAAAATTTTAATGATAAAAATTGAATCAAGATAAATTTTTCCGGTAAAAGAAAACTCAAGAAGAAGAATCCAAATAATTAAAATGATAAAATAATGAATGGGTATTATATATAGGCCAGTAAATAGTGATAGGCAGTTAAAACTCTATTTATGACTCAATTGAATTAGAAAAGAAGTCAATTATGATGTAAAGGCTCCCTCAATAAATAAATTTAAAATAGATTGATAAAACAATGAATTTTAAAATAGAAATTTATCAGAAAAGAGATCATCGTTTTTATAGAAAATTGGCTAGAAATTTTCTTTGTTACAGGCTAAAACGATACTATTTTAAGGTATTTCTCTGTATTCGCAAACAAAAAAATAATGAAAAACTGATTCTGACAATGAAATAATGAATAGAAATTTAAATTTAGAAATGAGATCGATGAATAATCACTTAGATCAGATATTAAATTTCTATTTATCATGCAAAATTTCATACTAAATTTTGAAATTGTCTTTATATTTATTTGCTTGCATTCATTCATTCAGAGATGATGTTTCCAAAAATTTTATGAGAGCTAGCAATAACCACCTTTTGAATGCAAGATAGTAGGCTCACCAAAAGAGATTTGTTAGTGCGCAAATTTTAGTGATTAAAAAGAAAGAAATTCTATCACTAAAAATTACAATCTATTTATTAATCAATTAATTTTCTGAATAAAAAAGAAAACAAACTCTAAAACTTACTAATTCAAGTTAATATTCATTCGTTCATTCCTTCCTGATCAAGCAAATATGTTTTAAATTGAAATTAGACTCCATTCTTTCCAAGGAGAATAAAGCTAACAGAAAAATCATATTTAATAAAAGCTCTCTGAATAAGATCCCGTTTCTATCATTTATGTAATTTTCCATCACATTAAAACCTTTTCAATTTATATATTTTTTATAGATTAATCAAGACACATGGTAAGTAGGATTTAATTCAGAATAGGCTAAAGAAAACTCATTAAATATTTTAAGAAATGATGAATCAGTTACTATTGTCAGTGATTTGCTCAATAATGATGAGGCAAACGAATACGAGATCATATACAAAGAGTAGGAGTAGTAGGACATCAATGAATGTAAACAATTATTTAACATATATAGACATAATATCAATTATTCATTCACATTGAACCAGTTGATAATCAATCCAACATCTCTAAGGAAATTTACCAAAATAAATAACACCCATTTTTTTAATGATTTACATATGTTTTTTTAAATTATTAGAACAAGATAAATCAAAGATTTAAATCCCTCAAACTCAATAAGAAAATGTTGCTAAATCAAATGAAAGCCTTTAAAATTTGAGTTTTACTTCTGATAGTGATCACAATGATAAAGATTAACAGATAAATAATAACAAATAGAATGATAATGAAAAAATTGGATCATCTAACACTATTGAATCAATTTAATCTCATGAAGATACCAAGGATAATAACTATACATATGGTATCAGTAATCTTGAGGCAACAATTGTTTAATCTCCTCTTATTTCAGAAGAAGAAACAGATGATACTAATTAAAAAATTTACTAAAACATATAATAATTAAATGTCTCAAAAGAATAAAGAAACGCCCTTTATTCTGCCTTTAACTAAGCCTCTTCTTATCTGAAGGAAATAAACAATGGCTGGGTTTGTGATGAAGAAAAGAAAAAATAAGACCTTTTTAATAAAAACATCTTCTACAACCAAAAATACCAAATACTTGCTCTTGGATTATTTTCTATTTATATCTTTTTCCTGTGAAACTCTTAATGATTATTCCTCTTTCATTAAATCAAACAAAAAAAACCTATCTAAACAAATAAATACTTTCTTATTTGAATTCCTGTCAATAAATTTAAAAAAGAAATATTTGATAGCCACATCAGAAATCATCAAAACAATTTAATAAAATTTATATCTTAAAATGAATCTAATACACACATTCCTTGCAAGCAGTCAAACTAGTTAGTTAGTCAATCAAAGTTACTAATTCCTTCCTTATATATGAAATTAGTAAAAATGATTATTATAAACACTAAAAAACATTCCATATTTAAAAACTCTTTCAGATGAATCCATTCTATTTGATAAGATTTTTATTTCTATGATACACTGAAAAAATAGCCATACTTCTTTAAACATACTTTATAATATTAATAAAAATATTAAATTAATATACTTTTTTTAACATATATATTAAAATTACATATATATTTGATCTATAAATCTCCAAAAGATACTCGAATCTTAAAAAAAGCATTTTACTTTAAATCAATTAATTATTTTAAATGCTTTCTTATTTTCATTAATAATCAGTAAAAAAGTATGATTTAATATTTTAGCAAATCAAGTAATAATTCAAAAATTTAAAATAAAATAAAAATTTAGCAGAGAGAGGTTTCGATCCTCCGACCTTTGAGTTATGAGCCCAACGCGATTCCACTTCGCCACCCTGCTAATTATAAAATAATTTAACATAGTTAATGCTAAAGTATATAAAACATCATGTCATATAAACAAAACAGATAAACCAAATAGAATATTATTTAAACCTTTTAAAAAAAATCCAAAATCTCTTTTAATTAAAATTTATCATTTTTCTATTATTGTTAACTCTTTTTATTGTTATTTATCATAAAAATTGGGTTAGTTTTCAAAAGTAACTACAGATGAACAAATTGAATATCGTAATTAATTATTAATATTATTAAAGAATTTATTTGTTTCTTTTTTCTTTTTTCGATTTATCAGAATTTACAAATAAATGGTAAATGGTTTAGAAAAATTAAAAATTCTAAAAAAGTTGTAACCATAATTTCTCTTTCCTGACTTATAAAAATATTTCTTTAATATTATATTATCAATTTCAAACTATCCTTTGTAGGAAAAAGTTATTTCTATTTTGCTAAAAATTGTGCCTATTTTAATCTTTCCTATTTAATCATGATTTAAAAAATGTTTGATATTGACATAATAAGTGGAAAGATTAAACTTGTTTAAATATTCTTATCTTTACTAATTTTAGAACTAATGTGATTTTGAGCAAAATTCTCAACCACTTATTCTTCCATATATTAATCGATTTTTTTTCTTCTTATTTAAGAGTCAAACAAATTTTATTTCTTAGGTTTTGATTTTAATATCATCTAAATTTTATTAGTGAAAATTTGATGAAGTCAACCTTTATAAAATTTTGTTTGAAAAGGTTAATCAAATTTTTGATATTATTTATTAAATAATTAATTTGTAATTTTAGAAAAATGTTGATATAAAAGATAAAATATTTTACTCATCTCAATGATGTACTTTAATTTATAAAGAGATATAAATATATTTT
>JH720342.1:213514-293521 GCA_000231825.2 Tetrahymena elliotti 4EA | reverse complement strand
CCTAATGTAAAAATATTTTTTCAATACTGATTGTTTGAATGAATGAATGAATGAATAAATAAATAAATAAATAAATAAATAAATAAATAAATAAATAAATAAATAAATAAAGACTTCAATTGAGTAATTGAGTGACTGATTGAGTTTGGTTTGTTTGCTAAATATTTTGTTTGACTCATTCCCTAATTTTTACTTTTGGTTTTCAGATTGAGTTCAAATTTTTATGTTTTTCTAATTTCTTCAAGTATTTCTTTTTTCAATATCATTTTTTTAAAGGTGGAATAATATTGGTGAAGCAGGTGGGTAAGGATTAGGATCTGAATTGGCAAAATGCTCTAATCTCTAAACTCTGACTCTTAACCTGAGGTAAAAATTAAATAACTTTTTCTGAATGAATAAATAAGGAGCTCAATTTATGAGTGATTGATTAAATTTGGTTTGCTTAATATTTTTTTGTCTCATTCCTTAATTTTGACTTTTATTTTCTGATTTAGTTCAAATTTTTCTAATCCCTTACTATTTCTTTATTCAATCAATATTTCTTTTTTTTATTTTTAAAAAGTGGGAATAATATTAGGGAAATGGGAGCATAAGGATTAGGAGAGCTAGGAAAATGCTCTAATCTCTAAACTTTGACTCTTGACCTCTAGTAAAAATAGTTTTAGATAATAATTATGGGTTTTTGAATGAATAAATTAGCACTTCAATTTATGAGATTAACTGACTTATTTGGGTTGGTTTATTTGATACTTGTTTGGCTCATTCCTTAATTTTTACAATTAGTTTTTATATTTAATTCATATTTCTATGTTTCTATCCTTCCTTTCCTTGTTACTTTATTCAATATTTATTTTTATAATTGTATAAAAGTAGGAATAATATTGGTGAAATTGGAGCATAAGGATTAGGATCTGGTTTAGCAAAATGCTCTAATCTATAAACACTATGTCTTTAACTCGAGTAAAAATAATGTTTCGATAATTAATTAAGTGTTTTCGTTAACTTGATATTTTTTAAGCACATTCCTTAATTTTTACTTTTAGTTTTTTTTTGATTGAATTCAAATTTGTTTATGTTTTTCTTATTTTAAAATTTTTCTTTATTCAATGCTTATTTTTATAAACTTTTGAAAGGTGGAATAATTTTGGTGAAAGAGGTGCTTAAAAATTAGGATCTGATATAGCCAAATGCTTGAAACTCTAAACATTAAGTCTTTACTTAGAGTAAAAATAGTGTTTCTATTTTAATTATGTATTTTTAAATCAATCAATTAATCAATACTAATTAATTTTCACATTCTTTTACATATTACTTAAATCAATATTTATGTTTATATTTTTAAAAGTGGGAATAATATTGGTGAGATTGGTGCATAGGGATTAGGATCTGAGATAGCAAAATGCTCTAATCTCTAAACTTTGACTCTTAACCTGATGTAAAAATAGTGTTTTAATTTTCTTTTTTAATTTTTGACATAAAAATTTCAATTTATGAGAATCTAATTTTGATTGGCTTACATTGTATTTGTTTGGGTTATTCCTTAATTTTTACTTTCGGTTTTCAGATTTAATTTATCTCACATTCTTTTACATAATGCTTAATTTAATATTTATTTTTTTAATTTTTGAAAAGTGAAAATAATATTGGTGAAATGGGCACATAAGGATTAGCATCTGAGCTTGCAAAATGCTCTAATCTCTAAACTTTGGCTCTTAACCTGAAGTAAAAATAGTGTTTGGATATTAATTTTTCTTTTTTGAATGAGTTGAGCAACTGATTAATTTGGGTTAGTTTACTGCATATTTATTTGGCTGACTCATCTCTTCATTTTTCTTTTTAATAAATTTTTTTTATTCAATAGTTATTTTTATAATTTTATGAAAGCGAAAATAATGTTGGTGAAGTGGGTATATAAGGGTTGGGATTTGGCTTAGCAAAGTGCTCTAATCTCTAAACACTCAGTGTTTATCTACAGTAAACCAGTATTTCAATATTAACCATCATTTTTTGAATCAATCAAGAATCAATGAATGAATGAATCAAGAATCAATGAATGAATGAATCAAGAATCGATGAATGAATTAAGAAAGAATTCAATTTATGACGATTGATTTATTTTTGTTGGTTTAAATGATCTTTGTTGAGCTCATTACTGATTTTTTTTTAATTTTTAGATTTAATTTATTTTTCATTCTTTTACATTTTATTATTTTCAATATTTATTTTTATAATTTATTAAAAGTAGGAATAATATTGGTGATATGGGTTTGTAGGGATTAGGATCTGAGTTAGTAAAGAGCTCTAATCTCAAAAGTTTGACTCTTCGCTTCTTGTAAAAATTTTGATTCAATATTAAATATGTATTGTATAATAGAAAAACTAAACAAAGACATCATTTAATAAGCTATTGACTGACTAATTTTGGTTAGTTGACTTAATATTTGTTTGTTTCATTCCTTCAATTTTTATTTTTGAAATGTTTTCCTTTTAAATAATACTTTCTTTATTCAATATTTTTTTTTATTATTTTGAAAAGTAGGAATAATATTGGTGAAATAGGTTTATAAGGATTAGGATTGGAGTTAGCAAAATGCTCTAATCTCAAAATGTTTACTATTGATTTAATGTAAAAATAGTTGTTCAAAATTAATTATTTGCTCTTTTGAATGAATAACTAAAGATTTCAGTTTATCAGTGACTGACTAATTTTGGTTGGTTTACTTGATAATTATTTATTTGGCAACTTATCTTTTATAATTTGTTTTTTTTGCTCTTTTACACATTTCTTTATTCAATATTTATTTTTATTATTTTTTAAAAGTGGGAATTATATTGGTGAGATGGGGGTAAAAGGATTAGGATTCGGATTAGCAAAGTGCTCTAATCTGTAAACATTAAGTCTTTAACTAGAGTAAAAATTGTGTTTTAATATTAATTATGTATTTTTGAAGACTTTAATTTATGAGCAACAACTGGCTAATTTTGGTGGCCTACATCAATTCTATTTAGCTGTGATTTTAAATTTTATATTGAGATTTCAGATTTTATTGAAATTTTATGCTTTTTTCATTCTTTTTTTTTATTTCTTTACTGAATATTTATTTCTATAATTTTTTAAAAGTAAAAATAATATTGGTGAAATAGGCACATAGGGATTAGGATCTTGTTTAGCAAAGTGCTCTAATCTTAAAACTTTAACTCTTTTGCTTGGGTAAAAATAGTGTTTCAGTATTAATTAAGCATTTTTAAAACAATAAGTAAAGACTTTGATTTATGAGAGATTAACTGACTCATTTTTGTTGGTTGAGTTGATATTTGCTAAGATCATTCCTGAATTTTTATTTTTATTTTTCCGATTTAATTCAAATTGCTATTTTTTTCTCATTCTTTTACATATTATTCAATATGTATTTTTATAAATATTTGAAAGGTGGAATAATATTGGAGAGATAGGTGTTCAAGGATTAGGATATGAGTTAGCAAAATGTTCCAATCTCTAAATTTTGGCTCTTAACTTGATGTAAAAATAATGTTTCAAAATTAATTATGATTTATGAATTAATCAATAAAGATTTCAATTTATGAGTGACTGACTACTTTTGATTCATTTACTTGATATTTATTTTACTGATACATTCATTAACTTTTAAATTTAGTTTTGAAATTTATTTTAAATTTGTATGCTTTTTTCATTTATTTCTTTATTCGCTATTTATTTTTTAAATTCTTACAAGTAAAAATAATTTTGGTAAAATGGGGACTTAAGGATTAGGAGAGTTAGCAAAATGCTCTAATCTATTAGCTTTGACTCTTGAACTGAAGTAAAAATATTGCTTCAATATTAGTTATTCAATTTTAAGACCTCATTTTATGTGACTGACTAATTTTTGTTGGTTTACCTGATTTTTGTTAGACTCATTCCTGAATTTTTATTTTGAGTTTTCATTAAAATTTTTATGTTTTTTTGATTCTTTTAAATACATATTGCTTTATTCAATATTTATTTTACTATTTTTAAATTTTTAAAAGTGGAAATAAAATTGATGAAATAGATGCATTAAGATTGAAATTCAAATTACTAAAAGCAAAAAGACTAGTCATTTAAAAGTAAAAATAATGATTACTTTAAATGAAAATTATAGAGATATTTTTAAATGCTCTTGTGATTAACAGAATTTAAAAATTAAAATGTTCTTTTTGTCTAAATGTTAAAACTTATTTATCGAATTAACACGATATCCTTTTATTTCTTTGTATTCAGTTATTATTTTTTGGATATTCCTTCAACATTCTTTTCTTTATCCAATTTTTTTTTCTCTTATTAATTTTTACCGTAAAACCTCCTTTTAGGTGTGCAAACCAATCCGAGGGTTAGCCTTGTTTTTTACAAATTTCTCTGACTAGTTCGTTGGTTTGTTTACCTAAAACGAGGGACAAGGGAATGAGATGTTACGGTATTTAATATATTCATCTTGATTTATCATTGATCTAAAATCAAAGTTTTTATTTTATTTTTCAAATTTCTCTCTTTTATAAGATTCTGACTTGACCTTAATATAAGACGCCTACCCTTAAAATTTTACATAATATTTATAATTTTAGCAAAAATAAGAACGATATTTTTTTCTTTTTATGAGTTAAATATCTTTTGAAAATTGAATTCTAATATAATTTTAGAAGTGTTATTATTATACATTCACACATATATGTAATCTTGCAAAAAATACACTCAAAAATAGTTCTTAAAATTAGATATATTATTCCCTTTATTTTATAGTTATATTTATAATTTTATTTATCATGATTAAAGTTGTTTAAATCATAACATTTTATATTATATCAATTGGACTTCATGTAATAGGTCTATGAATATTGATTGAACAATATATGATAATCAATGATCTCTTAAATTTGAATTCTAAATTTTCTAAATCGACATCAGAAACGTTAAAATAATATCTAATTTTCCTTATAGTAATACATAACATTTGATTAATAATATTTTTTCAAATAAATCAAATTTGCTGCTTTATCTTCTATTGTATTTGTATAATTTCTGCTCCTTACTTTAATTAGGATTATATAAAAGTTAAAGATTTTTTAGTTATTAGTATCCATTTAGGTTTATCCTAAACGTATTTAAGTTCAAGAAATATAGTAATAAATAAAGTCATAAATGCATCATTGGAATTGAAATAGTAGCACAACTATTTTATCAGATTAGAATCTAATTTGCTACATTATTTGATTAAATTTTCATCAAACTTCCATACTCCTTATGAATTGACTAAGTTTAACAAGTCTTCCAATTTTGGAACTTAATTTTAAAATGGTTATTGATCTGAAATACCTCTTAAGCCCCATAAAAAGTTTTAATTATTTTGATCAAGCTTATTTTATTAGTTATTTTGTTTCTATTCATTAATGCTATCATATAAATCAAGAAGATCAATAGGTTATGTAACTTTTTATTAATTATTCTGACTTTTTGGTTAATTTGATTCTAAATAAGAAATTTGTTGATAAATGGTTTGCTGTTACTGTTTAGAAGGAACATTTGATGTTTTTTGAACTTCATGACTAAAACTAGTAAATTAGCTGCTTAATAATTCATTACTTTTTAGGTAAACAGTCTTTTTTTCATATGAATCAAGTTAATTTATTGATTGCTTTAATTCATAGCAATATTTTTGATATGAACTAAATGCATCTCCATTGCTACCATCATCTAACATATCTAAAAGATTGTGATTATTTTAACGTTACCATGAAAATGTAGAAAATTGATCTTGTTGACTTCCTAAATAGTTATTCTATTGCTATTTTGATTATTACTAAGTTTTTAAGCTTTTAAACATGACTTATTTTTCATCATTAAGTGTTTCTATAACACAAATTATCGCAGTCTTTTCATTTAGTATTTGATAATCTACTGATTACTGCACTAAGTAGTTTTCTAAAATATTGCTTGCTTTAGGAATTCTTTCATTAAGATAGAGTTGCTTTCCTATTTTAAAAACAGATTACTACAAATCTGGGTTGCATGTAAAGCAATCCTGCATTTCTAATTTAATTAATTTTTTAACATTTATTTTTTTATGTGAATCAAAATATTCTATTTCGATCTATTTTTATTATTCTGTCATATTTTACATTCCTAAATGCGCTTTGAAAAATAGGTGAATGTTTATTATTTCATCTTTAAAAAAACAAGGAAGTTGATCTATTTATGGGTAAATTGTTTCAAAAATATTTTCATCATATTTTATTTTGAAATTGTCAAGAGCAGGAGTAATACAAAGTAAGAGCATTTCAAGAATTACTTAGGATATATCACTATTATAATTTACCATTCTTGAAATACCTCTACCAGCTTATGAGCTTTAATTAATTAAATATTGATCTACCTCAGAACCAAAACCAATACAATGAGTTCTAGTGAATTTGTTATTTTTCTTTATTAAATTAATGACTTCTTTAGGATTTGTTACTTAGCCATCTGTCAATAAAAATACTTATCTGTTATATCCTAAAATCCTTTTTTCACTAAATATTTATTATAGAGGTTCGTGAATTTCAGTTCCACCTAAATCAGCAGTAAACGCTTATATTTTTTAAATAGAATTTTTTAGATTTTGACTGTTATATTAGACAGATGAAGGAAACATATGTTGATATCTAGAACCAAAGCTAATTACATTAAAAAAGCTGTCGTTTGGAAGACTCTTTAAAAATAAAATAAGAGCCTAACAAGCCTTCTGAATAGGCTGTCCACTCATAGATCCACTTCTATCTAATAAAAATATGAACTCACTTCTTGATGAATCTAAATGATTAATTAACTCTTAATTCAATTTTTATTAGAAATTATCACTAAAAATATTATCTCCTTAATTAATAGCAGCTCGAATAGTATCATTTATTTCTGAAGTAACGTTTTCATTAAAATCGGGAATAAATGATACCATTACTGAATGACTCGCTGGCATTATTGCTTATTTGACTAAATCATTAGAAAATATTTAGCTTGACCCAAATATTACTTGAGGTTCAAACATGCCTTCAAACGAAAATAATAAATTTAAATCTAAATTTGTCTTCATTTATGTCTAAATTATATTAAATCTAACAGTATTGCTATCAATACTATTTTTCTAAATTGGATGTCCTTCTATTTCTGCATAAGTTATCTTTCCAGTGCAAAATAAATCTAAACTAAACAAATTTTTTCCAAACTTAGCTTAAATTTCATCTTAACAACAGACTAAAGGAATTTAAGCAGTAAAGAACTTGTTTAAATAACAATTAAGTTACTAAGAGAAAACAAGAATTATTTCTACTTATTAATTAGGAGGTAGATTTCCAAGTTTAATTTAACAATAATCCTCATCATTTATTTTTTAAGTTTAAGCATAAGACACCAGATTCCCTCTATCTTTATTTTCTTGGTATTCTTTTTCAGCTTACTATTTTTCCTTGATAATACCCTTTATTTTCTAGTCGTTATATTTAGCCACAAATGATTCTAAGCAAATTCCCTCTTAAATAGGAAAATAATAAGTAGATTCGGTATACTAGCTTGATGAATTGCTACTAACAAAAGTTTAAGTTAAATTGGTTTTCAGAATATTATTTATAATTTAACACTTATATTCAACATTTCTAAGAGTAGAATTAACTAAATCTTTATCACTTACCAATTAGAAATCCAGTTTCTTCAGCTTAAATAGTCTACTCATTATTTTATTATTTATGATTTAATTATAAATGGCTTTACTTTTTTAAAGTATATTTTTTAATTTATTTATATAAATAATATGAGTTATGATTTCATTATTTCAATATATTGTGTAATATAAATAATAAAGAATGCATTTTCAGAAAGGAAATAAATATTTGATTGTTTGACACATATTAAAAATAATTAATTAGTAATTAATCAGAATTAAGATATGTAATCATTTTTCTTATATTTTTTAGATATTTTAAACATTATATAAAATACCCTTACTTACCATTTAAATCAAAATATCAAAAATAATTTTGCAAATGAATTTAATGACTTAAAATTAAAATCTTAAAAATAAAAGTTTGTTTGGTATGTAATTTTTTAAGAAAATATTTTATAATTTTCTGTATCTTCTAGATAAGCATATTTTTTGATTGATATCATAATTTGTAAGAGAACAAATAAATTAAAAATATATATTTTAAAAAGGCAATAAATTTGATTATTGAATATTCTAATCTTAAAAAACAATATTTGAGAATTTATCAGGATTAAATAAGATATTTAATAATTATTTATTTGAAAAATTTATGATCTATTTTGATAGAAAAAATTTTAATTAATTAAATAGAGCGACTCCTACAATATTTATTAAGATTTTATCAGTTTTACCTTATTTATTCTTTAATGTGATGAAATAAGTAAGGTATTTATTTTTTAATTACTTATTTGAAAAATTCTGTAACATATTTTAAAAGTAGAAATTTAAACTAATTAAATGGAGTGACTCCTACAAGATTTAATTAGATTTAATCATCTTTTACCCTATTTACTCTTTCTTTGATTTCTAAGCATAAGAAGAAACAAAACAAAAAAATTTATAATCATCATTTATTGATTAAACAAGATATTTAAAACATTTTTATGAATTAAGTCAATCTCTTTGGTAATCATAGATAGAATTTATTAGAAATGAAAAATCAAACAACAGATGACTAAAAAATAGAATAAATTACTTAAATATTAGATGCAAAGAAAGTTTAAAAAGCATAAATTTTTTTTTTTTTCATGAAAATCTTTTCCAGTTGATTAAATTATTATGGAAAATTAGAAAACATATTAAATTTAACAAAAAATAAATTAATTTTGATTATTTCGCCAAAAGTAATATTTGAAGGATTGACTTTATTCAATTTTTTATTTTTAAAAACTTTGAGTAGAATAAATAAGAAAGTAACTGTTAAAATCATTTGTTATTAGATTAATTATAATATTTATCCAAGAACATTTCAGAGAAAACTGAATACTCAACACACTCAAATAGCTTTGATATTTCTACATTTAAGTATTAATCATATGTCATACAATTTTTAGAGAGAGCTAAATTTTATCTATATATTCTTAAGGCTTCAAGTTGATTAGGGTGAACAAAAATTTATTCTATGTATCCAAGATGATCATATGGTGTTTATATATGTCTTTTGAAAGGGCTACTAATTTTAGTAGTAATAAGTTTCACATTAAGCTTGAAGCCATCAAGTGTTACAATATTAAAATAAACTGTCAAACTTTCAATATCATTTTCAATTCTTTTTTAAATATCTTTTAGAATTGTGTGATAAGAGGTTTCGTATATATTTTCCAAATTTATTTGACTTCCTCTCATAAAAGAATATTCAATTATTTCTTTATTAACACCCTTTAATTTCATATATTCTTAGCTGATTCCAAATTTAGTTATTTCGATATCGCCTATCAAGTAATTCATTCTTCCTACCATATACTTAAATATCGTACCCTTTTCTAGTTAGGAAACTTTTTATTTTACATGTTAGGTAAAATTCAAATAATCTTCTTCTATCTCTTTATAAATTTAACTAGAAATTTTCTGAAAGTATTTCTACTTAGAAAGAATTACGTTAACTTCTTACTAATATTTTTCAAGCACTAAAGCCAAGTCCCTTTGAGCCTAATTATTTTAGTTAGATAGAAAATTGCATATGAATTAAAACTAGTTTATTCCATAAGAAAAATTCTGAGAAGAAAATTCTAAAACATCCATAACTTTATCAAATATAATTGTATTGCCACTCTACTATTTTTAACAAGCATTTTAGTTGAAAATAGGTAAAGAATTTTCTTAACTATCAAAGTTTGTAGGAATTTTAATATGCCCAAAGATATAAAATTTATAATTAACATCTATCCTCTCATTTATCAAGCTAATTGGAAGAAATTCTGTTTAATTAGGCTTATTTGTTACTCTTTTACCCTCTAACAATGTGTTAAATTTCTCTATCTTTTTCTAATAGTTCTTAACTAACTCTATTTTACTTTCATTACATTTTAATATTACATTTTCTTCATTATCATTTTTTGTTGGTTCTTCTTGTAAATTATGTTAAAATTATCCTAAATCTTGTTGCTATTTCTCAGAATTCTCATCCATCATCTGCTCAGAATCTTAAAAATCTGAGTTTATATCCCATTATTATCTAACATACCTACTAGAATCACTTTAATTACTTAAAAACTCAGAATATTGGCTGTAATTTTAAATCATTTACTTGTTTCTTATTCTAATTAATATTATTAAAAACTAAATAATCTTTGCTTTTGTTTGTTTAATTATTTTACATTAATATTCATCCATTCTTATATTTTCAACATAAACTTCAATAAAAAAATTTCCCCCACCGGGACTTGAACCCGGGTCTGAAGGGTGAAAACCTTCTATCCTAACCTGCTAGACTATAGGGGATTACATAAACATCCCATCAAAACAAACTTTTATTATTTCTTTTTTCATTTTATCAAGTAAATCAAATTTATTTTTTACAACCATCAAGTAAAAATTGTTTTGCATTAATTAAACTTCTAAGAAAATCTGTATTACAGTTTTTGAGAAATCTTTCATTCGGTTTAAGGCTTTTTTTAAATATTTTTATAATTTAATGTAAGCTAAAATTTTGAAGTTTTTGCGGTTTATTTTTATGATTTAAATATTTCTTTTCTCAGTAATTGGTTTTATACATATTTTTCATTTATTTGACTCTTTGATTTCAAGAATATGAGAAATCATTTAAAATTTGGCTCTATTATATATTTATTTTTTAGTTTGATTTAAAATAGATTAATTAATGCTAAAATGTTTTTAACCTAATTTGTATTTTTCAAAGATAATAATATATACAGTAATCCCAGTTATTCTGTCCCCCCTCCTCCCCCCTTTTTATCCCCTAAGGTGATAAAATCAACGAATGAGAATTTCCATGAAATTAGGAAGGGGATAAAATAAAATAGGGGGACAGAATAATGGGGATTACTGTATATGTTAAAAATAGCTCCAGAAAGTATAGTATTTAACAGATAATGCAATAAATAATTAAATTAAAATGTTTGATTATCGAATAATAAAACTATGATAAATATGAAATACATTTTCATTTATACAAAAAAAAAATCTATGCTTTTATTAAATAGTAAAATATATTAATTTAATTAGTATTTATTATTACACTTTACTACACAATGCATGATAATTGTTCTTTTATTATATTATCAATTAATAGACATGGGTATTTATTTGTAAGTTCATCTACACAATAATCTATATGATGATAAAATTCATATTTTTAAAAAATTTATTTCTTTATTTTAACAATTTAGTAAATTAACATATGGAAATTATTAAATAATGCTTGCTAACTACAAATAATTATTGATTTAAAATAAAATAGTCAAAATATTCTTGTTATTTTAGATTTAAAGTATAAAAAAAATTTATTTAATAATTATTTAAGTTTTAATGACTATTTTTTTCCAAAACTAATTATTTATAATAACTCTTTTGTAAATAAGATTACATCTATTAGTGGATGAGACTAAACATATTTTCCATTACTTTTTGAATATTTATTAAAAGTTAAAAAAATTCCCCCACCGGGACTTGAACCCGGGTCTGAAGGGTGAAAACCTTCTATCCTAACCTGCTAGACTATAGGGGATTACATTAAATTTAGAAAAATACAAATTAATGTTGTTTATTTTTTAATATTATTTACATTCTAAAACTAATTGTGATAAAATTTGACATATTACATTTTTGAATTCAGTCTTGAGATTAATCTTTTCAATATTTATTTATTATAGCAATCAAATTTCTATAAATAAATAATTATTTTAAACAATATATATGTAATAATTATTTATCTATTTCTCTTTAAGAAACTAAATCAGTAAATAAATACACAAAATAATTCTAAAAAATATCGATAAAGAAATAATATTTTTATGATAAAACAAAAAATTAGGGTTGCAATTTAAAAAAATATAGTGTAATTCTTTGGAATCAAAAAAATACTACATTTTAGTAATGTGAATAATTTATAAAATACAAAATACATCTTTCTAATCCTATTTATAAAATAAAAATATGATTAGATTAAAAGATATGGCATGCTAATATGAAAGTTTATCAAAAAAGAATTAATTTTAAATTTAAGTTTTTCATAGAGAAAAAAGTAATATAAAAATAGATTAAAATATGCGATAGTAACAATGATAGGGTATGCTTGGAAGAGTATATCTTATTTGTTTTAGATAGTAGAAGATAAGTTAGAATTTGATGTTTTGAATGATTAAGCGAAGAGTTGCTGCATGCAATTTAATGCAAAATTAAAAATTTTATAAAGTAAGTAAGTAAGAAAATAAATCTATTTAAAGATTAAGTTTTTATATTTAAACGAAATACATTTACAGAAAATACAAAATAAAATAATAGCTAAAGAAGGATGAAATAAAGATTCTTAACCTTAATTATAATCATGCTACTTTTTAACTTAATTAACGTTTATCTGGCTATTTCAGCATTAGTAGAGGGGTATTATTTCTACTCTTTTTTTGTAGCATTTATCTGCTTATTGGAAAAAAAATTAGATTATTCTGATCAAAGCATCTTTGAGATGATATTTATTGAATTTATCAATTTCGTAAAGCTAAATACAATAATTTCTGAATAAGATATTAGGGAATTGAAATTAGGGAGTGTTTAATTATTGACATTCATCCATGTGTTTTATTATTTGACAGAGTTTAATATTAAGAGATAAAATTCACAAGGATAAGCTAACATTTATGCCTTTTTAGAGATATTTATATTGATTTTATACTCACTTTATAACCCAATAAAATAAGGAGGAGATTAAGGATTTAAATTTAAAACGGTTTCTTATAGTTTATTTGGCCATTTAGCTTATTTGTGTGCTCTTAAAAGTATTTTTAACATGGAGGGCATATATGGGAATACAATAGCTTTGTATTTTATTATATTATTTGTAATAAATGTTTTAGCTTCTTATGTACTATATAAAGCATAAAGAAATGATCTTCTAGATAAATTTAAGTTAGCTTTAGTAGGATTAGCATGTAATTATCAATGGATTATCAGCTCTAAATATAAAATATAAAAAATATATAATAGAGACTTTTTTGTTATTAATATGAGTCTCTTTAATTAGATTACTTTACTTTTGTTCGTACTTTTTAATTCCAATCTAGATTAGCTCGTATTTAATTTTTTTCTAAGCAGCAGCCTAAATTATTAAAATAATCAAGTTTTTGGATAATAATTAAAATCCACATCGATTTTTCATCATCATCATAATTAACTTTTTAGTTAAAAGCACCATTCATACTCTACTTATCAACATAGAGAGAATAATCAAGATATTAATAATAATTATTACCCTCAAATTTTTTTGCTTGAAGCAATCATAGCAAGCTTTTTATACTTACTACTGGGTTTAAAATAAATGTTTAATTGTATATTTGTGAATGTATAATTAATCATAAGCGAAGAATAAGACTATATAGATATTGCTAAATATTTCATGCATTAAAATACAAATAAAACTAAAAAAAAATATTACATTACTTCTCTATGGAAAAGTTTTGATTTTAGATAATAATTAAATTTTAAAAAACAATTAAAATTTATAAAAAAATATAAATATCCTTAACCTATGATTATGTGTAGTTACTGTTAATTACAGCTTAGTATTTCTATTTTTATGAAAGGCAAAGAAAAATAAGTTAAAATAAAATGCGGTTAATACTCCTAAACAAATAACTATTTGTAATGCACTTGCTTTTACTCAATTTAACTATTGTGCAGTCAAGATTACATTCATCCTTATAATAATTATATGCTTAATAAGGATTATTTATTTTTTGAATATTTACCCTATATTTATTTTTACAGATATTTCAATGGATAAGTTTTTACTGAATTTAGTTCATTAATAGAAACCAATCTCATTAAACATGGTATAAAAATTAAATGTAAAGCTCTATCTCTTCAAATGACAGCTTATAATAAACTTATTAAAAATTTAATTCCTATCAAACCTTTCTTTGTTTAGTATGATCTTTACATAGATAATTGAAAATATCTATTAAATACATACATACATATGTCTTTCCCAAATATTTATAACTGTTTTATTTACTTGCAATTTTCTAAATTTGGATTTGTAAAAATTACTTAAATACTTCAAAATTTATTACAAATACACTTCCTCAAGTGAATAATGAGAGCAAATATGTCTAATTGCTTATTTTTTTTAATTTGAATGATAATATGATTGTATTGAGATTCCTTCAAATATTAAAACCAATATTATAAAATATTTATATTTCTCTAAACTCTTTTACTTAAATATGAAAAAATTAATTACAAATACACCTCGTCAAGTCAAGTGAATAATGAGAAGAAATATGTCTAATTGCTTATTTTTTTAATTTGAATAATAATATGAGTATTCATATTATGAAATTTAATAAGCATTCATACATTCTTTAATTTATATGTAATTTTACTTATTATTTATTGTATTGATGATACCTTAAAATATTATGCCAATATGATACAATATTTATATTTCTCAAAATTCACTTGACAGTCTGTATATCTGAAAGTAAATTTACTTAAATGTTTCACATCTATTTGAAAAAGGTTAATAAAAGAATAAAGGAATAGATAGTAGCTATAAGAACGAACTTACATAATTTGTTTATGAATTAATTGAAACATTAATTAAAAGCAAAAAAATTTATTCTTTAAAAATAATTTATAAATTTTGAAGATAAAAACGAATAAAAAAAAGAGATTCAAAAACATGATTGGTAATCCATTTCATAAAGTAATGTAGAGCAAAAGAAAACAGTAAGAATAAAATTAAAACTTTTTATAAAAAAAGCTACTTTAGTCATACCATATCAGAAATTCTTCAAAATTATACCTTGACTTAAGGTTATTTATTTATTTATTTTTAATCAGTTTCTTTTTTTATCTTAAGTTTGTAATTAATTTTTATATTTTTTAATTAAACAAAGTTAATTTTAAATTTGTGATCACAATTCTATTCTCCTTGCATAAGCTTTAATTTCCTCTCAAGTTCTAACTGATTTGACATTGAAGTTTTCATTGTAATTTTTAATAGTTGTTGAAAGAAATATGTATTTTTAAAAAAATCAATTAAAGTTAAAAAGATTTTTCCTATTTGATTAATAAAAATGAATTAATTGATTTTAACATACATTCAGAGTCATTTTAAAATTTTATTCTTTAAGAATTAAATGAAAAATGTTAAATACATTTATTTAACATTAAGAAATAGCAAAATCAGTATGTAAGGTGCTCAGAATATCATTACAGGGCTAATTAAATGTGATAATCTTTCTAAACTATCTATAGATTTAAAGTTAATATTTATTTTGATAATTCTAAATATCTTATTGAATTAAGTTAAACCTTTTCTAATTTGTTTGAATAAATAAAGTGAATATTTTTCAAAACAGAAATTAGGATATTAATGATAATGTTACTCCAATTTTAGGAAATGGAATTTCTTTAATAAAAAATTTACAATATCTAAATTTAGATTTGAGGTAAAAAATTCTTTCTATCGATATAGATTACTTTTTTTGAAATATTTTTGTCAAAATTTGATTCATATTTTTAATTTTATTTAGACATAATAAAATTACTGACATAGGAGTGGCTGATTTGTGTACAAGGTTTTATAGCTTAGTGAAAATTACAAATTTAATTATTGATTTAAGGTAAATAATATTCCAAAATAATTGACCATTATATATGATTGAAAGACACTTACTTATTTTTTATTTAAAAAAACTAAAAAGAATCTTAAATGATCTACCTTCATTAAACCTTTAATAATTTATTAAAAAGATATTCCAACTGTTGTCCTCACTAAAAATATTTTCAAAATTGAAATTTTATGATTGATAGTTTTCATTTTTACGAAAAGAATTTTAAATAACTAACTTCAAAAGAATGTTGTTATAGTTATAATATTCTTTTTTGATTGCATTTTAAATATTAAAAACACATCCATAAATTTTCTCTGAAGCGTTAAGTCTATTCATTTAAAATTTTTGAAGGTATTTTCAACAGAAAATAAAGAATTAACAATATTTTGTATCGTAAATATTTAATAATGAATTTATTTTAAGTTTTAAATTTTAATGTAATTTTGATAATTATTTATGAGCGAATGATAATTCAATTTTAGATGAAGATTTTATTTTATTTTTAAAAATAGCTACAACTAATTAACTGATTCAGGATTATCAAAATTTGGAGACTCTTTATAATCAATAATAAATCTTAAAAAATTAACATTATATTTGCAGTAAATTTACTTACTCATTCTTATTATATTAAGCTATATTTTTTAAAACAAGATCAAATTAAATTGGAGACATTGGATTAAAAACCGTATCAAATATTCTCACTTGCAAGAATCTAAATCAATTTATTATCATTTTAGAGTAAAAAATAAAAACATTAAGATATTATTTATCATCATATCATAATATAAAAAGTAGAAATAATATTACTCATTAAGGTATTTCATATTTAGCTGATAATTTGAAGTAAAATTCAAACTTGACTGACTTCACTCTTTACTTATAGTAATTTATTTATCAGTTCTCTTGTTTTAAATAAACATACTCTTTCCTCTAATATTTTTATTTTTGTGAGGCTACTTCATTACTTACTTACTTAAGATATCCTAACAAATATTTTGTATCTAAAAAATATGCTTTTAATTTATGAGGAGTTAATTAATAAATGTTAATTTAATTTTGATATTAAACAAGTTTTTGATTTAACATTTTATTTTAAAATAAATGTTTATAAAAAGGGATAATAAATTAGATAATGATTCAGCCTCTATTTTGAGCGATGGATTGGCTGAATGTCATAATTTAACTAGTTTAGGGTTACACCTTAAGTAAAATTTAAAATATTTGAACATATATATAAAGTATAATTTAATCTAATTTCAAATATAAAAAGCTTCAATGTAATTAGTAGCTAAGGAGTTTTATTTTTGATCAGAGGAATTTAATAAAAGAAAAATCTAAAAAATTTAGAGCTCTTTTTAATGTAATTGACCTTCATATTTGAAATATATTTGACCTTATTTTTAATCAAACTAATTAATAGGTTTAATAAAATAGATAAATCGTGTCTATAAGATTTAGCTCTATGCTTAAGATAATTAAACCACTTAATTCGATTCTTGTTTTCTCTGTAAATTATTAATTTCTATTTTACTTTCTTGAGAAATAAAATTTATTTTTAATTTACTGAATTCATTAAATTAAAGATATCTATCAACTTTAGTTTAAAATAAAGTTAAATTAATTAATTAATTAATTAGAAACTTAGGGAGTTCTGCCAGCACAAAAACTTTTAACAGAAGCATTAAAAAAATGAAAAGATTAACTATTTGCAAATCAGATACTGATTGACTGATAGATTGAACATTTATAAAAATAATTAATTAAAAATACTTTATGTTTTTTATTTGATTATTTATTCTTTAAACAAATCTATTTATTTCATAATAATATTCATTTTGATTTGTTTTACTGTTTTCAGTTTTCTTCATTTATTATTTGAGATCCTTTTAATATATTTTCACTATCTATTCCAAATAATAGATAACACGGTTTTTTTGTTGTTTTTTCATTTACCAAATAAACATAAATTTTTTTAATTTTGTTATAATAAGTAAATTCAAATATTTTTGGTTTGAAAACTAAAATAAGCAAAACTTATTTAGGAGGGAGGTGGTTAATCATGCCAGCATTTAAAAGATTATTTCAGATGTCTAAATTACAAAATATTTTATTAATAATTAAACGACTTGTTTCTTTGCAATTCATTTGGCATCCTCCTGAACAAAGAAATTAAACAAAAGTTATGTTTTGTAATACAAAAATATATTTGATTTTATTTAAAATTATTGTTTTTGAAATCATATTTTAGGTTTAAAATTGGGTCTAATTTATTTTGAATAATAAGATCCCTTTTCTTCTTTTTTGATTGACATCTAACTTCATATTAAATAAATTATTATTTTTTCTAATATTTTAATAATGAGCAGATTTGATTTAAAAAAATATTACAACCAATAAATAAATGATTTGATTGACAACAAAAAAACTATTTGATTTTTCTATGAACAATAAATTAAGAAAAAATAAAGATTACAAAAAAGGCAAATTTGATATAAAAATGGAAGATTAATAGAAAAAAGGTAACAATTAAGAAAACTAAAATTTTTATAATCTTGAAGATGTAAGAAAGTATTCTTAAAATATATTTCATTAAGTTATTTTTTAATGCGTAAAGTTTTTAGAATCTTCTCTGGAAAGTCATGTTAATTTGAATATACAACTGGCTAATCCAAATAGTTAAAACTAGTAAATTTAGTTTAGGAAAAAAAATAAATGAAGAATTAATTTTTCTTTCTAAATTGAAAAAGTGAAAAGAAATAAAATGATAATTTAAATTTATGCAATGCATTGGCTTATGTCTAAATCTCTAAGATTTTAAAATCTATCCATAGTAATTAATTTTTAGCTTTATTATTATTTATTTAATTGATAAATTTACCCTTTTTATCTTAAATAAAAGCTAAAACAGTTTAACATCATAAGATGCTCAAGATTTATGTTCTGCATTAATTAACTGTACCAATCTCTCAAAATTAAAAATTTACTTTGAGTAAATTATTTCAACATTCTTTCTTATTTCTATCAAAAATAAGCATATTTCTTTATTAAAACTCTACAAAAAAAGTGGTTACTTTAATTTTATTTTGTATTCATGATTTCATCTCTTTTTAGAACTAACTAACTAATTAACAAACAAACACAGTGACTTTATTTTTATCTTTTTAATCGTTTCTTCTTTTTGAGGAATTTATCTTAACTTGAAATTATTTTTTTAATTTAATTTGAATAAAATAAGCGGGAATAATATTTGATGAAGGGATGATTGGATTAGGTTGTTAGTTGGCTAAATGTGTTAGTATACAAACTTTAGAGTTTAATTTCAAGTAAACTAAATATATTTTGATTGTTTTTCATTAAAGGTAAAATAATTAACAAAATAGTAAAAATGAAATAAATGATGATGGTTTATAAGGATTAGGTTCATCTCTAGCTAATTGCTCTAATCTAAAAAATTTTAAACTTTTTATATGGTCAGAATCTATTTTTTCACTATTTTTATTTATTCCTTTATAATTTCTCATTCAATTTTTTTAAAAAATGTTCAGCTTTAATAATATCGGGCCAAAAGGTATCTCAGGTTTTTCTAGAGCTTTATCTAATTGCCTCAACCTTTAAGATCTATATTTGCAGCTTAAGTAACAATAATTCACTAAAACTTACAAATAAAAACTATGAGGATAATATTTCTTTATCAATCAATACAGACATAAAAACATTTACATCTTCATTCATGACTAAAAAATATTTAAGGAAATTCTAATCATATTCTTTACATGTTCCAAACTATTCCCATTCATTCCATTTTATTTTAAATTTGAACCAATGGTTCTTAAAAATATTCTTTAAATGACTAAAAAGGGATAATAAAATTGGACCTTAAGGAGCTTTAGAACTTGGTTAAGCATTAGCTGACTGACTATCCTCAATTGTAAACATTACACATAGGCATTTCGTAAAAGATTTGATTGATTAGTGAATAAAAATAATATTTAAAAAAGTTAATAAAAACTAAATGTCATACATAATAAATGAAAATATAATTGAATTTTTTTTTGCTTGAAATAGATGTTGATAACCTTTTTTTCTTTTAAAAATTTAATTTTAAGATGAAATAAAATTGGAGACGAAGGTGGAAAAAATTTTTGCTCATATTTACCTAAATTTTCTTAGCTTTTAACTTTGTTTCTTGATTTAAGGTAATTAACAAATTAACTAACTAACTAACTAACTAACTAAATATTTTCTAATTCCTAAATTCAAATTTTAAATGTTTTCTACTTTTTTAAAGACAAATGAAAATGAAAGAAAGAGTGATTGATTGATTGATTGGCTGACTGCCTGATCATCTTTTTTTACATGATTATTTATTAATTAAGAATAGATTTTAATTAAATATTAATCTTATTTATTGATAAATTAATAGCTTTAATGACTTGTAAAATGAAAGTGCTTTAACTATAGCTTCTTATTTAAAAAGCTGCCCTAAGCTCTATTCTTTGATGGTTTTGTTTGAGTAAAATTTTGTTTTAAACATTTAATTAGTTATGTTAGGATTATTATTTATATTCCTTTATAACAACCAAGTATTTTTGTAATATTTGAATACTTCTGTTACATTTTCAAATCTGATTAAAGAGAGTTAAAGGAATGTGTTTATTAAAAATAAAACATGTCAATAAGTACAGTACTATCTATTTAAAAGCCAAAATCCTTATAAAAATGATTAGGCATATTTTTGTTGTTTAATTTCTTTATCATTAATAAGCAAAGTACTGCAGTTTCTTAAAAAATCAATCGAAAAATTATTATTTAAATGAAATTTAAAATAACATTTAAAAATTATTTAAAAAATAATTAATAGTGACAATAATATTGATGATGTAGTGAGTAAGGCAGTTTAAAAAAGGGCTATCAAAGCAAAAAAATTAGTGGAATTTTATATTTAATTTTGATTAACCAACAACTATTTAATTAGTTAATTTTTTTCCATATCCTTGCAAATAAGTATTTATTTATTAATTTAGATGGAGAAATCTAGATACTTACTGACTTTCATTAAAACTTTCATGAATCTTAGTAATTTCATCTATTATTCATTTTAATCTTGTACTTTTTAGATTAATTCGTATGACAGCATAAAGACATACATTCTCTACTTTTGAGATTAATTTTAAAATGAAATATTTATGAAATAATTATTAACTTTTTTTTTACTTATTAAAGTGGTTAATTTTTTAGTTTAGAAAATTAATTAAAATTGTTGTTTATATTATGAAGATAATATAAAACACAAAATAAATATTTTTAATTCATTTTTTTTCATAGACTTAATATTGCATACACTTATCATTTATAATTATTTATTTATTAAGTAAGTAAGTAAGGATTTATTAAGAATTTAATTTTTTTGTGTTTGTTTATTTTTTGCTTATTTCTTTGTTTTTTAATGAAAACCAAAGATAAATATTAATTTTAAAAGAAATTATTCGATAGATTTTTTTGAATGTTTTTGCTTATAATATAGAATTTTTAATTTAAATCAAGAGTCGATCAATCAATCATTCATTCATTCATTCAGTCTTCATTAGATTTATCATCTAAGTCTTAGCTGAAATTGATCAAGAAGTTGTTGTTAGTTCCTCTCAAATTAGTGCCTTGATCTTGTTGTAAGTTATGATTTAAAGATTCTTCTAAGTTTTAATTATTTTCTTAGTTTTCTTCAAAATTCTGTTCCTTGTTGTTGCTTTTTTGTCTGTTTAACATAACAAAATCAAATGAGTTAGAATTGTTTCTTTGGAGCATTGAAATGTTTGTCATATACATATTGTTGACCAAAGCTATATGAGAGGTTTATTAGTTTTATTAATTATTATGTGTTTCAATTTGGCCTTCATTGACATCTTCAGCATTATTTATTTCATTCGACTCTTAAATTGACTCAGGTAATTATTAAATATTGTTAAAATTAGGTGATTATAAAGCTAAGTTAAAGTGAGGAGATTGCAAAGGAAGATTCTGCTAGGGATTATATTCGAAATATGCAATTCCTTGATTGTTTCTAATTTAAGGCTCTATTTATTATTGTTGTTATTATGATTACTATTAAATTTACTAAGTTTGCGCTTGATTAACTTATTGTTAATTATTTTATTATTATTATTATTAATTTGGATTATTTTATCTTTATTGTTAATTATTTTATTACTGTTGTTATTGTTGTTACTGCTAACTAACTTGCTGCTAGGCTGATCTGATATTTTACTATGACGGATTACTTTAATTGGCAGAGTTTTCAATTTAGTTTTATGTGATAGTAATGGATCTATCAGTGATATCTGAATTTTATGGATGAATTTAACTTGCATTAATAATAGACTTATCAGCATCTATATCTATTTTTTCTTCTAAAGCAGCAGTAATAGCAATAATTTTTTTCTGAGGATCATTACTCTTAAAATCAATTTAAACAACTTGTTTAATTTCCTAATAAGAAATAAAATTTATTTTAAAATTATTATTAAATAAATTTACATGTCTACAAAGATAGCACTCTCCAGTTTTTTTCATGACATCCATACCGCATTCATAACAAATACCTATTGAAATAAACATAAATCAATTAAACATATAAAAAGATCAAATAAAATTGATAAATACCTCCATGACCACATGGAAGATATACTGTATCAGGTTCATTTTCAAAGCAGATAACACAATTGGCATTACTTTCATCTCCTTCTTTAAAGCTTTTTTAGCTGATTTAACTAAGATCGCTTTTTTGTTTCTTAACCATTTCTTTAGGCTTGGCAGTTAGCTTAACTAATTCTTTATTTGTTTATTACTACATTTTCTTCTCAAATTCTTTCTTCTTTAGCTCTTGTCCTTTTGGACTACTGATTAATTGACTGAATTTTAATTAAGCTTCAATAGCCAAATTTTGAAGTGGATTTTAAGATTTTTAAAACTGAGCAGCATTAGATTTTCCATTCTCATTAAATGAGATATCTACAGGACCCATGCTATCACTTAATCCTTTAGGAGATTCTATTTTATTTTAATAATTAGGAACTGCTTTCTTTTTCTTCTTATTAACCTAAAAATCAGATCTATTTACTTCTTCTTTACAGTCCTTAGATTTATCCATATCTATTTAACTGTTGCTTCCTAAAATTATTTTCCAGAAACAAAAAAGTTTAACAAAATCAAATCTAAATTGAAATCTCTAAATTACTTTTATCTGTCTTATCAAGCTGAGTGTTCGCTCTCAGTAATTTATTTTAAGTAGTTGGAAGATCTTTCTTTAATAGATGCTAATCTTTTTCTCTCTTTGATTTCATCACATTATTTGTTAAAGCTGTGAAATATGTTGAAGAAAGTTTTTCCTTTACGTAAATATAAAAATATTAATGTTAATTTAAGTAAATTATTTCATTTTTAATCTATTTTTTATTGTTTTTTTAAAAGACTGCTTCATTTGATTTTATTTTCTTTTTTCATTAATAAATTTTGTTTCAAATTAACAAACTATTCATTTTGGTTTTTGATGTTTTCTATTGAAAATTACTTTTCTAAAATAACTTTTTTTTATTTTTTTGAATTAAAATCACTCAAATAAAGTTAAATTTTATTTATTTAGCTATTTTGTTTTCTCTCTCTCTCTCTCTAAAACTTTTAAAATAACCCTAATAAGGATTTATTTAATTGTATTTTGATGAATTTTGTTTAAAATGAATTCTTAAATAACTAACTACTTTTGATTTATTTAATTAGCTAAAAATATTTCAAAATAAGATTCATGTTAAATTCTTGATGAATCTTGTTTTAGATTTATTCAAAAGCAATCATTTATTTGTTTTTTTGTTTCAGAGATTTTTTTGAATATGTCCTTAATTACAGTAAAACCTCACTTACTCATAAGTTGCAAATTGAAAAATATTTCGAATTATCTAGGTTTTCAGAGTTTTAAAACTCTTACCTCAAGTTGTTCATTTTCCTTAACAAGGCTTTACTGTATATATTTATCTTTTATTTTGCTCAAAAATAAATATGCTTGTTTTGTTGAAAATAAGCTACAAATTTAATTTGATTTGATTTGATTTTTTAGCTCATTTTGATTCAATCAAAATAATTAGTAAAAATGAGAAAGATTGAAATATATTTACTAGGAAAAGAGGGAATCCTTTTTTCTAACTGTTTTTGTTGCTCATGTTAACTTTTTTAAATATTTTTTTCTTGGGTTTTGGCTTGGGAGGCTATTCAGCAGGGAGAGGATTTTAGTTGTTTTATCCTGGCTGATTTTATTGAGAAGCATTTGATTAGTTTCTTCCAGCTTGGTTTTATCTATTGGATTAACTCTCTGGATATTATTATTCCGCAGGATAATTTTCATCTTCAGCATAAATATCTTCTGGATTTCTTTATCCATTTTCTTCATCATCATCGTCTTCGTCTTCTTCATCCTCATCACCATCTTCCTCTTCCTCCTCTTCTTCTTCTTGTTCATTTTCTCTTTTATTTTGGCCATCATTATTTTATCCATCTTAACCTTATTACAGTTACTGAGACTGACCTTCCTCATTAGCTTTCTTTTTATTTTTTCTCTTTTTCTTCTTGCCTTTGCCAATTCTTGAGCTGTTCTTTTAAGAATTTTCATCTCCTTCTGTATCTTCTCTTTCCTAAGAAAAATGCAGCATGAAAACCCTTTTTAAATTGAAAAAACTCAATAAAAAAAAAATGGACAAAAAAATATATTAATAAATTACCAGATCCCTTTCCAGAAAAATAATGTGTAAATAATGAAAAAAGTAGTAAAAACTAAGCTGTATTTGAAAGCGATTTGTGCATCATCTATTTATTAAAAATGAAATTGTTTTAACTTGCCTAGTTTATTTTAATATTCTACCATTGCTCTAATGATCTAATTTAGAAACTGCTCCTCTAACAAATAAAGTAGAATTAACACACAAGCCATTTGAAAGTAAGAAAAACCAAAATAAACCCTTTACTTTTATTTTAATTTGAAAAAATGTTGAAAAATAAATAAATAAATAGATAAATAGATAGATAGATTGAAGAGGATAAAAATTTACTTTCAAATGATTAAACAGGCTGACCAAGACATTTTAATAGTATTTTACTCAATAAAAGAATGACAAAAACACTATTTGTGCCTATCATAATGTAAAAAAATACCCAGTATGGCCAAAAGACATCTTGCCAAGTCCAATCTATTTTATTGTTCATTTTTACAGAAATCAAGAATATTTATCCAACAAAAAATATTTTGAATCCCCAAGTAAACTGTTATTTTGTTAAGGAAAGAAAATGAATCAATTCTTGTTTGCATCAAAATAAAATCATTTTTATGAATAGATTTATTTACACATTCATTGATAAGGGAAGAAATAGGACCATTCTCAGCCAGCTTTTTAGAGATCACAAAGAAAAATCTAATGAGAACATAAATCAAAAGCGTGCAAGGGACATAATAAAATTTATACTAGTTGACTTCTAAATAAATATAAAGGCAAATCTATTCATTTTATTTTAAAAAAATATTTAATTTGAAGATTTCCAAATAAAATAAATGAAATTAAATTAAGAATTTATCTTTGAAATTATCTTTGTTATGCTTGTTTTATTTGATTAAAAAACTTTGTTTAATGTAAATAAAATAAGAACCAATTTTTTAAATGGGGATTTAAATTTTAAATGTAAAGAATTAAAAATAATCGATCGAATCAGAGAAAATAAATTTTACTTTAAATACAATTGAAAAAGTTGTTTCTATAAATCTCCAGATATTGCTATGTTCTTCTTATTTTGCTTCATCTACTTCTGACCTATTAAAATAAATGAATGGATAAGTTAAATTTAAATCGTAAGCAAGTATAGATAGAAATAACCAAATTCAAACGTTAAATTTGATTTTTATTTTAAAATAAAATGAACTTAGTTAGATAGAGAATTAGTCTTTCTATTTGATTGAATGAATAAAAATTAGTCAAATATTTTTTGATTTCGCTAATTTTGTGAAAATCTTCAAATTCAAAAATTTTTTTTAAAATGATGAATTTTTGATCTGAGTATTTATCTATTTATTTTTTTCTAAGGGTTTCATTTTTGTTTAAAAATAACAATGATTGATTGTAGTTTGAAGATATTTTATAGGTATTAAAATAATGTAGGTATGTTATAATTTAAGAATCAGCATTTCAATTTAAATTAGCCTTTACAATATCAAATTTAGAACAAGAACAAAGTTGATTTGCTTGCTTGCTTGTTAGTTTGTTTTTTTGATTGTTTTTTGCTTTTGTAAGTAAATGGATTGAATAAGAAATGTAAATGAAATGAATAAATTAATTACTCAATTCTACTTCGTTTGAAACTGAAAGCGAAACTAATAATATCGACTATCCAGAGAAAGATTAAAACGAAAATATATTGAATAGAGTAAAGGATTAAGATGAGCATGAGTATAAAAAATATTTGCAGAGAGACGTGATTGAAGAATGTTTGTTGCATTACGACAGATGAATAGTGTTTAATTCGTTGTTCAATTTATTCAAGTTTTTTATCTGAAACATTGGATTTTTATGCAGGATTAGCTTAATTTTCTTAATTTTAAAGAGGATTATTTATTTAACTTCTCATACTATTTATAACTTAGTTTTACTGCTATTAATCTTCATATTGTTAAACGTATTACTGCATCATATTTTGACTGTTATTGTAGTTATTGCGGTTGTTTACAGATTAGCCCATGCAATGAAAAATTTATGAATTTGATTAATTATTTAGTCCCTATGGGGACATAAGATCTCTATTAGATGGACTGTAAAATGCAAATAATCTGTTCTCGTCTCCGAAATTAGGTGACATCATATTACTCATTGTATAATTCGCTATTGACATATTCCTTTGATTGTTTGGCATCATAACCAATGACTCATTATTGCGAGAGCGAGATAATCCCTACAAATTACTCATGGAATTCCTTTAATGAGAAGGAGAATATCGAAAAAACTGCTGCTAAAACTAATTTGTATGCTAATGCTATCTACTTTAATATTGAGTGTGCATTTTATAATAATCTATCTGCTGAATATTCTATATTTCTCTATCTAAATTGCTATATTTCCTTATTGATTTATTGTAGTCTATCTATCCTCTTCTCCCTTACTTGATTGAGGTTGCTTTACTTTATTTCTAACTATATTATTTGATTTTATCTTTTTACTTTGATTTCTTCTCTTCACTTCTTCTACTATTTGTTAATAAACCTTTTTATAAATTTCTTACCTATTAAAAACTATCTAATTATTAATAACTAATGCATTCATTCATTCAATCAGTCAGTCAGTCATTTATCAATCAAATATTTATTATTCGGATTCTTGTATACATTTCATCTATAACTCATTCATACTACATAATTCATCACTCATTAGTATCGCCTTTTCATTTGTTTGCCTAATTTTATTTCAAACTCATTATTTATTTTGTTATAAATAGAATATTTGTATTTACACTGTATTACTCAAAAACAGCAACTCTCTTTTTCTTGCATTCGATATCAATCACCCTTTGCTTTTTTAAAATTATTGGTTGATCAAATTTATTATTGGTAATCTTATTTATATATTACAATTTCATATGGTTTAAAAGCATTTGATAGTTGAAATATTTTTGATAATCTATATAAATTAGAGATAAAAAATTACCTTCATTACTTTATAAAATATAGTGATTGAAATAAATGTATGAAATACCACTAATTTCTTTAATTTACTTAACTATCTTATAATTTTTTATTTTTTTGGAAACCTGAAATGAAAAATAAAATCCACTTACATTAAATTACTCAATTAATTTTCATAAAAGTAAATTTTCAAAAATCAAATCAAAAAAAATAACCAAAATACTGAATTAATTAAAAATATCTTTCTATCTTTTTTAATTATTTTTTCCAACACTGACTTTCTCTAACAACCCAAGCTCTCAAATATGCAATCTAACATGCTATTTAATATTTTATTTTAAATTTGTCTCAAAAAAAATTTATTTACAATTCATTTAATTTCTCAAACCAAAAACAATTTTACCATAATCTAAACTAAATTAACCACTTTAAGATTCATTTAAAATATTTTAATCATTTCTTTCTTAAATATTATCAATTCATCTATTTAAAGTTTGTATTTTAACTTTTTGTAGATTTTTAGCATAATGCTCTAATCTCTAAACTTTGAATCTTAACCTCTTGTAAAAATAGAGCTTCAATATTAATGAATAAATAAAGACTTGAATTTATGGGTTGGTTTAATAGATATTTGTTCAGCTCAACAGCTCATTCATAAATTTTATTTGCTCTTTTTAGATTTTATTTTATTTAATTTAGTCTAAAGCTAATCAAATGATAGTTATGTCTATCTCCTACTTTTATTTTTAGATTTATAGAATTCATAAAATAGGTAATTAAAAAATTAATCATTAAATACTTCAATTTATTTATGTTAAGTAAAAAAAATGTTATTTTAAAACTGTTTGGTTTTTTATCAAAGAGGATTTTTTAGTAATAAATAGAGAAAATAAAATACTTAATTTATTTGAATTTGAATGGAATAGGTGATTTAAGAATGATATTAAATATGAATCATTGTTTTAAATTTAATAGTATACTAACAAGAAAGTAAAAGTGTAAAAAAAAAAAAAACAAACAAAATAACCAAAAAACAGAAAAATTATCTATAAGAGCATTAAATAATTAGATAGATTGATTGATAGTTTGAAATATAAATATATATGTAGATTAGATTAGATTTCTCTTTATTACAATTGTTTAAGGTGTTATTAACAAAATATTTTTAATTTAATATGTAAAGAAAATTAATTCTTTTAATTCTCCAAAAATAACCTTTAACTTTAATTGAAATCTAGTCTAATATTTGATTTGTTAAAATTTAAAAAGAAAGAGAGAGAGAGAGAGAAAGAAAGAAAGAGTGAGATAAATTATTTGCGGTTAGATGAAAGAGTGGATTGATTGATTAATAGATGGGTTGATTTAATTAAGTAAGTAAGTAAGTAATTAACTTACTTATTATTAAAAAGTATTGATTATCTCAATCAATAATTAAGTATTATGATATTATTTATCTATATATCAGTCATTATTATCTTCTTCAACTTCATTTATATTGTTAAGATTATTTTCATTTTTTTTCTTATCTTCAATGATGCTTTCATCTACTAAAGTAGTCAAAGCAACTACTCTGAAGTTATTATTTTGAGCTTTTTCCTTGATATCTAATCTGAGAATTTCTTTGATGGCCTAGATAAAAAAACAATTTAAAAAATATACTAAATATAATTCAATAGGATTACTTCTCTGCACAAATAACATTCACCAGTATTTTTCATAATATCAACAGAACATTCATAGCAAACACCTTTTTTATTTTTTAATTTATTGATTTAGTTAGCATTATTAAATTTTAAACAAATGATTAAATATTACCTCCATGTCCACAAGGCATGTAGACTGAATCAGGAGCATTATCAAAGCATATAACACATGTAACATTAGACTAATCATTCATATTAGGGGCATTAACTTTAATATCTTTATCTTCAATAATACTCTATTCTATTTTTTTATTAGCTCCTCTATGGGAATCTTAATGACCTACAAAACTGACATTATTAGATTTAGAAACCCTTGCATTTTTAGGAGATGAATTATAATTTTCAAAAAGTTTCTTTTTGACTACCTGACTATTTAACTATTATGAAAGCTTTTAAATTTATGGTGTATCAATAAGCTTTTTGAACTTCTAATTAGTATCTAAAGCAATCTTCTTCCATTTATTTGAATCACTATCTCCTTATTTATTTCTTTAAGACGCAGAGACATTAATATCTTGAATAGGTTTCTTGTTAAAATCTATACTGTTATTGAATTCATATTTTTGTATCATAAAAGACTGTGATTCTATATTATTTAAAAGTTCAAAATCAACAAAGATATTTTATAAATAATCAATAAAAATCTTTACTGTGTCTTGCATTTCCATTTTGCTTTTACTCCTTAGCTTACTGCTTAATTTTAGAATTATTTTTAGCTAAATTATTCTATAAATTTTATCTATTGGCTATAGCACTAAAGTAAGTTGAAGACAATTTTTACTATTATTGAATTAAATAAATAGAATTATTTTCATTTAAAACTTAAGAAAAACACTTACTAAAAATAAAGGAACATTATTTTATTCATCTTATTCTGTAGGATTCACAGTTTTTATTCTTTTCGTTTTATTCTTTTCTTTCTTGTTTTACTCAGGATTCTCACTAATCACATATTCTATATCCTCTTCTTCATCAGCTTAAACAATAATTGATATTTCATACACAAATTAACTTTTTTGTTAAAATCAATTTTAATCAATAAATATCTAATTATCACAAACTAAAATTTACATTATCTTATTCCACTCCAAAGCTGAAAACAAAAACATCAACAGTAAGAATACCAATGAAATGAAAAGAACTGCCTGCATTTATTCTATTTATATATATTTATTTATTATTTATTTATTTATTTATTTTTTTTTTTTATGTTTTCAATAAAAGTTATTTGCAAAAAGTTTAAATCTTTAAATCAATTTGTTATGAAATCTTTCTACGATGAGAATTGTTGAAAATAAAGAAAGAGAGAGAGAAAGAGAGAAAGAAAATCGTACCAAGATCATCTCCTTGATCTTCAGTGACAATAAAAGATTTCAAGAACATGACTGAGGTGACAGTAAAACTGATCATAAATATGCAAATCCAGAGTAATCCTATAATTTCAACTTTTTTCTATGAAGATCTTTTTAGACTAAAGTAGCATTTAGATAGAATAATAAAAACGAGTCCTAGAGTAATAAAAGCAGTAGCAAGTAGAAACACATAGGCTGGCCAAAAAATGTGAACCCAATCCCAATCAACTGTATATTCTAATTTAAGTGAGACTAGCAAGGCCTAAAAAGAAACAAACAGCTTAAAGAGTAAAAGCATCTTTGATTATAAAGAAATAATTATTTTACTAAAACATAGAATAATAAAATCTTACTGTTTCATTAAATATTGGATTGTATTCTTTAACTTTCAATTTGAACATATAAAGAATCTTAAAAACAACGAAGGTAAAGACTATTGTTGTCACAATCACAAAGTTGATGTTGACTACATCGAATTTTATAATCAATAGAATCTGTTTTTTTAAATTTATTAATAGGAAAATATTAGTTCAAAGTATCTCTGTTATTTTAGTTATGGTTTTCAATTAATTTTAGATATTGGCAATTTATTAAAATTAGAAATTTAATGGTAAAAAAAGATAAAGAGAGGAATGGATGTTAGTATGTGAGTATGATATTTTGTTCAGTTTTAACTGTTACTAAATAAATTTTTATCAATATAATTAAGGAAGTATTATTTGTGGCCAGAAGCAAAAATTAATTAAGTGAATTAATTAATAATTCTATAAAGAAAAAGCAGAAAGAAGCAAAAAAGAAAGAGAGTAAGAAAATGAAGTTACTTTGAAAATGAAGAAAACAACAATTTCAATGACTTTAAGGAGCAAGTACTTATTATATTCTTCTCTAAATTCAATTTCTTCTTCTGTTTGATATTCGTCTATGTCAACTTTTTTGCTATTAAAAAGATTAATAAATTTCTACTACTTATTTTGATTTACAGTGACTAAATCAAATAAAATACATTGGTTAATTCTTTTAAGTTAATACTAGCATTTAATTCATTCATTCATATATGTTTGTTTGCTTGTTTTATTTGCTTAAATTATCAACAAATGAATTAACCAATAATTTATTTGTGATAAAATCTAATGAATATTCACATTCATTTATCAATAAACTAATGAACGAATGACTAAAATAATTTTACTTGAGCCTATATTTTTAAAAATTAGTGTAAAGACTAAAGAAATCAAACAAGAGAAGTATTGAAATGACCACTTTGTAATCGAAATCCATAATAATTTGAGCACTCTCAAAAATGAGAAAAACATAAACATTCATAGATTTAATAATAACACTTTTCATAATCATCAAGCTTTTCACTTTATCTTCTTCATTTATATTTACTTGGTTCTAGTTTTGATTGTTATTTTATGGATATTATTGGTCTAACCTTTGTTCTAATTACTCGTTTTAATTATTATCTGATAATGTAGGGTTGAATTCTGTATTTTGAGCTACCTCTGTAACTCTTTATGGATAACTGATAAATTAATCTCCCTAATTTTAAATTGATTCTGTTCTTTAATGCTACTAATTTGAAATGCTTAATCTATCATTCATATGTCTATCTGTATTTAATTTTGAATCGTCCTTTTTCTAATCAGAGCAATTATGCACTGAAAAATCATTAGTCAAAGTAACTCTTTTCTTTTCTGGTTTCTAATCCTTCTAGCCATAATCTGGCATTAAATTCAAATCTGTATTCTAGTTACAAGGAGATAAGGCATCTCTTGTAATAATAGCTTAATTATCGTTTAATCCCTAAATGTTATTTATATTTACCAGCATAATGAATCAAAATTAACAATCAATACAAAATTCCTTTTATTTGCTATTAAATTTTCAATTTTATTTGAATAATTGTTTGTTATTTACTTACTTGCTTGCTTGCTTGCTTTTAATTAATTAGTTTTTTTGTTTGTTTGTTTTTTTTGCAAATTTGATATTTAGAAGACCGATCTATTTATTTGTTAAATTCATCATACAATCAAAAAAATTAACAAATACATATCAAAATAAATAAATAACAACTAATTAACTAAATCAATCAATGAATGGAAGTATAATTAGTTTGTATCTTTCTATTATCTATAATAGTATTTAGTGTGCAAATTAAATTCATTAATGAATGAAAGTTGCTTCAAATTTAGGAATAAATTACCTTAAAATTATTACTCAATTTAACAAGCATTTAAAGCAATTACTTTTTCTTTAACTAAAAAGCTTCATTTTAAATCACCTACTTTTCCATTTAGCTCATAATCGTTTATATCCAAATCTAAATTAATCTTGTTATTTACAATTGCTAATTTGCCTAAATATTAATTAATCATAGAAACAAAAAAACAAAGTATTAATGAAAGAAAGCAAAAAATATAGAAAAATAAAAAATACCTATTTTAGGATCTATTTAAATATCCCACAAGAAAATAAAATATGAATTAATTCAATTAATTAATTACAGCCATTCTAAATAAAATAATTTGATATTCATACAATATAAATTAAGCTAATGGATTAATTAACTAATTATTAATAAAGCTGAAAAAGAAAATCTCTAATGTGCATAAATAGTCTTTCGAGGTTTTTAATTATTTATTTATTTA
Organism: Tetrahymena elliotti 4EA; assembly: GCA_000231825.2. NCBI lineage: Eukaryota > Ciliophora > Oligohymenophorea > Hymenostomatida > Tetrahymenidae > Tetrahymena > Tetrahymena elliotti. Next base: position 260,267 of record JH720342.1, on the reverse strand, counting down.
TTTTTAATCGTATCTAAATTCTACTAAATTTTGACATATTTTTTAAAATAGATAAATTTACTAATTTTATCAAATAAACAAACAAACAAATAAATTAATCAATCCATCCATCATAAAATTTTTATTTTAAAAATCAACAACTATTTGTTTTAAATAAAAGCAACAACCATATTTTCTTAATTAATTTTAGGTAAATTTAATCACCTATTATTAGAATTTACAAAATTTTCAATCATTTCAAACTAATTAAAAAGTTGACAAATTAGACAACACCCATTTACTTACTTATCTTATTTTGAGAAAAAGTTTATCAAGCCAATATTCAATCCTCCTTATAAAATATTTTTTTGTTTTAAAATTTATTATAGAAATATTTAAAAATGGTGAAAGGAGGAGTTAATTTTAATTTGAATTTTTAGAAATATTAATAAGATGAGTCTAACTTACTAATTAACTACCTAACTAACAGTTAATTTATCAAAACAGTTTTTTTAATTTATTTTTTGGAAGAAAGTGAAATAAACATTAAAAATAGAATTGGGAGACTAAATTAGATTGATTTAAATTATGTCAGATTTTTTTTAAATATAAAGAGTTAGCGAAATGAATTTTTAATTTATTAGCATCTCAAGGATTCAGAACAGAAAACAAAAATTATTTTTAAAGTCTTGGCTCAGAATATTTTTTGTGATTTAACAAAAATTTGAGAATGCAGTCAGGATAATAATTTTATAAATGTTAATTGATTAATTTAAAAGTGACTTAATTTAGTTCTGATTATGATAGTCAATAGTATTTTTAGTAATCAAAAAAAGAAATTTGAAAGTAAACAGCTTCTTTAAATAATTGAATTCATTTATCATTTATTGCAAGTCTCAACTTACAAATAGAAAAATCAGAGGAATTTCAAAAAGTTTAGTTTTATCATTTTGATAATAAAAAGAAATATTTGAATCGAAAGAAAATACTTCAAGACATCTTCTATTTTAGTAAATGGATTACTTTGGGATATATTAAAATTTTGATGTGGTTTAAAGAAAAACATTCAAGGTAACTTTGATCTACCTGAATTAAAAAAATATTGTAGTAAAGGATTATGGCAAGATGTGTTGATTAATAAATAATTAAATGAATGAATGAGAGGAGTAAATAAGTAATATTAACAAGCAAACAAGCATTTCCGAGAAGCATTGAAGAAATTTATGTAGAGAGATAGATAGAGAGCTAGCATTTATTTATTTATTATTTGGGAAAATAGTAATTAAATTCATCTAAACAATTAAAAATAAATTAATGAAATTAAATAAAAAGTAAAAGGAAATGCAAGACTCTTACTAGATCGCTCACAAACAATTAGAAGACCAAGAAAATGATATTTAAGAACAAAAAGCAGTGGATTCAACTTATAAGCCTTAAGAAGCTGAAGATAAGAAATTAGATTTGAAATAGAAGCTCATTTAGGAATAAATACCTGTCCAATTTGTTATTCATGAATCAAAGCAAAATGGTGGAGTTAAAGAAAGCTAATAATAAAAAGGAACTCACCCTTATTACAAGCATAACTATTAAATTTAGTAGTCAACAGATGATTTAGAAAAATAATAAAACCCTTAGCCATAGGAGGAAAGCTCTCACCAATAGGATGAGTAAAATAAAGCTAATGTAGAAGAAAAAGGTAGACATCACGGTCATAAATTGTAAAAGCCAAAGCTCTACGCATATAGATGGGTAATATTGGTACTATACCTCCTAGGAGATTTAGGTCCTTCAATGATGGTTACAACAACTACTCCTAATGCTAACTAACTTTCTAAAATTTACGATTTGTTGCCTATTGAAGCTAATTTAGGTAGTTTGGTCATACTTATATTCACACCAATTGGTACTATCTTTTCAAGTAAATTTCTTGATCAAAAAGGACTTAGTGTATCTATCAGATTTGGTATTTTAGTATGCGCCATTGGAGCATGGATGCGTTGCTTTGTCAACTATTCATACTACTTTGTTGTAGGAGGTAACATACTCACCGGCCTCGGATCTCCCTTTATCTTTAATGGCAAGACATAAGTTGCCTCAAACTGGTTCAGTCATGAGCAAGTAAGATTAATTTAAATATCAATGATATCAATTTCGCATAAAAATTTATAAGACTTTGCTTCTAAATTGTTGCTCCCTTTAATTTACTTTCTTTTTTTTTTTATTTGCTTGTTAATTATTTTTGGTGACATATCAAAATTCATTGATTGAATGATTATTTTGTTTGCTCGTTTGTTTGTTTGGCAAATAAATTAGTCAATCAAGCAAAAAGCAAGCAAATTAAGAAGAAACTAAACAAAAAAAACAAAGAAAGAAAGAAGCCTTAAAAATTAATTTTTAATTTGGAAGCAAATTAATTTATTTAACTATTGCAAAGTACTTGGAATGAAAAACAAAAAAATAAATCGATTGATAACCCAATTGATTGATTGATCGAATGATCAGATTACATCTTATTTTTATTTGCCAAATAAGATTTTTCTTTTATTCCATAAAATAAAGTAATAAATTAAAATAATGACTAGTTAGTATTTCTTTTATAGTCAGTCAAGCACTCTCTCTTTCTCTCTCTCCCTATTAATAAACAAAGAATATTGAGAGAAGAATAAAAAGTAAGTAGACTTAAAAGTGAATAAAGCATTAACCTTTCCAAAACATGTGAAAGGATTTAGTGAAAAATGGGATAAATAAAGAAAGAAAAGAAAATAGAAAATGGTAATTTGAAGCATTTTGAGTAAAAAAAAGATGGAATATATTTTATTTTTTGGCTTGGCTTATTGAGCCATTAAAGGGTGGTTTACTTTTTGAATAAGAATTCATCATCTTAGTTTATACCATAAATAAAATCAATCATTCAATTAATTAAATAATAAACAAACATTTAAATATTTTTATTTTTCCAAGCTTTTTGCATTATTTTTCTGTCTTTGTTTACATTCTATACTTTTAATAGAAAACCAAACCAAAGCATTTTAATAATCCAAATACTTTTGCTTATTTTTTCTATGAGAATACTCGATTCTTATTATTAATATTATTATTTCTGGACAAATTTACAAAGTTGAATTTTCCTGTTTAGTTCCTTCTCTTTAATCATAATAAATTATTTAAATTTTCTATTTCCTTAAAAAAAGGGCCCCGGAGTTACAAGTTTTATCACTTTTTGGACTAATTTAAATGGAATTGCTGGAATGATGTTTGCAGGAAATTTCATGGGAAGTTATCGTTATGAACCTTCCAATGAGTAAGAAGGCAGAGATCTTGTATTTGAATTGATGTTTTTGATTGCCTTCATAGTAAGTGGAATTGGCCTTTTGCTATGGATATTTTTCAAGCAACAACCTCCCACTCCTCCCAGTTTCACTGCTTAAATTGAAAGAGAATAGAATTTTAAGGAATCAGTAGTCCATCTAATTAAAAATAGAAACTATGTCTTTATTGTTATCTAGTAAGGTCTTATCTTAGGAAGTATAAATGGTATGTCTACTTCTATCAGCTATTTTATCAATCCTTATGGTTTCGATAGTGCTGATTCTACTTTCATGCTTGCAGCCATTCCTATTGGTGGGATTTTTGGCATTATTATAGGTAGCTACTTCCTCAACAAGTACAAAAAATATAAATATTAAATGGGTAAACAATTGGTTTATTTCTTAAAACATTAATAATAAATTAAATAAAATGCAAAAAATCATTAAAATTCATTGCTTAAGTCAAATTTAAAAAATCACGCTAAAAATGACTTTCTTATCTCCTCCTCCTTTATTTTCCCCTTTGATGAATTCTCTCAATTTTAAATAAAAAAGCAATTTTTCAATTTCTAACTTATCAAAAATTAGCTCCCAACTTTTCAACAAAATCAAAAAATTTGCGATTAAAAAATAAAATCACTAGCCTTTTTAATTAATTCCCAAATTACTTCCTAACTCCTTATTAATTTAAATTTCTCAACAGTAAATTAAAAATAAATCAACTTTTTGATCTAAATTTCTTAATTTTGATAGTTCTTCCCTCCCTATCAAATTTAGTAGACTCATCGATCCAAAAAATATTTATTTTTTTTTTACGCTCACCACTTTATCTACTTCATTCTTCATTTAAATAATTTGCTTCTCTCATTTAACTTCTCAATAGAAAAAAAAAAAAACCAAAATAATGTGATTCTACTTTAAGGCAATCAAATAAATAAAAAAACAAAGACTACAAAAAATGAATTTGTTTAGAGTTTCTTTTAAACCAAACCAAAGCTAAGACAAAATGTAAAAAAATAAAGATTCACTTGAAAGCTTTGGTTTGTTTAGAGTTTCTTTTAGACCAAACCAAAGCTAAGACAAAATGTAAAAAAATAAAGATTCACTTGAAAGCATTGGTTTGTTTAGAGTTTCTTTTAGACCAAACCAAAGCTAAGACAAAATGTAAAAAAATAAAGATTCACTTGAAAGCAAACAAAAAAATTAATAAACAACAAAGTAAATTGTAGAAAATAAAATTATTCAAGAATTTAAACAAAAAATATGATTTTAAATGAAAGCAAATTGTATTGGTCAAAAAAGAAATTTAGTTTTAAAAAAATCAGCAAGAGTTGATAGCAAAAAAAATTAAAAAAGTGAATTTACTGATAAAAAATAACTTCATTAACAAGAGAAAGAAACTTAACCTGAAAGTAGAGAAAAAAACAATAAAGTTTAGCAAAAAATTTAAATTAATAGATTTCAGAATACAAAAGGAAATATTTCCTATCAAAATAAATTTAGAGAACAAATAAATAAATTTTTAAATCACTAAAGTTGTAATGATAAAATTACTATGATTTTTAAATGAATAAAAGAAACTGTGTTTAAGTTTAGTAAAGTGAAGAAATTTTTGTTTTTAAAGCAAAATAGAAATTTAATAATTTATTTATTCATGATTTTATTTTAAAAATTAGGTATTTATATGATTGGTGGTACTGGATGCATGTTTTTATTCTAGCTAGTTTTATATACTAAGTCTATATTTTTGGCTGTTGGTTCTGCAGCTATTGTTGGATTATTTTTTGTTCCTTTAATTCCAGCCTTTTTGGAATTTGCTTGTGAGAGCGTCTTCCCAATCGGTGAAGGCAGTGCAGTAGGATTTCTTTCTAGCGTGAATGGAATATTTTCTTTGATTTATGGATCTGTTTTAAGCTTTATTGTTAAGGGTTAATCATAAACTTAATCATTTTTGGGAACAATAATATTGCTATCATCTTTTGGTTTAGCTTTCTTGCTTTTATTCTTAACAAAAGAAAGACTTAGAAGAGATGAAGTAGAAAGAATTAGTTGTCAAAAATTCTAATAAGGAAAAGAAATTGATATTTCTGATTTCCACTTTGATGATGATAATAATAATGGTCCTTCAACAGCTGAAGTCAGCACTGTTTAACTTCATGCTAATGATATAGAAAAATAAGGAAAACTAGAACAGCCATTAAAAATAAGTAAAGAAGAGGTTTAAATAGAAATAGAATTCGCAACAATAAACAGCAATAATAATAATAATAATAATAACAACAACAACTGCAATAGCGATAACAATAGCAACAATAATATCAAAAATAATAATAACACACACACAAACACTATTAATATTAATGATCATACTAGCATTAAAAATAGTAATAGTAATAATAATGTAATAATAAACAACAGCCATAATAAAAATACCCTCCATAATAATAATCTTTGCCTCAATGCAAAAGGTAATCGTGATAGTACTTCTGAATAAGAATCTGCATTTAGTTCTTCAAGTACAACAGATTTTAGCTCTACAGATAGCTAATATAAATCTACTGGAGAACCTAATAAATAAGCCACTGTAAATGAAAAACAGTACTTATCAGAACCTTTATCTCATTCTACTGGTCATTAAGATTAACCAAAAGAAAACTCTTAAGGCTAAAGTGAAAAATCTCACAAAGAAAATCATAAAAATGCAGAATCGTCAAACAATGCTTCTTCTGCTTCTAAGCATCATCATTAATCTAACAAAAAAGATTCATATTAAGAAATCGAAGAGTCTGAAGAAGAGGATCAAGATGATTCTGAAAAGTCAAGCTCTGTAATCGAAAAGTAATTAGGATTAAAAAAACATTTAATCAATGAAAAAGAATTTGAGAATGACATTAAAGATAACGAAAAAAATATCTTCAATGGACACGATAACGATAACTGATATTTAACAACAAACAAATAAATTATAAAATTGAATGAATGAAAGAATTAGTTGGTTCCAAGTTAATCAATAAACAAACAAACAAATAAATAAATAGAATTGATGCTTGATTTGAGTAGTTATTTAGTTAGTAGCTATTCTATTCAGTTAACAAGATTGATTGATAAATTATATAAGAACTTATGAGCTATGCTTCAGCTTAGTGAAACGATTTTGTATTAAATAAAAAAATTAAATTCTTCCACATCTTGGATCTATTTATCTTTTTGATAACTTTATTAAATTTACTACTATAAATTAATTATAAAAATGAATATTTATTAAAATGATAATAAAATTATTGTTTTCAATATCTATATTAATCTCCATTCATAATTCCATATTCCCTATCTATCTATCTATCTATCTATCTATCTATCTATCTATCTATCTATCTATCTATTATCTATCTATCTATCTTCTCTCCATTTTATCAATCTCATCTCTTTCATTCGTTTGTTTGTTAATGAAATTCATATTTGGTTTTTGATACAAAAAATTATTGAATTACTAGGTTACTACTTCTTCTTCTTCTGCTAAAATTTAAACTTGTTTAATGAGAATTTAGTTAGTGTTTAACTATTTTAATTTTTTTTGTAAGCATAGCAAAGAAGATGTCATTTAAATTCAGTTTATTGCATTTACTCATTTAGAAGAATTTTTATTGTTACTTTGAATAAATGTAAATTAGTTTTGTAAGCTAAAATAAGTGGAAGACAGTGATTGTTTTTAGATTGATTACTTTACCTTATTTATTTTATTCCAATGTAAACTTTTTGAACACTTATTTGATTAATTTCGGAAATAGTTAGTTACTTTTAATATAAAATACTCTTTTTCAATAATCCATTATTTTTTCAGTAATGAAGTTCTAATTTTAACTTTATTGAATAAAAATTATAAATTAATCTTTTTTTTCTTAAGCTTAACAAAAATTGTATTGTCTAGAATAAAAAAAATGGAAGAATATGAATAAAATAGCTAATTGATACTTAAAATAAAATAAGTTGATAGACATCTTAGTCAATTTTACTAAATAATTTTAAATATTTCTTATTCTAAGAGAAAAGATAGAATTCTTTGCATTCAAATAAAAAATGTATACCAAACCTCGTATTCAAATCAATTTTATTATTTATTAATTAGCTGTTTGTTAAAAATAGACCAACAAACAAGCAGGATATAGCTTACATTGGAATATTATATTTTGGATATATTTATTTGACTAAACTAGTTCAAAGCTTTTTCATTTTCTTAACAAATTTGAAAATGATAAATAATCTCAAAAAAAATACTGACTTAAAAGTTATTTCTGTTTACAATCTAATAACAAAGTTTGTTGGTCTTTATTGTCTTTTATATTGAATTTTAAAATTAAATTAAATTAAAATACTAATATAATAAATGATATTAGAATATTTTAGTTTAAAAGAATTCTTTGAAATCAAATTGAATTTGGAGTGAGTTTTTGCTTAGATCATGAAATAATTTCAATTAAAAAGTGAAAAGTGGTGGATAAATAGATAAGATATAATATGATTTCATTTAATAATTTTACTGTAATTTAATTATAATAAAAAACTAAATTTCATTAAAATTTAAGATGTTAGAGACATTACGTTTACAAAAGTAAGAAATAAAAACATGTTTGAAATATAATTCCATAGATTATTTAAATTTTCGCAACAATTTCAACTTTAATTTATTAAAATGGTGTGAATAAATCTTAATGTTAAAAATTTTTTGTTGTATTTATTTATCAATCAAATAACTTTTTAATTTTTAAGTTTGTTGAATTTGAGAAGTAAATTATTGGTTGATAGATAGATAGATCAAATTGATTTTAAGTAAAAATTGACGTTTTGATAAATTTAATAGAAGATATTTCTACTTAATATTAATTAGAAGGGTATATATATAATATCAAAGTATATTTTTAGACTCTTTACAACAACAACAACAAAAATGAGAATATTTCATAAATATATTTATATATAAAATTATAATTAAAATGTTTAAGAACTTATTCTAATAGCTTTTTAAACAGAAAATTTGAGGATTCTTTTTAAACCATTATTAGCTAGATAACTATCTGTACTCTGCTGCCTTTATTTTTCTCGAATTTGCTTAAAATAATTGCATATAAGTATTTAATTCAAAGCTAATAAACAGAAGATCAAATTGAAATCAGATGGCTGGCTAATATATAAAAATCCTGTTAATCATATTTGTGTTACTCACAAGAGCTTTCCACTTAAACCAAGGAAGTAGGCAGCAACAAAACCAGCAGCATTAGGAACCTTGTCACCAATGACAGCGAGGAACTTCTTAAGGCCAACCTTAACGTCGTTAGTGGTGAGCTTGCCATCTCCATCTAAATCAGCAGCATTCTTAAGGTCTTCTTCAATTTTATTCATATTCATGGTGATGTAACCCTTGTGAGAGAGGATTTAAAGGAAGATGAAAGCACCTCCGGTAACGAAAGCAGCATATTTAACAGCGTTTCTGCTGAAGTAGCCAGCACAGAAACCAAAAACGGATCCTGCAGTGAATTCTTTGGCAACAGGGACTAAAGCGTTAGTGAACTTATCAACTTGCTTTTCGATTTATTGCTTGTTATCTTAGGTGGACATTTTGAATGATTGACTTTATATTTATTTATTTAATAATACTACTATGAGATATTTTTTAAAAGATTTGAGTTTTTAATTATTTTTCTTTTTTATTTTTTATACAAATTAATTAATATTTCAATAAGACATTAGTCTAAAAGTTATCTAGATTTTACTTATTCACTTAAGGTAAAAAACATGCTTCAATCAAACATGAAATATTTAATTAATTCATAATAAAATTCATTCATTCTATTTCTATTTACTATCACGACTTCTATAAAAAATAAATGCATACAAAGATAGATAAATAGATCTTTTTAGAAAAATCTTTTGCTTCATTCAAAAAATAGAAAGAAAATTTAACAAAAAACTAGCTCATCAATCAAGCAAAAAAAAATAAACTAACAAATATTTTTAGAGCATTTTGTAATTGATTGATTGATTGATTTTTTCTTATTTTCTATTAAAGCTATCAAGTTATTTTCTTGACAGTATTGCTTAATGAATAATATAATTTATTTATTCACTCATTAAATAATTAAATGATACAGCAATGAAATTACGAAGGAATGAAGAATAGCTTGTTTGGCTGTCTACTTGCCTGTTTGTTTTAATAGAATTTTCTTTTTTTGTATGATGAGATCAAGGAAATACAGTTGATTCTTATCATATTTTTATTGTTGTAATAGAAATTACATATTTTAATTTATTCTAGAACATACTAAAATAACTCAATTTTATTGCATGAAAATATTATTTATTATTTTAAAATCCTTCTATTTTATTAAATATATTCAATCCCATTTAAGTTTAAAAGAAAATGTATTTTTTTATTAGAGTTATTTAGGTATCTATCTATGTTTTGTAACAATACATCTTCATTCATTACCTATTTACATCAATCAAATTTGTAAAAATTAATATACTCACTCACTATTAATTTACGTTTTAGCTTAACTTTATGCATATAATTAATATGTGAGTATTATTAAATATTTTTTCTTATTAATACCTCATTAAAATTCATGCTAAATCAAAAATGTCTACTCAAATAATTTTTTTTTTTGAATTAACTCCATTTCAATATTCTTTATTAAAGATTCACAAAAAATATTAAATTCATAAAAATTACCTAAAATCCATAACTTTTACTTATTTATTTATATATATATATGTATAGTACCCTAAGGTACTGCCTATTCGGCTACATACAATTGCACAGTTTACAGCTATTTTTTTTTTTTTAATTTATTTATTTATTGAATAAACTTTGCTATTTAAAATACTTGCTTATATTTGTATAAAAATTATTTAAAAAACAATTAATACTATGTTGAATAATTGATATTTATTCAAAACTAGACCAATAATAAAAAACTAACTGTAAATAAAATAAATCAAAATTATTATTGGGATTTAATAAGCTGAAAAAATACTTAAAAAGAAAATTCTAAGAAAGACTTCAAATATAGAAATTAACTTGAGTGTGAATTTGAAAAGTAAATGGGATCAAACATAGATAAATTAATAGATAAAAAGATAAGAAACAATAAAAAAGAAATAAAATATTTCAAATTAATTATATTGTAAAAAACATTAAAAAATGTCAAAAACTTAATAATTAAATAGTAAAAAAATATTTCAATCAAATTAAATGAAGGAATTAAGTAGTTAAAATTGGAATTTACAAAAGAATAATAATTATTTGAGTTCACGAAGATATTATTTTTATTAAATAATTGAAAGATAAATGAAATGTAAGTGAGTGAAAAAATTAGTTTTAAAAAACATAAATATAAGTAAGTAAGTAGGTAAGTGCATGCATTTACTAAATTATACTCTTAGATCGATAGATAATAAAATAGAATTTAATTGGCCCACTTGATTGGAAGCAAGTGGTATAAGCTTTATTTTAAATAAAATTTGAAGTGCTGAGCTTAAAATAGTAAGTAATCTTAAACAATTGGTAATAGATATATAGATAATATTTTATTTATTTATTTCTCAATGCTTGAAGAAAGCTCTTCCCTAAGTAGCAGCATAGGCAGCATTATTTCTATTTAATTTTTCTTTAATGAAGTCATTCCAGAAACCATCATCGTTGTCATAGTATTCCAACTATTTTTTATCATAAAAAGTTAATTAATAAAAAATCTTTCAACCAAAATTAATTGATTTCTTACAGGTAAGTCACATAATTATTCTTCTACTTCTTCGACACCAAGATATTTGGGAGCTTAGAAGTTTTCTATTTATTCTATGGTATGTTCTTCATGAGCTAAGTGGATATCCCAAGCTTCAGTATCCTAAATAATTAAAATATTAATTCAATTTATTTATTTATTTAATTTTTTTAATTTACAGCTTCGTAGTAGAATTAGTTAACAGTTCTCAATCTATCTTCTTCCTTAGCTGTCAAGAAGTGCTTTTGACTGATAATCATTTAGCTTGCAGCATGGGCAATTACTTTATTTTTAATTTAATATTTTTTAATTTATTTTACAATACTTTAATTTCTTCCTCATTTAATTCTTCTAAAATTAAGAGAAGGAAAACAAACACAGAAATTATTTAAAACAAAATGAGGAGAAATCATAAGGGATTGGGGTGGGTGTATTGGAATGAAAATAGAAATTTACAGTTATCGATGGGTAAAGCGAATTTAGCAGCAAAATTGAGAGCCATAATTTTCTATTAATGATTGAGTTCAGGTCTGTTGAATTCAAAGCATCTAGCAACATTTTAAACAACAAGATTGTTTCTTGCAAATTCTGGCATGGTATAGAAATAAGTGTAAACAGAGGGAAGACCAGAATATTAATATTTAATAAGAGGCTATTCACTTAATTTCTTATTGGTCTCATAGAAATTCTTCCACCAGTGATACATATTGGGGAATTGTCTGAAGATAGACCACTTTTCAATACTAGGAATCTAGTAATGAGTGATGTATGAGCTCAAAGTTTCAGGGAAAGCTGGAATTTCGTACTCTTAGAGACCAGAGTGGAAGGTGATGTTACCTTCACAATTGATAATTTGCTCTTCAGGAGAGGTATCTTCAGGAAGTTCATTGTTTTAATCTAAAGACCATAAACTTGTATTGTCAACATTCAAACGAGGGAGAGGATTTGTTCTGTAAAAGAAAACACCTTATCCACCACCAACGACAGAGCATAATTATTATTCTAATTCATCATTTTAAGCCTTATTTTCAGTTAAACCAACATCTTCATCTTCACTTATGTCAGCTTCTTCATCACTATCAAGATCTTCTTCCTAGTCATCTTCTTTTTCTTGCTAAATAAATTAACAAAATAAATGAAAAAGACAAATTAACAAAAATGAAGTAAAATCTTAATAAATGAATTTTTTGTTATAATAATATAAAAGCAAACTTTTCAAGTTATTTAATGACATTCAAAATACTATTCTAATAATATTCAAAATATTAATTTGTTAAATCAAATAATGATCTAAATATTAATTCATTTTATGTTTTGATAATTTTGGAAATTAAATTGGCTTTTAAAGCTGAAAGAAATAATAAAGAGCTTTGAAACATTTGTAATTAAAACCTAATAATGGATTAAGTTGCTTTTATGCTAGAATGTTATTTAAGCTGTTTAATCATAAATGCTAGTAAATATGCTGCTTGTTTATTTTTGACATGTCTTTTTATTTTTTATCATTTTTAGCTTGTTCGTTTTGAAACAATTTTTCTTATAGAATGAAAATGTATTAAAATGAAATGAAATTTTACATCTAAATCTTCTTGGGGATCTTCTTAAATTTAATCAATCCATTTCTTTATATAGCTAGGCATGTTATTATCAGTGATTTTCATATCAGTCATTTACATCATTTAATCAACAAGGGGTCTGTAAGGAATGGGACAGTGCTTTTCGTACCATTCTTTTAATCAAAAAAATATTATATTTTTCTTTTATTTGAAATAAAATATTACAAATGAAATTTTAAGGATCATCTAAAGGGTGAGGACCTCTGTCAGAACCAGGATAAAATACTTCAGGTTTTCCCATAGTTTCAGGGGTGAACTAAATAAATAATAAAATAAATAAATTAAATCATTAATATTTTTAAGTTAGTAAACCATCATTAAATTAAATATTTATTCAATCCCTTTTTTTATTTAAATCTCTTATTTCACACTCAAGAAATTTCCTGAAAATGTTTTAATTCAAATTTAATTCCTTTATTGCTTCTATCATTTCTTATTGCTAAATTGAAGATTTTAACAATTTTCAAGCCAATTTTTCATATTTAATCTCCAATCAAATTTTAACCATTTTTGAGATATATGCCATTGATTTGAATGGAGTAATTTTCATTTGCTAATAAATAACAACAAAGAGCTGAATTGTTGAATTACAAAATTAGATTGATTTTAGCAAATATTTTAAATGAAGGGTAGGTATGACTATTTTTATTTATGATAATATCTAAGAAGAAGTAGAAATCAAATTTATGATTGCATCTAGTTTGGCTACTATGAATTTTGAAGGAAGGGTTTGCCTTTTTTTAGTTGATTTATTGATTACATGCATTTTGCGAAGTAGATTTCTAGAAAAGATATAAATATTTAAAATAGCTGATGGTTATTAAATTAGTTAGTGAGTTAGTTAAATAATATATGAACAAATTATAAATACATTGACATAATCTAAAGCTTGTTATTGACGCCAATCGTCTAATTGTTCTTCTTAGGTAAGAGTTTGGTTAACTCCAAGATAATTAGAGATTAATTCTTCCATTTCTTCGGATTTTCTGTGAACAAAGGAATTCAAAATTTCAAGATTTCTGGGTTCAACATATGAGAAATCAACTCCTTCTTCAGAGTTCAATTTATCATGGATTCTCTTGGTATCACTAACTCTTAAAGCATACTTTTTCAATTTTTCAACTACAATTTATTGGGCTACAGGAACATTTCCAATGTGCTTGTCAACCAACTTTTCTTGAGTGGGTTGAATACCTTTTAATAATCTTTCTTTTTTCTAAGAAATAGATTCTTGATCTGATTTCTTAACAAAAGTTTGTTTGTTTCCAGCTTTAACCTTCTTATCATTCAAGTTGAGCTTATAAGTGCTTGAGAAATCACTAACTGATTTCTAAATTGATTTCTTTATTTCTTCACTGTTTCCTGCATGAACCTTTGTTCCATATACGCTAGATTGACTTAAGTTTTGCTTATTATCTTTTTATTCATGATTTTAAGTCTTCTTTTAATCTTTTTGGGCATCCTTGTTAACATTCAAAAATGCAGGTTATTGAGGCTTTTCAGTTTGAGGAGCTGCAGCCTATTATTAAGGTTCATTGCTGTTGTTATTGTTATTATTACTGCTGCTGCCTTATCCTTAATTATTCTAGTTAGGAGCTTAGCAGAATCTAGCTTTTTGAACAAAAACTAATTATCTTTGAACGCTTTTTAATGCTTTAATCATATCACAGTACTTAAATATATTAATTAATTCCTCTTTATTAAAATTAATTAACTTTTTTACTCTTTTTTTGATTTTAATTAGCCTTCATTCATTAATCACCCTAAATAAATTTTCATAAACTATATATTTTTATTTTCAATTCACATATCTTTCTTTTATCATACATAACACAAGCCAAAAACCTATTCATTTTTCAATGCAAACTATTTCTTTTTATCAATCTCATTTATTCATTCATTCATTTAGTAAGTAAGTAATTCATTTTCAAAATCTTTATTCAAAAATCTATGTTAAATGAATATATTTGTCAGAAAATTATTTTAAATTGAATTTATTTTTTTGCTAAAAAGCTAAATAGTTTATTTGAATCAAATTATCCTAAAAATCAAAAAACTTTAATTAGTACAAAAAAATGCTATAAATAATACATTAAAGATTTAATATTTTCTTATATGCATGTAAAGTCAATAATAATCTTCTTTAGAAAACCTTATTCCTACCTTCCTCATTCTTAGTTGAATAGCAGAATGTAGAAAAAAAATTGTTTTAATAAAACCTTTTTTGTATTTTAAAAATTATCATTAATTTTTTGAGATTATTTTTGTTGTAATTTTTAATTTGAACAAATAAAGTTCAAGAAAAATCTTTTTGTAAAAGAAGGTAGAAATTCTTTTTTTTAAAACATCAAATTATAATATTTAAAAAATCTCCTTTCAAAAGCTTAATTTTCTTTTCAAGTTAGTGATTGATTTTATTAAAAAATTGCTTTATTAATGATTTTCATAATAATTTTTAATTTCTTTCGGAATAAATATTTATTGATGAAGGAAGTAATACCTATTATGTGTGTCATATTGTTATTCTCTACCTTGACAAGCTTTGAAAGTAATCAAATCTTAAAACTATAGTTTAGTATAAAAGGATGAAAATGGGTAGTTTTAGAAAGTAATAATGGTTTTTTAATTTTAATATTATTTGAAAAAAAAATTATTTCACTAAACAAATAAAAATGCTATCTAGTTATTTTCTGGCCCACTTTTTTGAGTCTGCATGCAGTTCTTAATTTTTATTCAAAAGGTAAAGCTTATATAATGATAATATCTTTTCCAACAATAAAGCAATTTAAATAATATATTAAATAAAAATATGTAAGGTTACTTGAAAAGAAAAATTTAAATGAAAAAATGTACAAATAAAGTAAATAAAATTGTTGATATGTATTTGCTTGAATAAAAACGTATGTAAATTATTGAATACTAAACGAGATATATCATTTTTTTTATTTAAATTAAAATATTTAATAAATTATTTTAGTTTGTATTGATTTGATTATATTTTTTTGAAAAAAAAATTATTATTTAATTCAAAATTTATAACAAAGTATTTGTTTTGATGTAGTATTATATAGTTTTATTTATTTTCTTGATTGGATTAGTCATTTTGTTACATAAGAATAGAATAAAGTAAGCTCATTTGTTGAATACATTTATGTCAAGGAATATTGATAATACTTCTTTTAGCTTTGAAATTTCTATAGGTTTTAGGATGTAATCAACCATACCAAGGTCTATGCATTTATCTTTTTCTTCTAAATTACTGTATCCAGTACAAGCAACAATATTCTAATTGATTTTCTTTTCATTACAGAAATTTTTAATCATTTTGAAAGTCTCATATCCATCAATTTCAGGCATAGATAAATCTAAGAAAATTAGGTCAAATCCAGATTTAGATTTAGAGTATTGGTCTTGTAGTTTTTGTAATGCCCCATGAGCATCAATTGCACAATGAACTCTTGCTCTGATGAGTCTCTCTATATGCATTTTTAATACCATGTTGTTAAAATCATTATCATCTATTGTTAATATTTCTAGTTCTGCTTATACAGAGGCACTAAGACTTTAGCTAACACTTTTATGAGATGATTCAAAAAATTCTACTTATGAATTTGATCTTTTAATTTTAGTTTTATATCTTTTTTCTTTTCTCTTTTTTATGATGTTCTTATCATCACTTTAGTCTTAAGTTTCTTCATTTTATTAAGAATCTTACTACCCATGCTCATTTGAATTACTCTTAGTTTTTGAAACATGTTTATTGAAAGAATCATTTAATTGCCCATCTTAGTCATCTGAACTTTCTTTTTATTGAGAAGATGAATCATGCAGATCTTCAATATTGGTCAATTACTTACCAAGATATTTATCAAATTCTGATTGCTCATGGATTTTTTAAATATTGCTAACTGCATGGCTTTTTGGATTTTAATTTAGGAGATCACTAATATCAAATTATTTCTTATTTTATTAAAATGTTATTTTTTCTGATGAATTATTTGTTATTTCTACATCACTGACATTCTATTTAGAATACAATTAGCTAAATTAACCAATACCATCATTTCCATCATAATCTGCACTTTCATTTATTATGTGACACCTTAACAGTTAAACTCTTGGCCCTATTTAATCTTTATTATGATATTGATTTTTATGATTACTGAATGAGCTTTTATGTTATTTTTTCAGAAGATTATCTTTTTCTTCAGTTTTAAAAGAATCCTCAACATAAAAGTTTGCTGAACCATCATTTTCATATTCTCCCTCCTCTTCGTGGATAGTATTTATGAAGTTTCTAGTTTATTTTAGATTTAAGATTTAATTTAAAGAAGCAGATACCGATAAATTGGGATTTCCATTCTATTCAGGTTAGTTATCTTCCAAGCTCGTAGCTAAAAAATTGCAAGAGCTTGACTTTTTTGAACAACCATTTTAATTCTTTAGTTTAGATGAGTTGTTTAATTAAATCGAACATTTCCTCTATTTCTTAATTTAAGATTCATTTAATTTTACTTCTTCTTGTTTATTGAGTCTATTTTCTTACCCAGTTAATTCTTTTTAACTTTCTATTTTCCCAAAAGTTTTCAAAATGTCATCGAATTTAAAATTGTTTTAATTTTGACTACTTTTTTTCTTTTCTTCATTTGGATTATTTTCTGGTTTTATTGATTTCTGAATGCTTTATTGTTACTATGTTTCAATTTTCATTGAATTTATTTGAGATTTTTTGTAATATTGAGATTTTACAATCTAAGATTTGAGAATGAATGATTTATCAATAGTCATTTTTTATAAGTTATTAACAATTTCAAAATAAAACTCAGATCCAACACCTAACTAAGATTCCACCTTTAAACCATCACCTTCACCTAAGTTTTGAGCTAAAACATGAGATATCATCAAACCTAATCCAACACCATTTGGATTTAGTTATTTCTATTCTTATCCAACAATTTTACCAAAAGCTTAAAAGAGGTTAGACTTGTCTTCTTCTTTAATTCCTATACCAGTATCAATAATACTTATTCTTATAAGTTTTGTGCTAAGCGAAGAAGCTTTAATTGTTATACTACCTTTCTTAGTAAATTTTAATGCATTTCCAACTAAGTTTATTATAATCTATCTTAAACGATTTGGATCGCTGTATATTGAATTTGGAATTTGAGGATCTATATTAGAAATTAAAGATAAACCCTTCTAATCAGATTAAAAGCTCATCAGTACCAATATTTAAGATATTAATTCTTGTAAATTAAAGCTCTCCATATTTAAAGAAAACTTACCAGCTTTTACTTAAGCAAGATCAAGTAAATCATTCACCATCGAATTAAGCTATTTTGCGCTTGTCAAAGCAGGTTTTAAGTATTACTAAATTTAACTCCTTTAATTATTATTATTAAAATAAAATTCACATAATGAAACAAAAGATATTCAAAATAATTTTAAATTTATGGAGGAGGTGAAGAAATATGTTTTGGTTCATTATAACCCTTTAAGTATTTATTTCTATTTTCTAAAAGTTCTAAAACTTTACCATTCAAAAAATTAAACCCCTCCAACTAAATCTGAACAAATATCAAAAATGAATAAAATAATGCATTTGCATAAAAAAATATTAAAAGGTTTTAAAAGGAAAAGTTTTAAATTTTAAATTTTGAAATTGAATTTATTTTAATAAGAAAGATAAAATATTTTAAAAATTCTATTAAAATAATTACTAAGGATTGGTGATGCTAGCTAATTCCATCATAGAAATAATACAATTAAGAGGTGTTCTAAATTCATGTGCAACTTGGGAAAGCATTTATGATTTGTTTTTATTGATATGTTTGAGTAGCTTAATTTAATTAAAATGAGTAACATCTTTGACAACAAAAAGTACAGAAGGTTAACCTTCCATTATACACGGTATGCAAGTGACTTCAAAGATTTTCTTGCAATTATCTACATTTTCACTGGTGTCACTTTTTGCGTTAGATACAGACTATTAATTCATATTATTACTAGAGTATGTCATTTATGAAATATTAAATTAGGATTTAAGATTTGAATTTGAGCATCTTTTTTTTTTGATGTAGGGGAAAGAGCAAATCATCTTTAATTGATGCTCAAAAGCTTCATATTTACTAGCTGAGCCATTATTTTCAATATCTTACTAAATTTCTTTGATAAGACTTCTATATAATTCTCCAATAGTCTTTTTCCTACTATAAGTAACATCTATGTTATTTTAAGTTTGATTGCTTTAATTTAAATTGCTGCTAAAAGAGTTTGATTGCTCTTTTTATAAATCTTGATTAAACTGATTTCTTTGCAAGTCAATTTAACGAAGAATTTATTCATCTGCTATATCTTTTTCCTTGTCTTTACGATTCGTGTTGTTTGTAATTTATTTTGGATTGGAACTTGGTCTTGCAAATTAAGGAGTAAATTTTAAATTAGATTTTGATAGAATTTATTCATCTATCTAGTTTTACTGCTATTAATACTAAGGAGGACTATTTTGTGGGCTATATTAATTTGTTTGCTAGTTAAATTTAGGTTCTTCTAAATTTTACTAAGTTTAAGATTGTAAAATACTAACATTAGGCATAGAAGGTATTTGATTATTGCTACCTTAAGTATTCGTGATTTCTTCATTGTCAGATCCTGCCTTAGGTTAGAATTAAGATAGTTGGGTCATTTTAGAATCAGGGCTTTATAGCTGATTTGATATCATATTTTAATTAAGTTATTGAAAAGATGATATTTTTTATTAAGAAGTAGACTCATTTAATATTGTTTTCATATTCATAATCATAGGTAAAATATCAAGTGTTCCTGATGTATCACTTGTTTCTCCCAAATTTAAATTATTTTCTAATTTAAAAAATTTTTCTATTGAGAAACCACCTTTGCTATTCATGAGTCTCTCTAACATTCTATTTTGAACATGTACTTTATTTTATTTTGAGCCAAGTAATAGAATACCTTCTGGTAGAATTTAAAAAAACATGTGATAGAACTGAGAATTGTTGGGGACACTGAGTTGTAAGTATGGTGATTAAGAAAGTTCATTAGATACTTAACTTTATGGGCTATTAGAAGTTTGTAGTCTCTTAGAGTAATCCTGGATCTATTGGTATTATTAATATTATTGCATATTTAAGTTGCTATTAGCAAAATTTTCATCAACAGGTATTTTGATAAAATTTATTTCTTATAGCTTCTTATTGCATTGTAAAGCTTATTCAATAACTTTATTATTAGAATATTAACTTAATGTAGTATTCTCTTTCTCATTTTTATTCTTTTTCCTATTGAGAAGAAAATCAGGACTCATAATTGATGTTGATAAATCTTGATTATTTTTATTCTTTTTTTGATTGCTATTACTATCTAAACTCTCTTGGTAGTCTTCTTTGCTATTTTCCTAAGTAGCATAAATCTAAAAATTGCTTTTCTTATTTTATTTGCAGAATTCATTGCATCCTTTTGCGCTGTTCGGATTTCCATTAACTTACTAATTTTTTCTATTATAAAATAAAAATTATATTTATTTTCAAATATTTTTTTTCTTATATAAAAAAATAAAAAGCTTGTTAAAAACAAAAATAAAAAGCTTTAAAGAAATTCTGTTGATTCTAATTTTAGTTTTTTTTTTTCTTTCTTGATTATCTAAACAAAAATGAGAATTGATAGATAAAAAATTAATGAATTGGGAGAAAATACTTTCAAATATCATTACTAAGTAGTATCAAAACTTCTTATTTTCTCATGATTTACTGAATCACTAAAACAATTTAATATTTAAGTTATTTCATCATAAAACGTTAATTTATAATTATAAATAACACTTACACATTATTTTCTTCACTAGTGTTTTCTATCACCACAAGGTCTACTACTTCGTTTTAGTGGAGATGAAGATTCTATTGAGGGCCACCAAATTTAGCTGTGTGAGATTTTTCTAATATTTTTCTTCCAGAAAATTAGTCTACCGCATTTGGAATAAAACAGACACTAGTATTGTTTGCAGAACAAGTTTGTTGATTTGTTTGTAAATATTAACCATTTTAATATATTGCTTAATCATTTTTATCTACATTATTTATACACTATTCGTTAATGTTGTTTTGAGCATTTTTTGATTAAGCTTTTGAAATGATCACGCTTTAAACAAAATTAATAGTTCCATTTTAATTTTGACTGCTTCCAGTGATAGCTGCATTTTCTTTAGAAATAGAACTATTTTATTTGTTAATAAAACTATATTAACCACCTTAACTTCCACCAAAAGTAATACCTCTGTTATTTTACCTATTATTTTGTTAAGACTGCTCACTAAAAGTCATCCTATTATTTATCATGAGTTCCTAAAGTTAGGCTTGATTAAAATCAATATTAAATTGTTGTGTATCATTGCTTATTAATTGTAAAAAAATCAAAAACAATATTAGAAGATTAATTCTTGAAGAAATTGTATCCATGGTGTAAGAAATACATCTGAGCTGTAAATAAGTAAAGGCAATAGCAAGATTTAAATAACGATGAGCATATCTTGTTTCCCACTAAGAAAATGTCACTAAAATTAAGACTATCCTAAAAAAAGAAACCATCATTTCAATTTCAATACTGTCATGCATTATATACTCAATCTATAGCAATACTTCTACTATGCATAAAATGTTTTTAAGCAAGCTAATATACTACTCTTTAAATAATCTTTTTTTTGAAGAAAATATCCCATTTTGATTGAGAAAAACTAAAACTATTTCTAAAAAAAATAGACTTATCTGTAACACAGATATAATAGCCTTATCTCTGGAACTGCTCTCACTTATTTTATTACTTGACACTAAATCAATAATTGCCATGCTTAGCAGTGCTAAAGAATGAGTTAAAAATCTAAAATGAAAGCTGTTGTATAAGTTTAGTATTATAGAAGTAGAATGTGTTAATTTAGGTAGTTTATGATCTGACTCCATCTTATTTATTTAGAAAAACAACAAAAAATAAAATAAATTCTTTCCTTGTTAATGATTGGTTGGTTTGTTGGTTAATTCTTTTGCTTATTGTTTATTTATTTTATAATTATATACAATAAAATTAATGCTTTTATCTATCTATCTTTCTTTCTTGACTAAAAGCTTTCTCAAAATAAATATTATTATTAATTAGTATATGAGACAAATAAAATAAAGGCATATAGACCTACAATATAAGCATTTAATATATCATTTATTATTTACTAATCTAATAATGGCACATACTTACTTATTCATTCATTCTAATGAATAATTTATCTTACTTTCTTTCTTTGGTATTATCTATGGGCGAAATATGTATACAAAACTAACTAGTTTATTAATTAATTATCTAAGTCATACATTCATTGCTTAATAACTAGATTAAATAGAATAGCAAATTCTGTCTGGAATTCAATATCTTTCAATTTATCTAAACATTTTTGAAATTGATTAATTAAAAAAATCAATAAGCTATTGTTGTTGAATCTCTTTAATAAATTTAGATTTTAAATATGTTAAATTTACTTAATAATAAAATTTATATTCAAGAAATTCTCATTCTCAAAAATTTAACTTTTATTTTTTTGGTTATTTTTATATTAATGAAAATTGTTAACTTCCTATTATTTTTTATCTAAACAAACAGTCTCCTTTTGTCTCCTCTGAAAATTTTCACATTTCCCCTTATTTACATGCTAATTAAATAACTACCTAAATTTCAACTTATTTCATATGCATAACCTAATTATTATTGATGAATTCTTTTCTGAAAGAAATAGTTTTAGTAGTTTTCAAGTCAAAATCAAGTGAACTAAATAATATTCTTTTTATTTTAGAGTATTCGTCTACCAAAATATATGCCTTAATTCCTAGTGGTGAATGGTGAATTGAAAGTGAGGTATGGAGAATTTTTTAGTTTTTCAAAAAAAATGTGGCGAAACTCGAATATCTCTCACTTTTAGCCAAAATTTTGGCTAAGGCGAGAACTGAATACTTTAGGAATTATGGTTAAATTATTTAACTTATTCAAATAAATAAAATAATATTTTAATAGGAAACAAATTGATTTAATTCTTTAGGCTGTTTGTTGTAGCCAAACAGACAATTTAATAACAAATAAATTAAAAATTAATTTAATTAAATTACATCCAATTTTAATTCAAAAAAAATTATTTTCTGTTAGTTTCGTAAATAAAATCAATAGTTTTTGTAAAACACATGATGGCTGGTATCTTGGAAACCTTTTATTTACTTTCGAAAGGTAAATAAATATAAAATTTAACAAAATGTTGATTAAATTTATGAATTTGCTTGATAATATGGGTAAAATAATCAAGGTATTTAAGAATATGTTTAAGATTTAGTTGACTATGCAAATTTAAATAATATAAAATAATTATTTTACAGAACATTTGTTAAATTAAATTTAATTTGTCATAATTTGAAAATTATTCTTCAAAAACTATAGATGAAAGAAAACACATACATACAGTACATAATTTATTTCTACAATTGAAATACTAAAAAACTGCTGATAATGACAATGAAACTTATTTTTTTAATGAAATTGTTTAATTTAATTCAAATTGGTTGTACTTTTTTAGTCTTGTTTTACTATTTTTGCTACTTACGTATTTATTTTAGTTAGTAGTCATTTGTAGAAAAAACATAAATGGCCACATCAATAAAGTAAGTTGCTGCAATAAGGATAAAAGTAATAAAGTAGAAGTAAACGCTAGATAATTGCATCTTAAGGGTATTTTATATATCAGCTAATTTGAAGTATTTTAAGTAGGCGAAGTAGCAGAGTAAATAAAATAAGTAACTACCAAATACACAAATTGTTTAGAAAAAGCTAACTGAATGACTAAAGCTTAAAATCTTCAGATTAGAAATAAGAACACTAGCACCAAAAGAAATCATACCAGTCATATGGAAGAAAGGTAAATGGCTAGCTTCTTTGTGTCCAGATGAGTGTTAAGTTATATTTTCGAAGCACAAGAAACTAACAAACATTATAATGGCTGCATCAACAAAACCCTTAAATATGCTTTACAAAAAGGTGGTCAAAGAAAATAGCCTGTTTGTTTAGCCTTATTCATAGAAATCAAGAGGGTATTTTAAGAGTTTCTTCAAACTGTATTATCTATCTTCAATAGCATAAACAACAATAGGGAGAGCAGTGAAACAAGTATTATATAACTAATAAAGCCAAGGGTCATATAAAGTAACTCCAGAAAATCCATTATATAAACCAAACCACCATTAAGGTAAAACTAATAGCATATTCTTGTAAAAATTATATAAAACCAATTCACTGTTTTTTCTATAGCATTCTCTACCATAGTCAAACAATAAATGTCCTAAATATCTAAATTCAGGTATAGCATAGTTACTTGATCTTTCAGCTTATGTGCCTTCTTTTCCTCTGATACCAATACCTTTTTAAATAAATAAAATAATTTATCAAAATTCAATAATTTGAACGATTCAATTATTATCTAAATTGTTTGTTTTATTTTCATTTTCTCTAGCAAGAAATAAACCCTATATTTGTTGGAATAAACCCTATATTTGTTGGAATAAACCCTATATTTGTTGGAATAAACCCTATATTTGTTGGAATAAACCCTATATTTGTTGAAATAAACCCTATATTTGTTGGAATTAACCCAAAATAAGTCTAAATTGTTTGTTTACTTATTTTATTTTCATTTTTCTCTAGCAAGAAATAAACCTAAAAAAGATCGTGATATTTATTTATATTTAATTTATGATAGATTTTACATTTTTTAATTAAAATTGATCACATTTACATTTGATGATCATCTAATTCTCTCATTTGGAATAAAAATTTATTTTTAATTTCTTTTTTGTTTTTGTTATCCATTATTTTTAAACATCTTTTTCTCATTTATCATTAATTAAAATTATGTTTTAAAAAGAATTTTTTAAATGATCCTTCCTTTCATACATAATCTAATTCACAAATTTATATTCTCATTTTTAATAAAAATTAATTTTTATTAAATAAAATTGAGTTTATTTTAAAAGACATATTCATGATGTTTGAATCGTTAATTAACAATTCATTGAAGAAATAATAAAATAAATGTCTTATTTATGAAATAAAATGATTACCAACATGAGCAGCATTAATCATACTAACATCATTAGCACCATCTCCAATGGCAAGAGTAGAAACGTCTGGAAGGAATTCTCTGACCATATCTACAATTTCTTTTTTCTAAAGAGGAGAAACTCTGCTTGCAATAACAGTATCACAATCAATAGCCATTTTAACAAAATCTTCTTTTAATTGAAGATCGCTAGTAATTGTAATTAAATCATCTCCTTTAACTATTAAAGCAACTTTTTTTGTGATTTCGTTACTTGGGTTCTTTGCTCTGTTTTTTAAATTAGTTGCTTCTTAAATTGCTTACTAAAGTAATTGTCTTGGACTTAAATTCTAATGTTGAAGTAAACTTCTTGCTGTTAAATCTTTTACTAATTTTGAAATTTAAACTTTAACAGTTGTTTCTTCATCTCCAATGACCTAAAAATTTCATTTTTTAGTTAAATTAAGTCAAAAACAATTTTTTATTAGTTTCAAATAACAAAAAATGAATAGAATAAATAATTTATTTCAAATTAAAAGAATTTTTATGAATTTTTCGTATAAATTAGTCTTTTTTTTTATAAAAAAATAATGAGTTAAAACGAATATTACTTTAATAGCATTTCCTATGCTGATTGCAGTTTCCTCTTTATCACCAGTGAGCACCCAAAAGTTGATAAAAGCTTCTTTAATTCTTTGTATAGTATCAGCTACATCTACTTAGAGTTTATCTTCAACACCAGTTACAGCTAAATATTCAAGTTATTACTCCATTTTGTCATATAAATCATCAATTATTTATTTATTGTTTTACTGGAGAAGTTTAGCTCTGGTCAATTCTTATTCAAATATAGATAACTCCGATCTACTTATCTATCTTTATGCTAAAACTAAAGTTCTATAACCATACTCGCTGTATTTGATTAAATCTTTTTGGGTATTCATATCATATTTCTTTTGAATTATTCTTGTTTCCATAACATTATCTGCTCCCTTAGTTAACAAAAGGAACTCATCCAATAAACCTTAAGGACCAACTTTATTAATAATATTTAATATTTATTTATTGATATCCTAATAAATAATGATATAACTTTTTACCTTTTTGTACTATTACAGACATTCTTTTTCTATCAGAATTAAAATCAAAAGTGTAAAGTAATTTATATTTTTCAATGGTCTTTTATCCTAACTAATTGATTGATTTTTACACAAACAAGATGCTATCATCATCTTTCTTTAAAAACTAAACACCTTAAGATTGAGCAAAGCTAACTAAGCATATTTCGTCTGGAGAAGGTCCACTATAAGAAATAGGACCAATAGGCACAACGTTATGGCATAAAGCCATCAAAGTAAGTGTTTTATCAATTTAAGATCTTACTTAAATATCACCCTTAATCATTTATTTTGTGAAGTAGCTATCAGCAAAATCAACACATTCAACATTTTACAAAGTCTTTTCCAAAAAATTAAATGATTCATCTCTGCTATTAGCTTCTGCCGATTAAACCTCTCCATAACTTTATCCTAAAATGCTAATACACTTAAATTTCATCGAATTCTATGTCAAAGTTCCTTTCATAAAATTTTAAAAAGTTAAATATTAATAAATGTTATTTCATCATATATATGTAAACTTTTAATTGATATTATTAATTATCCAGTAGTTTTAAATGAAAAAAATGATGCAGTTTTAAATGAATGAATAAAGACTTGAATTTATGATAAATCCTATTAAGAAAGAAGCTCAAAAGAAATTAAATTTAGAATGTCTATTAAATTGCAAATTTAATGAAATTAACTTAAGTGTGTAAAATACATACAAACATACCTGTTTTGTCTGAGAAAACATACTTAATTTATCCAAGTTCTTCATTTAGGTTACTTGATTAAACTTTGCATTCTGGATAGTCTTCTGTGTTTGATTCTAAGTTAATACCTTAAATGTATTTGACTACTTCCAGTGTTACAATTAAAGAAATTGGTATGAAATTAGTAAAAATTAGGGTCCATGTTCCCATGATTTAGAAGCACTCAGCAAAATCAAATCCACCAATATGAGCAAGAGATGATTAAGAATATTAAAGATATGACAATTTAAGTTTATTTTCTTGCATCCAGAGAGTACCAAATATTCCTGAACAAAAACAGATTACAATTTAGATTAAGAAA
Organism: Tetrahymena elliotti 4EA; assembly: GCA_000231825.2. NCBI lineage: Eukaryota > Ciliophora > Oligohymenophorea > Hymenostomatida > Tetrahymenidae > Tetrahymena > Tetrahymena elliotti. Next base: position 233,282 of record JH720342.1, on the reverse strand, counting down.
ATAACAATAATAAATTTATTCATCATTTCTTCAAGAGAACTTAGTTTTTGTTCGCTTTCACAAGAGTTTAAAATGATTTTGGTGTCATTTCCTGTATAGACTACAACTCCCTTAATCCAGCTAGTAGTTCTCAAAGTACATCCTCTAAGCAATAAGTGTTTGCTTTCAATAAAATCTGTCTGATTTTATCCTTTTTCTTCTACAATAATAGAACCATTGAAGCTTTCTAAGTTTCTATTGGGAGGAATATAATCAACTCCAACATTAATTTATGATTCAAACATAAATCTTTTAGAACTACGAAATGATTCAGGAATTTCTTTAACCTTCAAGTTAGTTTCACCATCTAAATTTTTAGTTTCAATATAACATTCTTTCTTCTATTCTGCAATCTCTAAAATCAACAAATCAGCAGGTATGATTTAATCTTTCTCTATCTTAATTTCAAATAAAAATATTATTTTTGAGCCAATTAAATAAAATACTGGTTATGATTGATTATCATTAATCACAACTAAAAAAAAGATATAAAGTTTTATTAAATACAGTGACAATGTGACCAACTTCCAAGTCTTGACAAAGATAGTCTTTAGCATTGCTATCAGAGGATATTACAACCTTAATTTTTCTGTTGTTTTCCTCTTTATCTGCATTTTTTCTCTTTCTATCTTCAAAATAATCCTTGATCATACTGACAGAAATAACTACCTAAATTCAATATGAAACCATACAAAAAATTATTTTAAAAATAAAGTGAATACAAATAATTACTATCAATGGAAGAAGAATAACAGGTTACCCTTGAGATATTGAAATTGCAGGAATACATTAAAGGCAAGCAATAACAAGAAAATAAATATTTGCTAATTTATGCATTTAAAACCAAATATCCTAGAAAATAAATAATGGCATTCCATAATATTTAGAAGACTTTATTTAGTTTCCTCCATAGGCTTTGTACTAAGAAAACAGCCTGATTTTCCTAACTTTATTAGAATCTTCACTGACACTTTCCTTATCAATGTGTACCTCCTATATGTAACTCTTTTTTTGTTAATTCAACCCACTTTGGTAATTCTAGACATGCAAATTAGGCTAGACCATTTACACATTATAGTTATTCACTTAGCTATTTCTTAAAAAGTTGCCGCTCTAGTAATTAGACTAATTAGATGCATATGGACTAGTATTATCATTCATCTATCTAGAAGACTAAATTGGATCAGCAAAAGATGGATATCTTTACCCTGGTTACTACATAATAATAAAATACTACTTGCCTTATCTTATATACTTATTTACTTATTTAATTATTATTATTATTGACTGATTTGATATTTTTTTGATCTAAAGATATTCAATAATTTTTATTTACTTAATAATCTATTTTCTATTTCCTAATGTCCGTAAACACTCCAGCTACTTTATTTCGTTAATCTAATGTTATAAGTATATATATAGATAAAGAGAGATGAATTTTCATCAATTCAATAAATATCATAAAAACGATAATCGTTTTAATTGTTATCATTTATAATAATAATGAAGAAATAAATATAACTACTCTGATTTTGTATTTTTTTTGGGGTAAGAGATTTGTACATTTAACATAACAAATTTGAAAAATAATTTTTAATTTGATAAAAAATCATTACTTATTAAAAGAGATGAGATTACATGAATTGATAAACAAATAAACATGTTAAATCTTATCATTTATTAAAGAAAATTTAAAGATACTTACTCTCTTATATAATTTTTGGATTATGAGATTTCTATTTTTAACATAAAACATTTTTAAATATTTTTAATTTGTTCATAAATCTTTATTTTATTTTGAGAGAAGATTTTTGGGTTATGAGATGAATATTTTTAAAATAAAGTATTTTCAAAATTAAAGTATTAGGTATTTGATTAAAAATCTTCAAACAATTTTATAAAAAATAAAAATATTATTATCTCTTTAAGATCTAAACATGACATTATTGATTATTATTATTTATATGAGTAAATTTTATTATTATTTTTGGATATTTCATTTAATCTTTTATCACACATATTAATTGTTTTTTTATTGAAAAAAAATTAATTAATTTTAACATTGAGGTAAATTTCTTTATTATTTTTTATTAAAAAAAGTGTTAAATTGATTGAGAAATAAGCAAGAAATATTTATTTAAGTAAATAAATTTATGTTTACTTGATATTAAATCTCTTTAATTTAATCGTATTGAAATAGAGAAGGTTGAAAATGCCAAATTATAATTATTTTGAGCCTTTTTCATCCAAAAATATTGATTTTAAGTTTAATCATAATTGTTGTACTGAATATTTTAATTTAGCCAATAATACTTCTTAATATAGCTTAGTTTGCTAAATAATTAGGTAGACAAATAAAATATTTGAAGAGGAATTGCATCCAAAACACTTAATTAAGCAAATAATAAAAAGATAAATAATAATAAGAAGTATAACTTTAAAAAAATAAAAATATTTTTTAAATTTATATAATTACTGTATGAATTTCTATATTAACAATTTTAAGGGGTGTTTAAAGTAAAAGTAAAGGTGTTTTTAGAAAAGAAAAATAATACTTTGGGTAGTTAGTATTTTAGCAAGAGAAAATAGGAAAATTTGACAGTAATAAAGTAATTGGATAAACTTTTGTTATCAAAAATCATTTGAAAAGAATTTGAAGATAATTTTTAAGTGGATTTGATTATTGAATTTATATTAAAATCAATGTCAGATAAAAGTATTATTTTTATAAGAAACTTTTAAGAATAAAAGTACATTTAACTGAAAAATTACTTTTGGGAATAGCTAGGTAATGAATATAATTAATAAGAATAAAGAGTAGTAGATCTAAATAAAGAAGATTATTAGTATTTGATAGGCTATGAAGTAAATTCAGATTAAGTAGAAGAAATAGCTCATTTCATCAAAAAATTAATAATTAATACTTTTCCAAATCTAATTTCGTTTGAAGAATATGTCTAAATGGGGATCCTAAGTAAATTTGTTCATGCAAAGTTATCAGATAAATTATAAATGAATAGCTTAATCTAATATAGCAAATGTAATAGTGTAACATTTTTGATTACTAACTCTTAGCATGTTTTATTTATCTAATTTTGTATAAATCTATTATTTGAAGAGCTAAAAAATGAACGATGAGGAAATATAATTAAATTATAAAACCAGCACGCAGTCTTTTATAGGAATCAATAGAATTAAATCTAAATTTAAAGAACAAGTATCAATTGATGATAAATCATTTGTTTTAATTTTCACTAATCATGAAGTACCTTGTGGTATTGATCAATATTACTTTTTATTTATTTATTATTAGTAAATCTTTTGAGCAAAGAATCAAATATATTACATTTATTTAAAGAAATCAAATTCATATTTTATATACAAAAAAGAAGAAGATTTATTCAATCCAAGCAGTAGTGAAGAACTTAACAAACAAGTTCCACCATAAAAAAAATCTAACTAAAATAGGCTTATTTATTAGTCATAAATTGATAGTTAGTCCATGTTTCAGAAGCTAAGTAAGCCTATTTATTTTGCACTTAGATAAATATTTAACTTGTATGAAATATTTTCATTTCAAATAAGAATTGAATGGAATTAGAATAGATATTAAATAATTTTAAAACAAGGTATTCAATAACTTGAATAAAAGATGCCTTCTTTACATAGACTTCAAGATTAGATAAAAAATTCTGAAAATGGAACCGCTTAATTAAATAAAAATGGGAGTAAAAATGAATAAAATAGTTCTAAATAACAAGATTAAAATGTTTAGAGCAAATAATCTTCTGAATGTATAATTTATTCAGCTCAGAATATTTTACATGCTTAAATTACCCATAGTGATGAAGAAGAAGAAGAGGGAAGCTATTCATTTGAGAGTAAAAAGTTTAAAAGCCATGAGTAAGGTAAATCAAATTTGTTTATTAACATCTTTTAGAAATTAATTTTAAATACTTTAAAAGTTTTCAAAAGAACATAAACAAAAAATTTACCAAGTGAAAAAAAATTAAGAAAAGCTTAGTCTTTGCACAATTTAGAATAAAAACCTTAAAAAAGATAGAACATTTAATAGTCTTACCAATAAAAAGAAAGTTAAAATAATACTTTTAACTTAACTCCTGATTAAAAATAGTTTGTTAACATCTTACTTAATTTTGTTTTTTTTATGGTTATATATAAAATTATAGTCAGGTGAACAGAAAGAACTAAAAACACTCTTTCTGCTTAGTTTATTCCAAATCTAACTCTTATTATTCAAACTTTTTTTTATTTAGATTTATCTTCTTTTTTCCTTCTCAAAAATATTTTTTTATTTTGTGATTTATTTTTAATTCTCATTTTAACCAAAAATAGTTTCATTTTTTAACATTTTTATTATTCTTGTTTATTTTTTAACTATTAAAAAACTCTTCAAGATGTACTCTAAAAAGTAAGAAGATCATTAAAAAATAAAAAAGCTTACTTTACCTAATTTAGAGTAAAAACCTTAAAAGCAATCAAAATAATTATTTCATATCTCCTTAATTGATTTTTCTTCAGGTTAATATTTATACTCATAATTAGTTAGTATTTTATGAATCTTTATTATCTTGTATATTCGATAATTGTTTTGAGTATTTTAGAACTTGCAAAATATTTAAAAATTAGAATGATTAAAATAGTAGAGTTGAAAAGGATTATTATAAAGTTTTTAGAAGTAAATATAGACAGATAGATAGATCTATATAAATATTTATTATTTTGGTTTTGAGAAACATTCAAAATTTTTAATAGAAATTAGAGTTTATGTTTTCCATCTCAAACTAATTTGAAGGACCTTATAAAAGAAGTTGTTAGTAGTATTAGTTGCTATTTTTTACTACACTTTACTTCTGTGATGTGCTAAGAATTAGAGACATCTGCTATGTTTATCTTTAGGGAGGATTATCTACCAAATTTTATTCGTGGATATTACTTTGCTAGAAATCGACTATTCTTTGATAAAGTAAGTCAAGTAAAAAGCAAATGGAGGCTACAAGAATGGTTAGCAAATAGATTGTTAAATTAGAATTCATAAAGCCAAAAGATTTGAAAAGATCGTTTTTAATATTGTACTCTGTAAAGAAATAGTAAGTGAATAAGTAAAAAGCATAGCTTCCAAAGATAAAAAATATAGAATAGGAAGTATTCGCATAAGAAAATGTGAATATTTTTAAATTAGAAATAAGCACACTTAATCCAAACGAGACCATTCCTGTCACAGCATAAAAACTATAAGAATTGCTATCTTCATCTAAACTTTTATTTTCAAGTACTTAGAAAGTAAAATACATAAGAACAAATGATTAAAAGCATCCATTGATTAGATTCATAATATATTTTTTAACATTAAAATGAGTGTAATTCATTCCGGGTAAATATAAATCACTGCTATAAATTAAATCTTCTTATCTATGCTCTCTATCTATAATAGCATATATTACAATAGGTAATGCAGTATAAAACGTATTGTACATCTAATAAAGCCATGGATCATAGAATGAAACTCCACTAAACATATTGTATAAAAGTCCATACCACCACTGTGGAACTACAAGCAAAACATTCTTGTAAAAATTATAAAGAACTAATTCACTGTTTTTTCTATAGCATTCTCTACCAAAATCATAAAGCAAATAACGTAACTATTTAAATTCAGAAATACTAAAATCACTTGCTCTACTAGCTTAAGATCCTTCAACACCTTTTATTCCAACTCCTATTTTATTCATTTCAAAATAAGTTAAAAACTGATCAAAGATTAATTTGAATTCTCAATAAAACTTTAAATAAAATATCTTAAAGAATTTCCAAGTTTTTAATACAATTAATTGTTTGAAACCAAAAAATAAAATATGTTGTTGTTATTGTTATTATTTGTTAAATGAATGTAAAAAATTCTAAAATCAAATTCTCCTAATCTTGTCATTCTACATTTAAAGTATCTACTTTTAGTTTTTGCATTATTTTTAAATACTAATTTAACTTATTAATTAAATATTTAAAAACACTTTTTATCAATAGAATAATTAATTTTCAAAAGAGAAACAATTTTTTTATTTTGAAATTAATTTGTTTTATTTGATTTCATTTATTAATTTAACATTTAAAAAAATTCATTTTTTTGTTTCCCTTGAGTTATTTAAAAATAACTTTATTGCATGGATTGTTTACTTCTTAGAAAATAAAATCTTTTTGATATTTTTGTGTTATTTTAATCTTATATCCATTTTAGTTATTGAAAAAGATTCGTTCATTTAAATTTTTTGCAAAACACTTTTAAAATTGTTATTTGGAAAAATATTAAAGAGTAATTTAATTATTACCAACATGTGCTTGCAAAATCATATTTACATCATTAGCCCCGTCTCCAATTGCAAGCGTAGGGTAATATTTTGTATTTTATCTGACCATTTAGACAACAGCTTGTTTCTGCTTTGGAGAGAATCTACATCCAATTACGGTTTCAGTCTTAAGGCATAAATTAACAAAAGCAGCAGAAAGAATCTTATTCTTTTCTATGAAATGGAAGGTTTCACCTTAAATTATAACAGATTCTTTCTTTTTTTCACCAAAACTATTTTATGAATCAATATTCTCATTATACTATTAAATGCTTTTTCTGAGTTCTTCTTCGTTGTTGAAATCTAAGTCTATTAAGTGGGTGTCTTTATCAATAATTTTGCTAGATAAACTAATATTTATGGCTGTTTCTTTTTTATCTCCAGTTAAAACCCAAAACTTAATTCCTGATTATCTAAATTAATAGATCGTAGGGCCTACATCATCCTAAAGTTTATCTTCAATAGCAGTACAACCTAGCAACTTTAAATCCTTCTCAATTAAAAGTCTAATTTTTTCCATTTTTTATTCTCTATCAACCAGCTCTTTCTTAGCATTATTATATTACTACTCCCATTAATTATAAAAATCATTATTAATAACTCTCTTAGCTAAATACAAAGTTCTTAAACCCTAAGTGGCATATTCATGAGCAACTTTCTTAGTCTTTAATAAAACCTCTCTCTCCAAATTATCTGGCTCTCCTAATAAACTTTCAATAATATTATCAGCGCCCTTCATGTACATTTCTATTTCATCTATTTATAAATCAAAATAAATAAATTATCATCATAAGAAATTATTTTCTTAAATTTAACTTCTCTTAATTTAAATATCTTTCTTTTAAACTATTGATTCTCAATAAAAACAATATTTTAAAAATAATTAATTTTATAAAGGATATTTTGGTTTATAAATAAAAAGATAATTTACTCATTTTGTTTCTGGTGATAATCGTGAATCTTTTTCTTGTACTGTCGAACTCGAAGACTTGTAAGATTTCATAAACCTCGTCGAGATGCTTGATGTTATTTCTGACATTGTAATACTCTTTATTATGGATAGTTTCTGCACCTTTGAAAGTAAGACCAGAGAATTTAGCAAAAGAAACAAGAGCCAATTCATCAGGAGAAGCAGCGTTGTATGTGATTTCTTTTGCTTGATCATCTATATCTGGAAGTTCTGCTATTACATTATGACAAATAGCTAAACAGTAAAGAGCATCCCAAATTCTTAAGTTGTTTTGCTAAAGCTATATGTGGAAATTAAAATCTTCAAAATCTACATTTTTTTCTTTTTTAATGTTATTCATGTAAGTACTGTATCTGGAGACACTACTCATTTTAGCATTTGAAGAGGAATTATTTCCACCATAATTAATACCTTCAACACAAATAGATTTGAATTCCATTTTATTTTACGTTAAAGTTCCTGTCTTATCTGAAAAGATATGATTGATTTATCCAAGCTCCTCATTCAAACTACTTGATTGAACAGATACATTATAATAATACTTTTCATCTCTTTAAACCAAGAATCCCTAGTAAAACTTAACCAATTCTAAAGTAACTAACAATGAAATAGGTATAAAATTAGTAAATATTAAAACCCATGTTCCCCATTTAATAAAGATAAACTTAGTAGTAGAAATATTAACTTCAGAGTCTTGATTAGAATCATGATGATAAAGATAATCCATTTCTTCTTTTTTGCCATCAAACATAAAATATGATAAGAAAGCACTTAATATGCAAAACAGCATTTAAATTATAAACAAAATAATAATCAGCTTATTCATCTATCTTTCTAAACTACTTAACTTAGGACTTGGTTCTATTGAATTCATCATCACCTTAGTCTCAGGTCCAGTGTAAATAACTAGCCCATAAACATATTCAGTATTTCTGAGCTCACTACCCTTCAAAAGTATGTTAGAGTTATTCAAAGCAACCTCAAATTTATCTGAATACTTAATCTTTCCATTAAATTAATACAAATACCTGTTTGGTGCCTCATACGTTACAGAAATATTCTACTCTATCTCATCGATTGTTAATTCTTAAACTTCCTTCACACTTGTCTTCTATTTTAAGTTAGTCTCTCCATCTAAATTCATAGTTTCTACAAAGCAAATGCCATTCACATCACTAACCTTAAGTACTACAATATCCGCAGGTATTTATCTATTTTTATTCAATAAAGTCAATAAATAAATTAATTTTTACACTTTCAAATAGATTAATAAGTATTTTTTAAATTATCTTGGAATTCTCCTCATTAAATATTTCAGATTCATTTCAATCATCCTTATAATATTATAATATTTTCTTTTGTTTTTAATTAAGCTGAATTGTATTTATCTAATTTAAAACAATAAGTTAGATATATAATACAATTCTTTCTAGTCATTTTTTGGCTGACTGCATCTTCATTTTCATCAATTTTTATTTTAAATTTTTTATCTGTTATTTACCAGTAATTATCAATTTATTTTCTTAAAATTTTTATTGACCTAACTATCCTACTAACATAACTCGCTTATCAATGAATACTTTCTTTTAAAATTTTATTTTTCATGCCATGTTTTAAAAAAACCAAACATTTTCATGCCTGTTTTTGAAGAAGAATTCTTCAATTTAAAAATATATTTGTTTTGCTCTTCAGATTGGTAATGCAAAAATTATAATTTCTATTCCAATTGGAAAATAAAAATTCAAAAATGGCAATTGCTTACTAATTTTTTTCGACTTTAATTACGTGCCCTGGATAGATATCTTGACTTTAAGTTTAGATGACTTCCTATTTATCAATTCGCTAAACAAATCCTTTATTTTCTCTTCTATCTTGTTTGTGTCTTTTCATATCTTCTAATAATTCTTTGAAGGCTGAAACTCCCATGATGACAGAAAAAGGGAGAAACATAACTGGTTTTCCATCACTGATTGATATTGAAGGTATCATTTGCATCAATCCAATAATAAAGAAGTAGATATTTGCCAACTTGCTAAATTGATACTATAAAATTTTAGGAAGGAAGTTTAATATTGTGTATTTGCTTGTTTAGATCTTATTGCTCTTCAACACATAATCTGGAATAAATGCATAAAGCATCCTCTACTTTTTCAAATTGTCACCTCTAGCTCTTCTCTTAACACAGAATCTATATGTCTCATATTCTACATTATCATACTAAACTCTACCATTACTGCTGCCACCAAATGTTAACAGTCTTGTTAGCATTTCAGACATTTCTATTTCTTTTGCTTACCCTACCTATTCTATTTAATATGATTTTTTTGAATGCCAATCAATATCTTTACTTAATAAAGACCTTATTCTACTGCTTGCTTGCTTGATATTATCTTTATATATTTATTTACTTGTTATATAATTTAAAGATTACTTGGTAAATTTTATTGATTTGATTGATAATTAAACTAATTCTTAGATTAATCCTTTTTCGATTTTGAGTTTATGAAATAAACTTGATGAATATGAATAAAACCATCATTTATTATTAGAAATTCATCATAACAAATTGTCAACGCTAAAAATAGAACAATTTATTCACAATGTATTTTCCCCATATTTTTTCAAGTAATCAAAAACAAAATTAAATTGATATTCTATTGAATTATATTGCTTCGTATTTTAAACTTACTAATTTCTTTCTTTATTTTTCTATTACTATTTTTGTATCACCAATTCATATTATTCTTTCTTCATATAAATCAAAAAAAATTTATTTGATTAAAAAAATTATTAAAAAGTTAGCCCGCCGTGGGGCTCGAACCCACGACCACAAGATTAAGAGTCTTGCGCTCTACCGACTGAGCTAGGCGGGCGGTACAATAGACTTATTATAAAATTTTGATAAGTTTTATGATTTCTTTAAAATTTAATAGATATTCATAATACACAGTTAGTTATCGCCTACAGAACAGTCTATTTCTTTTTGTTAATAAATCTAATCGAAAAGCTTTTTTTTCTTTTTTATCAAAAAAACTAAAAATATGTATTGATAAAACATAACAATCTCTTGATGAATAATCTATTTCTTATTTGTTTATTCATTCAATTAATACATTATTTATTTTGTTTTAATGTAAAAAATGTTATGAAATAATTTAGTAAAGGTTTATTTAAATACTATTCAAACACATCAGTCTTCTTAAAAATATTTTTTTAATTAATAAATTTGACAAACCTGTCGATTGTCTTCCTCTATTAGAATTCATAATATGAAAAATTCAAAAACATAAATAAGTTTTGTTTTGTTTTAAAAAATTTTTATAAATATTCTAAATTTAAAAAATATCCTCAGTGAAATAATGCTTGAAAGAATGTTGATCTATAAACTTTTATTAATTTATTATTAAACCTAAGTAAGTTTATAAAAAGTCAATAGAAAACAAAATTTAACTTTGAACAACAATTTGTATCATGAATGTATCATATTATATTAACAAAAATCAACAAATTAAAAAGTAAGATTATTACAATATTAAATCATAATAATACATTATTGAGCAAATAAGTACCTCTTTATAAGCCTAAACTTAAATCCAAATATAAAGGTAATTATTGAAGCAAGCAATCATATATTTGGTTAAATAAGCATCTTACATCCTCCTATTAGATACCAATAAATGAGCAGTAGTTTTTAATAGTCCAGAAAATTTATTTCTTATTTAAAGATTCAAACAAAAAAAATGAGTGATTAATTTATGAATGCAATATATTCAACATTTTAAATTGTTAAAAGTTTTAATGAGTTTTTCTAAAAGAAGAATATTTGATTTGGGATGAATTCTTTTTTAATACTTTTTATAAATTAAGAAAAAAATTTAATAATTTTTAGGTAAAAAGCAACTAGAAAATAGGTATGGGTAACCAATTACCAAATAGAGAGGATCAAATTTTTAAAGATTTCCTCAAGAAAAATAAATATGAATATCTAGAAGTATTAAGTTAAGGGGATTTATATTAGGTAATTAAGGCTTTTTCAGAAAAATCTTAAACATTAGTAGCAATAAAAATCCTTAAGAAAATTAAGGGATAAATTTAGACTACTTTATAAGAATTTGAGAAGGAATTCTAGATTCTCTTAAAGCTTAAGAATGAGAGATATGTCTAATAAGTAGTTGAAAAAATTTAAGATGATTAAAATGAATTAGTTGGCATTGTTACTGAATTTTGTGATTGTAAAATAGATTGTCAAATATATTATTCATTAATCTCATTTATTTTAGGCAATTTAACTACAATTTTTGAATTAAACTAACTTGATTATCAATAAATCTTGGCTATGACTCACCAGTTGTTATAGGGTTTGCTTATACTCTAAGAAAAGGGTATCATTCATAACAATATTAAGCTCGACAATATTTTATTCAGCAAACAAAAAAATTAGTTCTTCATTGGTATAAATTTGATTATATTATACCGAAAATTTCTGATGTTTAATTAAAAAAAGCTGATTTTGGATTATCAAATATAATTGCAGAGCCTTTCTCTTAGAAAACTAATTTAGTAAAATAAATTAAACCAATTAATAACCTTATTCTTTTGTAATTAATTATTAGTCTCTTTAAGACATAATTAATTCCAATTTCCCCAAAGTTATGAATGTTAATAAGCCCTCCACAATAACTGTAATTAAAGTATTAATTACAAATGAAATTTAATTAACAAATTTTAAAGGTTGATGCTTTCTCAATTGGAATTATTTTAATTGAAGCTTTTCTTTAGAGAAGATTAACCCCTATGGAATAAATTGCTTTGAAATCCTAAAGCTTATTTGATGTAATTCCTTCCTTGCTAAACTCTCAATAATTTGAATTTGTCAATAAAATACTTTCCAAAATGATTGAACCAAATATAGATCTAAGGCTTTAGCCAATAAATTTACTCGATATTTTAAATTCATATGATATCAATGAGAGTTCTCTTTCGAAGCTAAGATTAAAATAAGAATTAAGAAAAATTTGCATAAATAATATTAATGAAATACTCAAAGCAATAGATTATGATATTTTAGAAATAAATCTCTGGTAAAACTTTTGATTGAATAAACAAATACATCGAAATACTTTTCATGCTAAAACATAAATTTGCTAATATTTAAAAAATTCTAAAAAACAATCTACTCATAAAAAATTTTATGGAAAATTAAAATATTTATGGAATAAACAATTATTTCTTCACTTTCAATTTTCTTATCAATAGCCTCTTTCTTATTTTCAAAACAAATTAAAGCTAATTTCTTATTTATTAGTTTGAATAATCTTTTAGCAGAATAAGCAAAAGATATTGGAAAAAACTTAGAAAAGTGCCAAAATATCAGTTCTTTAAATCTCAATCTCTAGTAATTTTGTTTTTTACAAATGATTAATAATTATGCACATTAGCAAGAAAGAAAGAAAATAAGTAAGTAAGGAATTAAATAAAAGCTGCTTTTGATTAAATAATAATTTATCAAACAATCAATTAATTAATTTTTTTATTTACTTATTAATTTCTTGATGTCTTAGGATGAACTTTTTTATCTTTAGTTTCTTATTTTAAAAAGAAATAAAAAAATTATTATTTACTGAGTAGTTCTAATAATCTTGGTGCAGAAGGAACAAGATTTATAGGAATGAGCTTAGAAAAGTGCCAGAATATCAGCAATTTGAATCTTAATCTAGGGTATTTTTTTAAATAATTACTTTTGATTAGCTATTCATTTATTAATCAATCAATCAAGCTTTCTTACTTACTTTCAGTTTTCTTATTCATCTTCTTATTTTAAAAAAATTTATGATTTTTTGAGTAGAAAGAATTATTTAGGTGCAGAGGGAGCAAAAAATATAGGAATAGGCTTAGAAATGTGTTAAAATATCACCTTTTTGAATCTCAATCTTGGGTAATTTTTAAAATTTTTACTTATTTCTTACTTTCAATTTTTTTACATTTAGTCTTATTTTTAAAAATTAAAACAAATTTGTTATTTATTTTCTGAGTAGTCGAAATAATATTCGCGCAAATGGAGCTAAAAATATAGGAATGAGCATAGAAAAATGCCACAATATCAGTACTTTGAATCTTGATTTAAGGTAGTTAGTTTATTTAACTAAATTTTTAAGAAATGATTAAGTAGGGAAGAAAGATTAAAAGAATTAAATTAAATAACTATAAATATAAACAACATTTACTTTTGGTTAAATATTAAATTATTTATTACTCATATTACTCAATCAATCAATTGATATTTTTATTTACTATTTCTTTATTTCTTACTTTCAATTTTATTTTCTATCTCTTCTTATTTTCAAAAAAATTTATTATTATTTTATTAGTAATAATTATCTTGATGCAGAAGGATCAAAAAATGTGGGAATGTGCTTAGAAAAGTGCCAAAATATCAGTTCTTTAACTCTTAATCTTAGGTAATTTTATTAAATACTGATGTAATTTAGTTTTTTAGACAATATTAATTAAGTACAAAAGAAAGTAAACTTGCAAGTAGAAGCTTTTTTTAATTAAATTTTCATCTATTAACCTAACCCTGCAATTCATTTATTCACTTTTCTACTTATTTCTTTATTTCTTATTTTCAATTTTCTTATCTATCATCTCTTCTTATTTTCAAAACAAATTAATTATTTTCTGAGTAGTTGGAATGATCTTGGTGCAGAAGGAGCATAAAATATTGGAACAAGTTTAGAAAAGTGTTAAAACATCTGTTCTTTGAATCTCAATCTTGGGTAATTTTGTTGAACACTGTTTTAATTAGATTTTTAATAAAACGAAAGATTAATAAAGAGAATGAAAGCAAATAAGTAAGGAAGTAAGTAAGTAAATGCTGCTTTGAATTAAATATCAAGATCTAATTATTTAACAATCAAACAATTTATATATTTATTTACTTACTTATTTCTCTATTCCTCTTATATTTTACTTCATATTTTCAAAGTAAGTTGAAATAAATTTGTTATTTTATGAGTAGGAGGAATAATCTTGGTACAGTTGGAGCAAAGAATATTGGAGTGAGCTTAGAAAAATGCAAAAATATCAGCTCTTTGAATCTCAATCTCAAGTAATTTTGTTAAATATTGATTCAATTAGGTTTTTAAGCGAATGATTATTCATTAAGATAAAAATAACAAAAGAAAAAATACAAGCGAGGAAAAACTATTTTTCATTTAAATGTTAACTCAAACAATATCAATTTAATTTAAATATTTATTTCCTTATTTCTTGTTTTCAATTTTTTTTAAAAAAAATTAATTAAATTTATTATTTAATGATTAGTGAAAATAATCTTATTGTAAAAGCAGCAAAAAAGATTGGAATGAGCTTAGAAAAGTGCAAAAATATCAGTATTTTGAATCTTGATCTGAGGTAAATTTTTTAAATACAGGTTTAAGTAGTTTTTTAGGGATAAGTACAAAAGAATAAACAAAAGAAAGAAAGAAAGTAAATAAATAAGTAAGGAAAAGCTGTTTTAGATTAAATATTCATTTATTTATCAATGAACAAACCAATTTTTTTATTCATTACTTATTTTTTTATTTCTTGCTTTCAATTTTTTTATCTATCACTTTTTATTTTCCAAAAAGATTTTTTTTGAGAGAAACTGTAATCTTGACTATTACTTTATTTACATTTTTCTCTAATTATACTGATTTTCTAAACAAAATAAACAAATGTACTGATTGATTTTAAATAATTTTTATCATGAATAAATATTTAGTAACAATAGATTAAATTCAGAGTTGAAGAAAAATATTGAGGACTCTTTGAGGAAACAGTAGAATTATCTTGAGTTAATAATAGAAATTTGAATTAATAAGTTATCATAAGATTATTCATTCTCATCTTTATTGAGTATTTAGAAGATTGATTTAAATTTTTACTCCTTTTTATATCTTAAATATCATAAATATCTTTTGCATTAAAGTAATTGTTTAAAAAAATAATTTTTTCTTTAATTATGAGCTAATTTTTATTTGGAAATTAAAATAATTATTTTTTAAACAAGAAATCATAAATAAAATTCTTTTTAATAAAAAAAATTGAATTTAATACATAAAAATTACCTGATTAACACAGATAATAAATAAGTATTTAATATTGACATATGATTTTTTATCTGTATTTAGCTTCATAATAAAGTTGAAATTAATTATAGTTTATCCTAAATAATAATTTTAAAAATAATTAAATACTGCAACTCCTCTTTAGTTTTCACCTCCCCCTTCCTAATATTTCACTCAAACAGGGCTCAACATTTAAAAAAAAATATTTTGGATGAAAATATCAAAGGATTTAAAGTAATTAAAAATTATTCCTATTTCAAAAATCTAATGATAATTCAACTAATCTTATTGTTTTTATTAATTTCGATCTCAATCTTTCTGCATCTATTTCCTTAATATTATTCTATCTTTTAAAAAATAAAAAAATAAATATGAAATAACAAATAAAAATTAATGAATGAGCAAGCCAAATAAATATCAAGTAAACCAACCCAAATTAATAAGTCAGTCAGCCAGTTAGATAGTAGTTTATTGATTAAAGTCTTTATGTATACATTTAAAAATTCATTATTAATATTGAAACGTTATTTTTACAAAAGGTTAAGAGTCAAAGTTTAGAGATTAGAACAGTTTGTCAAACCAGAACCTAACCCTTATGTGCCTATTTTGCCAATATCATTTGCACTTTTTTTTTAAAAATGATAAAAATAAATATTGAAGAGAGAAATATTTAAAAGTATGAGAATAGCTTAAAAATTTGAATTATATCTGAAACAAAAAATAAAAATTAATGAATGAGCAAGCCAAAAAAATATCAAGTAAACCAACCCAAATTAGTAAGTCAGTCAATCAGTCAGTGCTTATTAATTAAAGTCTTCATGCATACATCCAAAAATAAATTATTAATATTGTAACATTATTTTTACAAGAGGTCAAAGAATCAAAGTTTAGAGATTAGAACATTACGCTAAACCTAATCCTAATGCTGAGGCTCCTACATCACCAATATAATTCATGCTTTTATAAAATAATAAAAATAGATATTGAATAAGGAAAAATGAGGAAAACTTTGAATTAAATCTTAAAAAAAAAGAAAATTGATGAATGAGCAAGCCAAACAAATATTAACTAAATCAACCAAAATTAGCCAGTAAGTTGCTTATATAGCACTAACTATTAAGTTTTGGGACACTTGATTAAGTTTTAAAACATAGTGTCCTACCTATAAATTAAAATCTTTATTTAATCATACAAAAATGCATAATTAAAATTGAAACACTATTTGTACTTTAGATTAAGAGTAAAAATTTAGAGATTAGAGCATTTTGCCAACTCAGATCCTAATTTTTATGCATTCATGTCACTAATACAATTCCAACTTTTAAAAATATTTAAAAGAATGAGAAAAACAAAAAAATTTAATAAAATTAACGTTATTCATAAATTAAAGTGGTTATTTATTAAAAAATGAGTAATTCATATTGAAGCATTATTTTTAAATGAGGTTAAAAGTCAAAGTTAAAGTTGAGAGATTTGATTTTTTTAAATAAAAGTTAATAATTTTACCTTAAATTAATTTCAAGATTGAACTAAGAAGTAAAATTAGATCTTAGTAACTTTAAATAGATAAAAATTAAAATATATTTGTATCTCTGAATAAATAAAAGTACATCCCTGAGATTTAGAAAATATTTTGTTTTTTGTATTATCATTTATTTTTTTTCTAAAATTGTATGATTAATTATATATATGTATAGTACCCTAAGGTACTGCCTTTTCAGGGCTATACAATGAAATTTTGGATATTAAGAGTAATTGAGTCAAGGGGAAAAGTGGGGAGGGGGATGGCCCTAATACATGAGGATTTACAGTAATTATAGTTAAAAGATTCATAACAATTTAAGACAACATGAATTGAAAAATGATACAAATGAAAGAGAAATCAACAAATTAATTTTCAAGAGAAATCAATGAATTAATTTACACAATTTTTTTTTGTTATAATATATTGATTAGTTCATTTGAATTTTATCAATTAAGTTATCTTTTTTTTTTGAAAGAATTTTACAAATTGTGAAAAAAAATATTTTTCTTAATAAAAATATTGAGGAAGTTAAAATTTAAAATTTAATTTAAAAATTATAAAATATTTGAATAATGTACATAAGTTAGTTTTAGAAAAGAGATAATATTTTTAGTTTTTTTAGTAAGCTTCATAATTAAGTTGAAATTAATAACAATTTTCCAAAATAATAACTTTAATAATAATTTATGTCTGTCAAATAATGAAAAGTTATTATCATTTCTACATAGAGCATTTTGCTAAGCCAGATCCTAATCCATTTAACCAATTTTGTTCAACCTATTAAAAAATTATATTGAATAAAGAAATAATTAAATAATGAAAAAACCATAAATTAAATCTGAAAAAATAATTGAGCAATCCAAAATAATATAAACCAACCCAAATTATTTATTGAGTCAGTTACTCATGATTTATTCTTCAAAAATGCAGAATTAATATTTATTGAAACACAATTTTTACATTAAGCTAATAGTAAAAGTTTAGAGATTAGAGCATTTTGCTAAGCCAGACCCTAATCCTTAAGCACCAACTTCACCAATATTATTTTACCTTTTAAAAAATTATAAAAATAAATATTAAATCAAGAAATATTTAAAAGCATGAGATTAAATATGAAACAAAGAAATGAAACTTAACAAATGAGTAAACTAATAAATATAAAGAAAACCAAAAACTAAGTCAGTAACTAAGTAACTCATAATTCAAAGTTTTTATTTGTTAATACAAAAATTCTAATTCATATTAAAACACTATTTTTACCATAGATCAAGATTCAAAATTTATATTAGAGCATTTTTCTATATTAGATAATAATCCTTATGAGCCTCCATCACCAATATTATTAGAACTTTAAAATTTTATAAATGAATAAAGAAATATTTAAAAGAATGTGAAAAATATTAAAATAAAAATTAAATCTGAAACAAAAATAAAAAATTTTAAATGGGCAAGACGGACAATTAAATATTAAAATAACTAACCCAAATTATTCAGTCAGTAGTTATTCATAAATTAAAGATTTAGTTTATTCATTAAAAATACATTATTAATATTGAAATATTATTTTTACTAGAGGCCAAGATCCAAGGTTGAGAGATTAGAGCATTGTGCTAAGCAAGATCCTAATCCTTAAGCTCCTACATCACCAATATTATTCTACCTTTTAAATAATAAAAATATTGAATAAACCAATATTTAAAAGAATGAGACAAATTTGGATTAAATCTGAAACAAAAATAAAAATTAATCGATGCAAGCAAGCCTAAAAAATATCTAGTAAACTAACCCAAATTAGTCAGCCAGCCACTCTTTCATAAACTAAAGTCTTTATTTAAAATGCATAATTAATATTAAAATTTTATTTTTACCAGACGTTAAGACTCAAAGCTGGTAGATTAGAGCATTTTGCTCAACCAGATCCTAATCTTTATGCACTGATTTCACATATTTTATTGGCCCTTTTAAAAAAATAAAAAAATATTTAAAAGAATAACAATAGCATAAAAATTAGAATTAAATAAGAAAGAAAACAACAAATAAAAATTAATGAATTAGCAAGCTAAAAAAATATCAAGGGTACTAATCCTAATTAGTTTGTCAATCTCTCATAAATTAAAGTAAATATTTTTACTAGAGGTTAAGATTCAAAATCTATAGATTAGTGCATTTTGCAAAACCAGATCCTAATCCTTATGAGCCCATTTCACCAATATTATTTGAACTTTTAAAATATTTAAAAGAATGAGAAGGATATCTAAAAATTTGAATTAAATTTAGAATAAAAATAAAAAAATGAATGAATGAGCAAGCTAAAAAAATATCAAGAAAATCAAACCAAATTATTTTGTCAGTCACTCAAACACTCATAAATTAAATCTGAAATTTAGACATTCAAAAATATATTTATTAATATGGAAAACTATTTTTACTAGAGGTTTAGATTCAAAGTTTAGAGATTAGAGCATTTAGCTAAGCCGCAGCCTAATCCTTAAGCACCAATTTCACCAATATTATTTGAGCTTTTAAAATATTATTAAAATAAATGTTAAATGAAGAAAAATCTAAAAGAATGAGAAAAATTAATCTGAGCCAAAAAAATATCAAGTAAAACCAACCCAATTTAGTCAGTAAATTTCTCATAAATTAAAGTCTTTATTCAGATATTCAAAAATTCATAATTAATATTCAAATACTAAATTTACGAGAGGCTAAGGCTCAAAGTTTAGACTTAGAGCATTCTGCTAAACAAGATCCTAAT